>JBBBDQ010001462.1:285000-807500 GCA_037127315.1 Ascarosepion bandense | reverse complement strand
AACAATATCAACTGCTACTGCCATTAAAGATTTTGTAATTAGTCAATCAGTCAAGCTTTTTTCACTCATTTTTGCATATAAATCATAAGGTGAACATTTACTAATCCAACATGCTTCTTACTATACAAATGAAAACTTGTGCCTGTTTTAGCAGCTCTCGTATGTTACATTTCCATGTTGTCACCATCAAGATTAGTGCACTTGTCCCACTAGTGAATGGCTACATGAATACTTTTCCTGAAGAATGTAGCATTAAACTACTGAAACTGTGCATGTTCGCAGCAGTTCCCAGATAAATGTCATTTTAGGGAGCTGAATATGATAATCTGAACAATCCAAGACACAACTATACAGTGGATGGAGTGAAACTGTATTACCTTGATTGTAATCCCAAAACTCTTGGAGATTGCATGGTTTTTGTTGAAGTACTTTTTTCTTCAGTTCCAACAACAATCATCCAGTGGATGATTTGGGCCAAAATATCTTCATCCATGAGAAACCTTTTTGATCCTTGTTATTTGTAGAAAGAAGCACTGTTATGCTGAAGATCTTTTCATATTCGTAGTCTAAAAAGAAGTTTACAATGTAGTAAACTAATATAGTATATTTTAAAACAATATCAATTTTTACCAATTTCCTACTATCACTTGTAATGTAACCTCACAATATTGTGTCCACTGCCAGATTTTACTATATTTGTGGTGTATTTTGCATTGTTTGTTTCTTCTGCCAGTCTCAGTAGTCATGAATCAGTCCTTGTATTTGTGGGGATAGTCGTCTTAGTAGCTGTGTTAACCTTGTGCTGCAGAATCAGGCTTGCTGGTGGGGTGGATGATCAGGTCTTGATTTTTTTCTACCTCCATATCTGTTGTGTAGTGGCCTGTCATCATCTCTTTGTCATCCACCACTACCACCATCATTTCAGGTGTGTCACCCAGATATTCA
Organism: Ascarosepion bandense; assembly: GCA_037127315.1. Lineage (NCBI taxonomy): Eukaryota > Metazoa > Mollusca > Cephalopoda > Sepiida > Sepiidae > Ascarosepion > Ascarosepion bandense. The sequence continues at coordinate 806,555 of JBBBDQ010001462.1, read as the reverse complement.
CTGTCGATTGGCCTCAGCCTCTGTGGGGGTGGTTGTGGGAATGATTGTGTGTAGAATCTTCCAGAGAAACCAACAGTTACATAGTGTAACTCTGCCACTGCTGTCCAACTGTATATGGTATTGCCTTTTGCCCATAGTTTTGACAATCCTCACTGTTTTCATTCACCACTGTAGGTATGATCCCTCCTGATTTTGTACCTGTACCGATTCGCCAACTAGGCGGCTCTGCATGTTTTACTGTTTCTGGTTCAACAGGTGTCTTTTTGCCATCACCCTTTCTTTGAACGCCTTTGCTCCCTCCAATGTTTATGGATTTGGTGCTCTCATGAAGTATAGGAAGGTAATCTTTTATGACTCACCTGTATAACATTTCCGCTGGTGACAAGCCAAGATCCTGATGGGGGTGTATTTCTCTATATCATCAGAGCTTGTGCCGCCCGATCATGGTGTAGATTACCGTAACCATTAACGCAGTGTATCAGCATTATTTTGGCTGTCTTTACAGCCACTTCAGCTTGGCCATTAGATTCAATGGAAAAAGAGTGAGCAATAACTGAGCAGAACCAGAAATAAGAACTAGACAAGACATCCCTAGACATGGACAGTGAAAATGAGAACAATCTACCCCTGTAGACTAAACAAAGGTTCAGTTCAAAATTCCTTGTAGGTCACCTTGATTGACATACACCTGACAAAGGCTGGAAGGCATAACTACCGAAACATTGTGATAACAACAACAGAGATGAGGACAATAATCTGCATGTAAATATTACAGATACTTTTTGATATTCGTAAAAATTTTAGATTTTAAAATTTGTTAGATTTTTTTTTTAGATTTTAAAATTTTTGCCAAATTTTTTAAGACACTTTAATTGAAAACATTTTTATATTCTACAAAATCTATTTTTTAAAAATATAATTTTTTTGTTATATTAGATGTCATAAAGTATCATAAATCTTTTCTTAAAAGTTAAATCATTTTTAAAAGGGGATATTAAAAAATATATCAAAATATATCATTTTGTATTATGTTATGATATATATATATAAGTAACCCAGCGAGGATCAAATTCATTACTCAGTCATAATGAAAGCTTGCTAACCATTATACCAAATCAAGAAGCACTTATTTTATTTTATATGATCAAGTATATGATCCCTGACAGTCTAGGCTATTAATCGGATTTTATTTTTATATATGAATCTTTAAAAAAACAAAGGAGTCAACCATAATCAGGATCATCGAGTCAGGGCTACATAGAGTTTTGAATTCAGATTTTTTTCTTTCTCCTCAACTGATTGCCTTCCATAACTATAGAACCCAGTCTGTCCTACTATTTAATCATAGTTGGGTGGTGGTGGTGGGGGGGGTCACACCTTTCCCAAAAGTATTAGCCCATAAGTGAATGCAGTGAACTTGACTGGAATTTGAACTTGGCTCTTCGTTTCTCAATTTGAGCCACAATCCATTAGTCTACCATATCTTGAATTTTTAAAATTGTAGTTACAAAAAAACTGCCATTTAGAAAATAACTTTATCAAAAGCATGCCAAATGTTTTAGACATATTTTAAAAGTAGCTTTCACTAATAAAATTAGAGTTTATCACATATTAACCAGTAGTTAACTGGGACAAGATTGGCTTGTAAATTTTAATGCCTCTCAAAGAAAACATTCATTTTACCACCATAGAGAACCTTTTCTGTCTGCCACTAGCGTGGCTGATGCTAGACTCCAAGAGAGCAACACACTACACCTTCTTGACCTCACATTTTCCACTGATTTGAATCGATTACATTGAATCAATAGTTGCTTCTACTACAAGGAAAGTTGGGCCACTGTTTCATGTCAGAAAACCTTTGTGAATTAAATACTGTTGCTATACCTGGTCTGGTGTTCCTGCTGTATATTTTGGGATTCTTAACAAAATTCAAAGAAGTGTCTGTAATGTAATTGATCTTGACATGGCATCTCAACTTCAGTCACCTTTTCACCAACATGACATTGGCTTCCCTCTGTCTTTTCTACAAATATTTCCATGGCAACTACTCTTGACAAGCTTTTTTCTTTGTGCCCTGACTACATGAATTTAAGTGTTCTACTAGATTGGCATCTAGGTCCCCTCTTTACTGTTGAAATCACTAAATGCAACTGTTTCTTTTCTCACACTTCCCATCTGTAGAACTTGCTTCCTGGACAACTACAATCTTCAAAAACTTAAAGGCAACATCAAATACCATCTTCTATCTTTTTGAATCCCATTCATTTTTTCTCCTTTCTTCAATCCTCCGCATTCTCAGTTTTCTTTTTCAATTTCACTTCCTGTAACCCCCTCCCTGCACACTAATGGCATTCCTGTGAAATGATTAAAAGAAATGAACACTATAACAATCAGATTTGCAATCATACACAAAAACAACCTTTTGCTTATATGGTAGGCACTAATTATATAAGAATACCAACATTAATTTGATTGTATTTGATTTTTATTGTTATTGGCTACCAGTAAAATAAAAGCTATTGTACCAATTAAAAAATTCAAAGTAGTTTTGTTAATTCCTTACAATTATTAAAATTTTTCCTGTTGGTTATTAAATATACTTTTCCCCATTATTATACTAATTTATAGTAATTTTAAGAATCAGTTTATTACTTAGTGTGCATTGTGGTGCAGTGGATATTAGCTCGGAATGAGAAATCGGGGAGCCAATTTCAAATTCCAGTTGAATTCCTTGCATTCACTAACATGCAAATACCCTTGAGAAAGGTATAAATCCATCTCTTTCCTCAAATTATGGGTTAAATAACAGGACAGATTGGGTTCTATAGCCTTGGCTGGCAACCAGTCTACAGCAGAAAGTAACGGCAACCTACTGCCCAGTCAGTCATGTCTCTTTCGAGACATAATCGACCAAGCGTGTATCATGTATAGCACTTAACTGACTGACTTATTACTTAATAGCAATAGAAAACCCAACTTCCTCTTTATGGCCAGTAGAATTTTATTTTTATTTTTACCTGCACCATAACAAATTAGGACATAATTCTTTTTAAATCCTGTGCTTTCACATGTAAATCTTTAACTATATCTTTTACAATTATTATTCTTGTAATCTAATCTTTCATGGAGTCAGTCTTTTTACCCCCGCCCATCCTGTAAAATCTGCCATTGTCATAACAAAGAAATTGCCACCTGGCATCACCAGTACAAGAAAGATAATTCTTTTACAGCCAAAAAAAAGTTACAGATAAAAATTCACCTGCAATATTATATAAGATCTTTGAGAAAGTTATATAAATTCTTACTCTCAGCTACTCAATCATGGACTTGCCATGTTAAAAATTACGTAAGGTCAGTGAACAAATTAAAAGCTTAAAAAATTATCACAAGTTGTAAATAGTCAATGAATGTAGTAGATTGTTTTTTTTCTTTACTTTTAAGTTCATTCCTAAATATGTGTTCTTTAAGATAAACGTTTTTTTCCAAGTGATATATTCTAAAGTTTTTTTGTTTTTATTTTCTGCTATTCTCTTATATGATTTGTTTGCATTAAAATAAGTTAAATTCAATTCAGAATAGGTTTTACATTAAAGATGAAAGACCACGTGTTGCATATATCCTGAGCTTTACAGCCATTTTAAAAAGTATCAATAGATAGGAACAAACTATGATAGATAAATCAAAACAGAATGAGCTCTATTTCATAACATACAATTATATATACATGTATATATTTCTTTCAAAATGAACTTCGGAGAATTTCTGACAAAATTTCCTCCTTGTCTGAGAAGAATCATTTGTAACTTGGAAAAAGCTGATTATTAAAATTAATCAACACAAAATGTCTGTCGTTTTTAATAGTAGTTGCTTTAAAGAGCATTTGCAGCTTAAATACACGGAATATATTGATTTGTATAGACATTACAAACCAAACATCCGGTGAAATCTTCTGGGTTTAATAATTAACAGGTTTCATACCTTTTTTGGTTTAATTAACACTTACTAAGCTAGGATTCTGGAACTATTTAACCTTTCAATTTATGACATTCAAATTTTTAGAGAGGTAATTGCCTAAAAATTTAAATCCGACACCTCTAAGATTAACATTAACCTGCAAGATAAAATTTTGAGGAAACATTATGTAGTAATGGGTTTGTTTCATTATTATTATTATTAAATATATAAGAAAAACTTCCAGAAAGATGAAGTCCATATTACTTAAAGTGAGCTAGTAAATTAGTTAATAAAAGACACTCAACCTGCAATTTTTCAGTGATTTTTCATAGTCTAGAAGGTGGCCCCAAACTCTTGTCCAAAATCCTAAAGTGCATTGGGATAATGAAAGATGCTTTTAAAAGCTAAGCAAAGTATTAAGAAACAAAAAAAAATTTGCTAGAAAGAAAGAAAAGAGTACTGACTTGTTATGTAACATTGATTCTCCTCTATAGCAGTGATTGCTGGACAGTCACTTCACAGATGAAGAAAAAAGTTGAAGCAACAGAAATGAGGCTCTACAGAAGGATGCTGAGGACAATATGAACTGAACATGTGAGCAATGAAAACGTTTTAAGGAAAATGTAAACAAAAAGACACTTCTGCTAAACTCAAAAAGAGGCTGTTGAAGTTTCTAGAGTTCATAATGAGAAGAAAATCCCTTGGAGAATTTGACACTCCCAGGATGTATTAAAAGTAAATGGGACAAAGGAAAGCAGTGAATAGCCTACATAATAAGTTTGTATAAATAGCTAGCAGAACAGAGCCTGGGGTGGGGGTAGCAAAAAAGACAAAACTTACTAAGAACCGTAATCACCCACATCTTGAAGGGATATCTAAATCTAAACTTATTTATAAATGGAACTTTGTCTCTGTGTGTATCCGTTACCTATAGACTCTGAAATGGCTGAACTGATTTTCTTGAAAATTTACACAGTTGTATTATAAGCGTCTGCAAGTGTTCTTAGCTAGATTTTTTGTCAAGGTACCCCCGATAAATATTGAAAATCGATAATCGAAAAAATCGGGTTATAGAAGAAGTGGTCCGATTTTAATCAAATTTGATACACTCATAGACAAAGACATAAGAAACGATATTCAGAAGTTTCAAGGTTGCAGTTCTTACAATAGTGCAGAAAATCGATAATATATATATAAAAGTTTTCATTACACCCGAGCAACGCCGGGCTATACTGCTAGTAGCTCATAAAAGAAGAGGAAATGCATTTATAAATACAAGTAAGGAATCTTCTTTTAATTTTCCCAATTGTTCATTGAATCTTTTTTTTTTTTTAATCATATCACCCCGGGCAAGGCGGTAAGGCCACTGGTGTGCCGGGGGCTACGTAAGAGTGAAAAGATCGGAAAAGAGAAAGCCGGAAACCACATCCTAAACAGGGAACAAGGGATGAGCCTCTACACCTGTTCAATAGACGTGGGTGGAGTGTGAACTGGGCAATAGTTCAGTCTATCTACTCCAATTGAAAAAAAAAAATAAAGAAAAGTGAAAAGATTGGAAAAGAGAAAGCCGGAAACCACATCCTAAACAGAGAACAAGGGATGAGCCTCTACACCTGTTCAATAGACATGGGTGGAGTGTGAACTGGGCAATATGTTTATGATCATTCTCTGCTTTTTTGTGCTTGTTTTGCTTCGTCATGGAAAACTGAATTAAAAATAAAAGACAAGCATTTAAAAAAACATAAATTATTCACAGAAAAACATCTGAATCATGACTACCCACTGTCTGAATGTTGACTGAAAACTGATTGTTCAAAATCATTTGAGTGCAATGAAACACATCTAATCATACAAACTGCTACAGTTTGCCCATCCTGGATTTAAATAATTACCAATGTTAATTAAACAGATTAAGAATTAAAATATAGTCTTAGGGTTTGAGCCCACAAAAAGCTAATGATATCCTGTAAAAATATAATTAATAAAGATTTTCATACATAAAAACTGAGAAAAAGTTTTAGAGAAAATGAAACCAAAATGAGTACTTATACTTAGTATTGAAAAGAGATTTCTAGAGCACCTAATGAGGAAAGAGGGCTTGGTGAATTTGAAACTTGCAGGCAAGAGGAAAGCAGCAAATAGTCTACCTAATGAGGTCATGTGAATGGTTGGCAGAACAGGGATTAGGAGAGATAGCAAAAAAAACAAACAAATTTTACTAGGTGCTATAAAGAATAAATATTATAGAGAGCTGCATGCACCTTAGGTGGGTTGAGCCAACTTTCTCCCCGATGGAGAAAGTTTCATTGGGATTTGTTTAAGGGCAGGGTCCCAAGTCCTACCCTGTTATTTAACCCAAAACTGGAGGGAAGGGTCGGATTAATACCTTTCCTAAGGGTGCTAGCACGTAAATGAATGCAGGGCATTCAACTGGAATTTGAAATCAGCTCACAGATTTCTCTTTCCAAGCCAACATCCACTGCACCACAATGCACATCCGTCAATAAATGCTTACAGCACTTGGTATTCCCAAGCAGTCACCCATCTAAGTACTGACCAGACTCAACGTTGCTTAACTTTGGTGATCGAACAAGAACCGGTGTATGCAACATGATATGACCGTAAGCAAGAGCCAAGATCACCCATGTCCTGAAGGTAAACAGAACATAGAAGAAAAACAAGCTTGAAGAAAGGGTTGGCAGAACAGGGATTAGGAGAGACAGTAAAAAAACAACCTTTACTTGGGTTTTTAATAGCCGGGCTGACTGGATTCTCTTGTTTCGAATGGCAGCCAGTCTAGCAGAAGGAAAGCTCTGAATCAGAACCTGAGGAGGGCCGTTTATGACTTTTATGTCTCACTGGTCACCATTTCTCTGTTACCAGTTTTCCCGACAAAACGTGGCTGGTTTTATACACAACTTTTCCCACTATAACCAAAGAATGAAATCCTACTGTGGGTGTCGTCTAGTGATTCATTTCTAAACTGAATTGTTTCCCCACTCATACATATATATATATATATATATATATATATATATATATATATATATATGACTTCAAAAGTAAGAAATACTGTATTATATCAGTATTACCAGTATTAAAAAAGTGGTTCTAGAATTCATTTAATTTATTAAAATAATCTTTAATATTTCTATTTTCATAATTTTTATTATAATATGTTTACAATAATTTTTATTTTTTAACGAATAATAATAATAATAAATATTTTGCAGCTAAAGAGAAATATGTGAATAATGAGGGCAAATAGTTTGAAAATTTGATGAATTGATATTATAATATATCAAAAGCCCGGAAGCTTTATTTGACTAATTATGCTTTAGCACTAAAAAAATTTTATTTTATCATAGTGGATGGTTATAAGCAAGAGGGGAGACGGGATATGATTATTTTATTACCACAGATTATTATCGATAATTTTTTATAATCAACACAATGTGGTTTGTGCTTTACTGCATGCCTACTTTTGCATTTCCTGTGTGTACATATTGCACACACATACACACACAAATATATGAAGGATATTTTTTAATATTTATATATACACTAGGTGATGGCCCATTAGGGTTTTTTTTTAATGCTAGGAATATACTTTTGTTGTTATGGGTGATATTCAGGTATTATGTGTTTTTGATGTCTCATGAGATGTACATAAATTTAATCAGAATTTCATTACATAAATTAGAAAAGTTAAAACAATGGAATAACATTTTTTTAATATATTTCAAAGCAACAATGGTTTGCCTAACAGACAGACACACACACACACACACACACAATGTATATTTTTTACTTACGTACCTATGATAGGTTGTTGCTAGGAAACAATTTTTTTCTCAATCCAGAGTATACAAAAAAGAAATTTTAAGGTTTTCCAAAATGCATTTCTGAATTTTTCTAAACTTTGAATTTTTTTTTTTTATATATATGAAGATAATGATATATATGTGTGTATATATATGCCTACATACATATATATATTTATATATATCTATATACATATATTATTGAAAATTGTGTTTGTCGTATGTGTATGTGTTTATATGAATGTTCATAAGTGTGTGAGCATATATAGTATACAATCCAGGAAAGTAGTCAATCCAGCAAAGCAAATAAAACCAATCACATCAATTGGTGAAGGTACATTTGGCTGCTTCCATGGTGGTAGTACCTCTAGGGAAAGAAAGGAAGTATATATCCATAACTACAGGCCACGATGAGTAGTGGACCTTTGACAATTGTAATTCAGCTGAGAATGTTCTCAATATACACACAGGTAAGAAATACAATCACTTACTTAATTTTGTTGTTGTAGCAGCAGCAGCAGAAACTTTTAACAATAGTAACTGGAGCAGAAGTAGTAGTGGTAGTAATAGTGATTTGAGCCACAGAAGTTTTAGCTTCATATGCAGTTTGGAAGAATAGTTGTTGATGGGAACTGTGAGAGCCGAATAACATACATGATTATGGGCGAAGAAGAAGAACTGGTTTTTGTAAGATCAAAGTGCCAAGTACTGCGTGACTTGCTTGCAAAAGTAGTAAAAATAAATCAAAAATTTAGAAAGAAAGGTACAAGGAAGAAAAATCTTGATTACAACTGGTTAGACAACTTCTCAAAAGTTTCTCTTTGGATACTAAAAAATATACAAATATATCCCTTGAATATATATATATATATATGCACACACACACACTCAAGAGATATTTTTATATATATATATATATATATATATATATATGTGTGTGTGTGTGTGTGTGTGTGTGTGTGTGTGTATATATATATATATATATATATATATATATATATGTGTATGTTTATAAATATATTTATACATATGTGTGTGTGAAATATGTATATATATATGAAATGTGTATGTTTATAAATATATTTATACATATGTGTGTGTGAAATATGTATATATATATGAAATGTGTATGTTTATAAATATATTTATACATATGTGTGTGTGAAATATGTATATATATATGAAATGTGTATGTTTATAAATATATTTATACATATGTGTGTGTGAAATATGTATATATATATGAAATGTGTATGTTTATAAATATATTTATACATATGTGTGTGTGAAATATGTATATATATATGAAATGTGTATGTTTATAAATATATTTATACATATGTGTGTGTGAAATATGTATATATATATGAAATGTGTATGTTTATATATGTGTGTGTGTGTGTGTGTGAAATGTATATATATATATATATATATATATATATATATATATGCAATTTGTTACATATATTATTTGTATATTACATATGCGCTGTACTTATTTGAAAGCGCTCAATATCAGTGATAGAGCTAACATATTCAATTAGATAGGTGTGAGTTTGTGATCCTGGATTTCACGCTTTTGCAATCGTCAGACAAACTGATTAATTTTTTTTTAAACATTGGATATATGTAGGGCTGCATACAATCAAAGTTGGTAGATATACTAGTTGAATACACCAATCTGATCCGTATGTATGTATGTAACGGCACACATATACATATATATGCCAAACCCCATACTGTTCACATATAGTTATGTTTGTGTGAGCCCTGGTGGGCGAGCACATGTGTGTGTGTCTGCATATGTCAATGGATGTACAAGTGTGTATCTATGTCTGCGTTTGTATGAGAGTTGTCACGCCGACAAAATTTCCTCCCACTTCCACAAAAATACACCAATATACGCAGCCCTACATATATCCAATATTTTAAAAAAATTAATCAGTCTGTCTGATGATCACAAAAGTGTGAAACCCAGGGTCACAAACTCACACCTATCTAACTGAATATATATATATATATATTAGTATCTCTCCTTGGGTTTAAAATACACACATACACCTAGATAGATAGATAGATAGATAGATAGATAGATAGATGTTAGTGTTTCCTCTTGTGTGCGATGAGTAAATTGTCTCCATTTTATATTTTTATTTTGCTGTATAGTATAGTAGGGTTAGTTAGGCATCGTCAGTTAAAAAAAAAATGAACACCATAATTCAATTCACTCTGCCACAAATACAAACATTTCAGACTGTTTTGGTGTCAGTCTGAGGACAGTGCAAAAGATTCAGAAAGAGTTGGGTGAGTCTAATGGTGATTACAAATGTGTTTGGGGATGATCAATAGTGATATCAATATTACGCCTCTGTTCATCTTCTAACAGAGCTTCAGACTCAACACAGAGGCCTACCTTGAGAAAGTAGTGCCTTGAGAAAGTAGTGCTGCACTTGGTCAAGAAGATTGCTGCTGGAAAACTCTATGTCTGGCAAGAAGACACTGCACCATGCCAAACAAGCAGGAGAACCCAGTCATGGCTGTCATTCAATTTGTGTGACCACATCACCCCTTATATCTTACCACCTAATTCCCCAGACTGTAACCCCCTTGATTATTATGTGTGAGAAACAGTTGAGCAAGAGACCAACAAAACTCCTTATAATACCAAAGATGAAACTGAAGGCAGGAATTAAAATAGCATTCATCAACTTAAACAAGGAAACTGTCCAGAAGAACTGCAGGGGATTCTAAAGTCATTTGAAGGTCATGGCAATTTTATTGAATAAATTTACTCTTTAGTATTTTAAGATACTTTTGCGTAATATATCTGTTAAAACACATAAACTGAACATATGACTGTGACTTATCATATCAGTGATAGATAGGCAGAACTCCACACAAACTAGTCAGCACGCAAAGCAAAATTCTAACCCCACTTGGAACAATTAGTCCCTATGGATAAAGATTGAGGTGACCTTCTAAACAAATTACAAAATATAAACATCCCCAAAAAAATATATGGCCTGTTTAGACATAACACATCACTCAGTAAATCCTGGGCCTAACTAATAAAATTACAACGTTTAGGCAAAATTTGACTTTATTCATCAACATAATCTCCTTCTAGGGTGATTCACTGATTCCAGTGCTTCTCTAACAATTCAATGCATTTTTTGTAGAATGATTTGTCTTTGGCCTCAAAATATGCCTCAGTTTCTGATATCAGTTCTTCATTGAAGCCAAATCTCTTTCCCTAGAGCATTCCTTTAAGGTTTGCAAACAGCCAGTAGTCGCTGGGGGCAGATTTGGAAAATAGAGTGGATGCAGAAGAAATTCGAAGTGGAATTCATGTAGTTTTGCCATTGTTGCGATGAACTTGTGGCATGGTGCTTTGCCTTGGTGAAAGATCACTTTCCTTCGTCGTTTGTGGCTGATTTTGGCGATTTTTTTTTTTTTTTTTTTTTTTTTTTTTTTTTTTTTTTTTTTTTTTTTACTTCAAATACACCAATGATGCTATATAATATTTTCTATTGATGGTTCGTTTTTTCTCATAGTAGTTGATGTACAAAATACCTTCTGCATCCCAAAATACAGAGGCCAAAGGCCTTTCACCTGCTGCTGTCCAGTCAGCTGACTGCTGATTTGACTCCAGAGTGAAGTAGTAGATCCATGTTTTATCCGTTGTCACATATTTATGCAAAAATTCCTTCTTGTTGTGTTGAAACAGTTGTAAACAACGCCCTGAATCATTGACATGTTGTTTTTTTATCGACTGTAAGCAAACATGGCACCCACTTTGACCACAGCTTTCTCGTTGACAAATGTTCATGCAAAATAGTGGATACACTACTTTCTGATATGCTATCTCATGCAACTTCAATTTACGATCAGCAAAAACAAGTTTGTGGATTTTTTTGGTGTTATCCGGTACAACTGCTGATTTTGGTCGACCTGAGTGTTCAGCATCATTTATGTCTGTAGGACTGCATTTAAAGTCAGCATACCACCTGTTAACCAATGTTTCCAACAGAGCAGAGTCAGAATAGCTCTTATCAAGCCATTGCTTGGTTTGATAAGTATTTTTCCCATACACATGAAATTCAGATTTTTCTATTGTTCCAAAAATTTGTAACAGTAGCTTCAGTTAGCTGCAATTTATAAACTAATAATTACTTTTTGGATGCAAAAATGAAGCTAGCAGATATAGATCTGAAGAAGCCTCAATGATAGCTTTAAGTAGGTAATTGATCTTTGCTTTGTTCCATACACCACACACACACACACACGCATACATGCATATATATGCATTTGCTTGTATTTTAACACACTGTACATAATTCATAAGCGACATTGTGCTTTTTATTTTATTACATCCGTTGTATTTTGATGAGTCTTTCATTATAAAACAAATTTATAATTAAATGCATTCATTTAAAAAGAAGAGGTTTTGATTATTCTGTAAGTGGTCTGTTTATTATTCTTACTATTTTCCATTATTTAGTGAATATAATTGAATTCCACAAGACAAAATTCCTCGGATGACAGGTAGAAAAGGATGAAATTGCTTAATGTCTTTTTCGTAGGCTTTGCTTGGGAAAATTGTTAATGTGAAAACTTACTTTGTTAGTAAACTCTCCCACAACCTTGTAGATTGATTTAATTTATTGCATCTATTAGTGTACATGAATTGCTCTAAAAGTAATGCCTCCTGTCTTACCATACTTACCCAGATGGTATGGCAATAGATGTGGGAGGGGTACATTCCCACCAATATTCTATTTCCTTCACTTTATTACAGATAATAGTGCAGTCTGGTAGAATGGCATCTGACATGAAAATGCATATTAATCAGAGATATCTTTGAATTTCTTCATGTAGGAAAAAGATTGCATCCACAAATAATCACTTATATGTGTTGAACATTCATGGAGACCAAAGAGTAGATGTGAGCACAGTTAGGCAGTGGATAATGCATTTCAGCAGTGACAACGTTAAAGTTTCATCCATGTTTACAAGCATGACAAACAGGCACTTTGTTGCTGATTAAAATGCTTATCCAGTGGTGGAACCTGTGTGGAGAAGTGTTTCATTGCTGAAAAGTTGCTCTCTCCAAGGACATTATAGGCATTTAGCTTCCAGAGAAATAGAATTGGAAGTATTACTTTTTGGAGTTACTTCTGTAAATGGTTGGTAGAACAGGGACTAGGTGGGATAAAAAAAAGACAGGGCATTGTGAAGAGCTATGACTACCCAAGTTTTGAAGGGATATGGCTCATAAAAGAAGAGTAAATTGGTTTTTAAATACAAGTATGGTATCTTCTTTTAATTTTCCCCATTATTCATTGAATCTATGTTTATGATCATTTTCTGCTTTTTTGTGCTTGTTTTGTATCGTCATGAAAAACAGAATTAGAAACAAAAAAGACAAGTATTAAAAAAAACACAAAATATTCACAAAGAACATATGAATCATGACTACCCACTAAATAAATCCTGACTACAAAGTGATTGTTTGAAATCACTCGAGTGCAATGTGGCACATCTAATCATACAAACTGCTACAGTTTGCCCATCCTGGGTTTAAATAATTATTGATGCTAATTAAAAAGATTAAGAATTAAAATATAGTTTTAGGGTTTGAGCCCATAAAAAGCTGTTTTTCTGTTAAAATATAATTAATAAAAATTTTCATTGATTAAACTTGAGGGAAAATTTTAAAGAAAATAGAAACAAAATGGATACTTATACTTAGCATCAGAAAGACAAAGTTTACATATCCAGAGCACATAATGAGGAAAAGGCTTGGAGAATTTGAAACGCACAGGACATATTGAAGGCAAGAGAGATAGAGGAAAACAGCAAATAACCTACCTAACAAGTTTGTGTAAATGGTTGGTAGAACAGGAATTAGGAAAGATAGCAAAAAGACAAATTTTACTAGGTACTATAAAGGACAGAAAATTGTGGAGAGCCATAATTGCCCATGTCTTGAAGGTATACAGAGCATAGAATAAGAACAGTCTTGTGTAAATGATTTGCAAAACTGTTTACAATTGATTAAAACTGAGGAATTACCTTGGGAAAGGTCTGAATGAATCCAGGTAAGAAATTCACAGGAAAAAAAAACAAAACAAAACAGGACAATGTTAAAACACAGCATAAAAAAAATCCACCAGACAAAATTCCAGCCTCTTATCCCAACAGTGAACAAAATTTTATAAATTGAAAGTTTAATAAGCTCTTAATTTAAATTTTATTGCTAAATTATGACTTCCTTCATATAAATCTGGGTCTTATAGGATGCTAGGACTCTCTAATTATGAAATATACTGGACGTGTGACCTTGGAAAATGTTTTTTATGGCTTAATGTATATCCATAAATGATTTTTGTTGTTTACATTTTGGCAGAAACTTGAAAAGAAAAACCCTTTCTTAAGGTTTTTTTCACATAAAGTCATGTTTTATGGGGTACTAGGATTCTCCAACTGAAATATGTGACCGTAACATTGTTAGAAAACAATTTTAGAGGTTGAATTTGTTTACTATGAAGTTCTGTTGCAAACAGAGCTGATTCATAAACTATTACTGCCCATGGTCTAACTACATCTCTCCTAGCCCCCAGGTTTATCTTAATAGTAAAGCTTTTCTAGCTTTTAGATTTGGCAACTAATTGAAGGATAACTCCTTAAGCTATGCTATGATCTCAACTGAGGTTAACCTGTACAAGTGTACTGTACATTAGATCAGATGAATGAAACTGTTAGCATAGTTTTCGGTTTCTTATTATCAACTTTAAAAATGAATCAAATCCATTCAAAACTTGGAAAGAGCATACTTACAATAGGAATGAGTGAAGCTTAAAAGTTTATCATGAGAGCCTGTCTTGTATATGAATTTAAACTTAATTTGATGTGATTATTATGTTTATATAAACCAGTATTTTTGTGTTGAATAAAACAAAAGTATGGTATTAGAGCTGATATGGTATTTATTGAAATTCTCGCAGTATTTAGTATTGTTACATTGTTGAAGTTATCGCTGACATTTTTTGTCAAGTTTTACAAACTCTACATTTCATTTAATTTCACAAACCAATTGATGAAATTTGTTCAATCATCTTATTTTTTTCTTTTTTAACAGCAAAGAATAAATTCTTAGGATTTCTTACTCTTGAGCATGCAATATACAACTGCTCATGTTTAAATATTTCTTTGTGGAGCCAAATTCCAACTTTTTGAAGCATTGATCTTGTGGCTTCTTTATATTTCTGCAAAGAAACAGCAAACTAAAAATTGAATTCTTAAATATATAAAAATTTAAAGAAAAGATATGCAAAAACAATGTCTTTATTAAATAAGTATTTGTCATTCTAATTATAAAATTGTTTTTAAAATAGTGAGAGTATTTTGCATGTTAATTAAACTTTAAATTTTTCCCCAAAATTAATAAAAATTTATACTAAGCTATGCACCCTAATAAAACCAACTGTTTACCTGTTTGTGCTTCTCCACGAAATTTGGTTTTGATTGGTTAATGTATTTAGAGAGTGTGATGGACAAGTGGATTAGCATAAGTATCAGAATTTTATACATGGAAGTTATAATAAAAAAAACAGATGTACTTTCATGGCCTCTATTAAACTATTAGCTGTACAAAATGTTATATTGTGTCAGTAATATAGAAAAAGTGCCTGATTCTAGATTTATTTCATGAAAAGAAAATCTTTATTGTAATCAATAGTACTTGTTGGTTTCTTTGCTGAACAAGATGACTAAATCTCAAATCTAGATTTTTTGTCCATTTAAAATACATTTACTAGAAAATATCAACTGGAACTTGAATTCGGCTCTCCAATTTCTCATTTCGAGGCAATATCCAATACACCACAATGCACATCCATCATTAGAAAATATACTCAGTTTAAATATTGAAGTCATAAAAATTACTTCTAAGAACCGGCTTTTACTTTTTCCTGTTATCCAATGTTGTCAGACAGAGAAATTAACAACTGATACAGAGGTTTATTCTAATTTCATTCAAATTTTGTGTGTATATAAATTTCACTTGTGCATGTGTGTATTTTAATTCAGTTACACACATAATAATATTTCTAGATAATTAAAAACAAACTTTTAATAATAATTTTATTTATTACCAAGTCAGATAGATTGCACCTGTTTTTTTAAATAGTGTTTACTTCATTTTCCAGAATGTACTTTCAAGAAAATTTAGTGAAGGAAATGTTCCCATCTAGCAGGACTTGAACTTGTCTCCCCCTTTTTAGGAGGAACCACTTTTAGACAAATAGAACCTTGCTTGACTGTGAAGCTATCTATAGTTGAGCAGTCAAATCAGACCAGATCAGACAGTGGCTCCTCTAAAAAAGGGAGATGCAAGTTCGAATCCTTCGGACAGGTATATTTTCTTTACCAAGTTTTCTCAAATGAACAGACCAGTAGACAAAATGACGTTTGAAGTAATATATATACATATATATCTTCTCTGTCTCTCTCTTTTTTTTAAATTTTTTTATTTATTTATTTTTTTTTTATAATCATTTCACCACTGGTGTGCAGGAGATTACAGTGATAAAAAAAAAACAAGTTACAGGTGATGTCAAAGAAAGGATAAGAGAAAGATGGAAATCAAGGAGACAGAAGATGCCAATTGATGTTAAGTGAAGCAAGCAAATGTAAAAGAGTTCCACAAATGGGAAGTGCAACAAAAGAAACTGTCAGAGTAGAAGAGGTAGTTATGTTTATTTTGGCAGTAAAAGGGTGGGAGCTTGATGCCAATTAAGTAGCACACATAAATATATGTGGTTGGGGCACCAGAGAAGCTCATCCGTGCAGTAGTCCTGATAATACTTGTAAAATAAAAATTTCTTTAGAAGGTGTGGTGCGATAATAAGCTTGATATCCAGACAAATATTTGAAAAGGTTTTTGTTAAGAACACGAAGAGCTTAGTATTTGCATTTAAAGAGAATAGGGACACATGTCTTTGCTTTTAGTATTGAAAGCTAAAAATTGCCTTAAGATTTATTATTATAATTATCCATCAATTATTCCTATGATGTTATTTTTGCCAGCCCTATCAGCAAATATATTCAGACGTAAGTTTTTTCTAATTGATAAATATTTATAGAAAACTGAGTACGACATATTTGAATGCCAAAAGATGAGAACAAAAAAAACTTTTATTTAAAAGAAAGGTTTAGAAGTGTTCTGTCTAATGTGTCCAAAATGAAACTGCTCTCTTTTACACTATTTACATTATTCGGACTATTCTCCTCATCTTGGTTGTCATTTGTACAACATTTTGCCTGTTGTACGCTCCGGACTTCTTCAGGTGCTAGGAATTTTGAATCGAGCTCTTTATTACGATCACTGGTGTATATCATTCTCATTCCTTGTGCAAAGCCTCTTTTGGTAGTCATGAATTATCTCCCTCTAACCCAACTCTCTAAGTTACTTGTTTCCCACTGCTGTAGCCGGTATCCTCACAACTCTTTGTGTCAAGTCACTGGAACTAACCAACATCTATATCGTACATCACATATGACACTTAACTGGCTGACTGACTAGACTGATGACAAGGTCTCATCATCTTACAGTTGAGTTGGTTAGATGTAACCATAAGTTCTATGCTAACAGTTTCTTCACTTGTACTTCTCACTTGTGAAACTCTATACTTTCAAGTGCATATTTTTCTTTAATAAGATTTCTCAAATATTCAACCTGGTAGACAAAAATAAATGAATATACAGTTTATTAAATAAATGAAGTCTCTATTCAATAAGCAGTATATTCATTTATTTTTTCTACCAGGCTGAATATTTGAATATTTAAATAAATGAAGTGTCTATTCGGATATGCATTGTGGTGCAGTTGATATCAGCTCGGAACAAGAAATCAGGGAGCCGAATTCAAATTCCAGTTGAATTCCTTGCATTCACTTACGCAAAAATACCCTTGGGAAAGGTATTAATCTGTCTCTTCCCTCCAGTTATGGGTAAAATAACAGGACAGATTGGGTTCTATAGCTTTGGCTGGCAACCAGTCTACCGCAGAAAGCAATGGCAACCTACCGCGGAATAATCTTCTGCCCAGTCAGTCATATCTCTTTCAAGACATGATTGCCCAAAACGTGTATCACGCATGGCACTGAGTGTCTATTCAAATATGAGTATCCACTAAAAACAATGTTTAAGTAATAAAATACACGTGCGCACATATATATGACTGCTTCTTAAAATATTTCGTATTCTGTAATCATGATTTGTTACAATGAAAATTTACACTTGGTTACACTTTTTTTCTATATATCGATCATTACTTTCAACATTGGTAGTTTATAAATGCGAAATTCTCTATTTTTCTAGGAGCATTTGAACCATGTATCACATGTCTTTAGTTTAATATTTTAATCCGTAAGCGACCATCCCAATGACATCATTCCTTCAATCAAAACATATATATTTCAGTACAAACTTCCCTTTAGTACATTTTACCAGGTGTACCTTTAATTCAAACAACATACCTTTATCGTCTCAAATTTCTTTGTTGTTCTTGTTCATTATTAACCTGCTTATATTACAGCTTCTCCACCTTAATGTTACTATTGTCTACGTCTCCTTCTGTGTATCCTTTTAATCCTCATCATTATGTCCCTTCCAGTTTATTATACATCTGTGTCTTACAGGCATAGATGACTTATCTATGTTTTAGACTGTCGACCCCTTCATAGAATCTTTGATTATTTATCAGCCTCAAGGCATGTAGAAAAGATATATCATTAATAATTATTTTTTATTTAAGGGCAGACATTCCTTTACCCCTTTTACTTCATAATTGTTTTCTCGATAAGATTCATTTTAGATTTATACATTGTTATTCCTTTTTCAATTTTTATTTCTCTTCCTATATTTGAGGCATTTAGTTTTTGAATAGTAATAAAGAGAAAGAGGTGAGAAAAAACTCAAGTAATTTAATATACTTCTTTACTGAATTGGTTGACATGAGTTTTTTTTTAATATATATATAATTATATAGCCCCAAGCAAG
Source organism: Ascarosepion bandense (assembly GCA_037127315.1). NCBI lineage: Eukaryota > Metazoa > Mollusca > Cephalopoda > Sepiida > Sepiidae > Ascarosepion > Ascarosepion bandense. The sequence goes on along the minus strand of JBBBDQ010001462.1, from coordinate 787,713 downwards.
GCATTTTACTCCCACTGTTGAGCAGGGGGTTAGATAGTGTTCTGGGGTAGTTAACACCCCTATTTCCATGGACAATATGGATTTGTCTGGTTTATATAATGCCAGACATTTCTACCTTCAAGCAGAGGAGTACCCTTGTATTTTTCATTCTTTTTGTACGAAAAGTTGCTTTTTTGGATTTTTTCTTACGTGGAAGCCTTGTTACTTGTGAGTACATTGTTTTGTACACAGTATTTTATTGTCTTCTTTGATCATCTGTGTGAACTATTTAAAAGTTTTTTGTGCTTTGTGAAGGGGGGGCAAGTCTTATCATGGCTTCGTCTCCCCAACCCTCTACTTCATTGGCAGGAATGCCGACAGTGACCTCTCCACCATCAGCATGGAACAACATTCCTACAAAAAAAGACGCCGCATGTTATCAGAATTTACAAGATAAATTCAAAGCTTTTATTTCGGGTAACAAGTTAATCGTTATCCCTGAAGTTGTGGACGTAATTTCAGCAAAAACGATTTCCCTGTTGACCTTGGACCCAAAATCTCGAAAGTTCATTGGGGTCAATAGGGAAAACATGGAGGAAGCACTGAAAAGCATTAAGATCACCCCAAAGGTATTAGCTCGTTGGTCCCGAGCTATGTGGGACATTCTTCTAAGTTCCGAGGAAGAAGCCAAAAAATTGGCAGGAACAACACTGATGGCTAAAGGGATCAGACTCCAGACAGAGTATATGGGGACCCGAAAAACCCGAATAACCATTCACGGTGTTCCACTTGAGATCTCGGAAGACCACATTGGGGCCTTCTTTGCCTAGTTTAGAGCTGTGGAGGAGGTGGCTCGAGTTAATAGCAAGACGGGCGTACCCACGGAGGATGTCGCGGTACACATAATCGTGGACAGGCCAAACTTTCTACGTATACCGGACATCCTGATATGCAGAGGCCGAAAACTGTTTGTAGTGGTTGAGGGGCGCAAGCCGCATTGTTGGATATGCGGGGCGGCGGGCCATATGGCCAAGGTGTGCCCCTCAAGAAAATCGGACATTGAGCAGCAGACAGCAAAATCTCCAGTAGCACCAGCAACACCGCCGGTGTCAAAAGCACCAGTGGCGGAGGAGAAATTCTCCGACTCGAGTGGACGGAGGTGGTCAGGAGGAGGAAGAAAGTTGCTCCCTCTCCTACTCAACATGAAAAACCACCATCTCCAGAGAATAAGAAGCCCCGTAAAGAGGCTAAGCCACAACAACAAGAGCAATCAGAGAAAAAGGAGCAGCCGCGAGACCAACCGCAGAAACGTCAGCAACAACAACAACAACAGGAAGAAAAAGAACAACAAATGGAAGTGGAAATAACTCCTCCACGTTCCTCATCTTTGAAGAGAGGACGGGAGGAGGAAGAAGAAATAGTGCAGAAGAAAGGGAAAATAGAGGAACGTGGTACGGCAGAACGTGTGGTTCCCAAATCTCAGTCTGCCCCTATATCACCTACCAGAACTATTTTTATTGCAGGGAGGAGTCAGTCTACCTCCCCAGTAAGACATATAATTTCCCCTTCCCCCACAACCCCCTTGCAGCCAGTAATTTCTCTTTCCCAACACTCTCCTCTTCCTGAAAAGCCCCTTACTCAAAGTAAATCCCCCACCTCCCAAGTGGAAACACCCTCCCCTAGCTATAGCCAACCCTCCCCAAATAATACTCAACTGTCCCACAAAGAGAAGAAAAAGAAAAGGGACAACCCCTTTAAAAGAATAGATATTTGTCGTATAGACAGATCGGCCTTAGAGAGGACCTCTCCTCCCAAAAAAGAACCCTCCTAAGGCCACTCTTTAAACTAACCTCGATCGACGGCAAGTCGGTCGAGGATCCAGCAAATTTCCCACAAGCCCCCGGAGTTTTAACTTTAATTAGGAATACCGGAGGCAACCTTGGAGTGTGGGACTTCATACAAGGAGCCGTTGAGGAGTTCCCTAAAATAAAGATGGTCCAAACCGGGACCAAATATTTGCAAAAACTTTCACATTTTTGTTCAGGGAGGGTCCCTGTCATCCTCCATCCTTCTTTGTATAGGGCAATAAAACTAATGTTCCCTACGGACATTGGCAGCATTGTCCTGGACAGACGAATTACGTCCGATATTGGTACGGGAAGCCTGGGACAATCCGTCGGCATCCCTACTGCCATAGATTTCCGTCTCGTATGTAATCAGGAGTAATTTTTTGCTTTCTCTTTACAGGTCTAAACGATGTCAATTAAGTTAGCCAGTCTGAATGCAAAGGGCCTTAGGGATCGGAGTAAGACTGCCCGCCTGCTTCGGGACCTCTTGTCCTTCGGCGTGGATGTCGCTGCGATCCAAGAGACTCACTTTGTTTGCAAGGCCGATGCCTGTGTGCTGTCTAATGACTTTGTCGTCTATTCAGCATATGGGAATCGGCTGGCCAGAGGAGTTTCTTTACTGGTTAAGCGTACCCTGGATGCGAAGGTGGATCTTGTCCATGTCTGTGCCGAGGGCCGGCTGATCGTGGCTGATATTGCAGTGAAAAGCAATGCGTTTCGACTGGTTGCGGTTTATGCGCCCAACAACCAGGAGGAGTGCGTCTCGTTTTTTCAACGGTTGGAGCCCTTCCTGGTGGATTCAACGCGACTCGTCTTAGTGGGGGACTGGAATGCCATCCTGGACCCCAAGCTGGATAGAGGGTGGGGAGCTAGAGAGAAGGCACGTGATCGTAGCTTGGTTGATCTGATCGAGGACTTCGGTCTAGTCGATAGATACCGTGCCGATCACAAGGATGGGAGAATGTGAACGTGGGCTAATAGTTGGCTTTCTACCAAGGTGGCTAGCTACCTTGATAGAATGTTAGTTCGCAAAGCCGACCTAGATTTTTTAGATTGTCCCATGTTCCACTGGTTAGGTTACTCGGACCACAAACTCGTTTGTGCCCGGGTAAATTTAGAAAATAGGGCTAGAATGGCTGGTTACTGGAAGTTCAACGTGTCCTTACTGGACAGGCCTGACTTCCGGGGCCAGCTAATTAACTTAGTGCAGCAGGCGTTAACTGGGGGAGTCATCGGGAATAAGTGGTGGGAGAACCTTAAGAATAGTATTAGGTCTTTCACCACCAAGTTCAGCAAATGGCTCAAACTAGATAAGGATGACAAGGTGAAGACACTTAGAGCTAATTACTCCCAGGCGGTGGCTGGTGGGGATCCCCTAGAGATAGCCATAGCTAAGGAGGCCATGGAACGGTCGAATAGTGATCGTTACATGGGCCAGGTAGTTAGACATAAGATAAGCAAGATGTCTTCTGAAGCTGTGAACATGGGCGCAGAACTGCGCAGGGAAGAAATTCGCCGAGGAGGCGACCGGTACATTCGAGAGGTTCGCAACCCGGAGGGACACATTCTTCGGTCGACTGACGACATGTGCGAGGCGTTTTGGCGGCATTTCGAGATCCTGTTTACCAAGGAGCCTGGTCTCCGTGATGAGGAGTTTCGTAGCTATTTGGCTGACTTCCCCCGGCTTTTGCAACTAGCTGCGAGAGAGAGATTACGGAGGGTGAAGTCTACGCGGCTTTGAAGAAGGTCAGCAGAGGCAAATCGCCGGGTCTCGATGGTTTGCCCTATGAATTGTACTTGAGGCTGTCGCACATCTTTGTCCCAATTTTGACTGTCATGTTCAACAACTGGTTCCGGCAGGGGTCCATCCCCAACCGGTTCACCAGGGGTGTGATCACGCTGTTGAGAAAAGGCAAGGATGTGGGGAGGGAGATAGAGGGTTACCGGCCCATAACTCTGCTAAACACAGAGTTAAAGATTTTGGCCAAGATCTTGCAAAATCGTTTGCAATTAGTTGCCGAGTCTCTGTTGGGACCTGAGCAGACTTGTGCTGTGAAGGGCCGAACAATTCAGAGCAACCTGCATCTGATATGCACGATCATAGAGGGGATAAAAGACGACGAACAAGCCGAGCTGATCAATTTAGATCAGTCCAAGGCATTTGATAGGGTTGACCATCGTTACCTGGCGGCTGTCCTGCAGGCAGCTGGATTCAAAACCAACTTCTGCCACTGGATTAGCCTCCTGTATCAATCCCCGACGGCTGTGGTACAGGTGAACGGAAAGTTGTCGGGCGTTCTGGCGCTGTCTAGGTCGGTCCGACAGGGTTGTCCACTGTCGCCCCTACTTTATGCTTTGGTGTTGGAGCCCCTCCTTCACCGGCTAAGGGACAGGGTGTGCAGTCCGGCCCTACGTGGAGTCGCTCTCCCTGGTGGTGCTCGAGCCAGGGTTTCCGCATACGCCGATGACGTCACTACTTTCGTGTCCTCCCGGAGTGACATCGAGGTGGTACAGAAGGCGCTTGAACGGTACGAACAGGTGACAGGGGCCAAGATTAACCGCAACAAGTCATCCGGCTTGCAGTTAGGTGCCTGGAAGGGTATTACCCTCCCAGGGCCCTTCGACTGGACGGGCGGCCCGGTCTGCATTCTTGGAGTGTGGTTCGGGCCCGACCTACAGTTGGAGAAAATTGGTCTGAAGTACTGGCAAAGGTAGACACGTCAGCCAAGACTTGGCATCGAAGGAATTTGTCCTTAAAGGGTATGGCCGAGGCGTGTGCTACATACGTCTTTCCCATTATCCTTTACCAGTTGTCAGTACTTCCACTTTGTAAACGGCGTAGGAAGGCGATCGAGGGTTTGCTATTCTCCATTCTGTGGAGAGGACACAAACACTACGTTGACAAACGTGTCTGTTACCAACGTCCGTGTCATGGGGGTCTGGGAATGCCATACCTGATGGGCCATAAGGTTGCGTCGAGGTTGGTTTTTCTCAGGCGAGCGATTTTGGAAGACTCATTGCTTAGGGGGATAGTGAGGGACATGTTCCCTAGCCTCACTATCACTTCCCCCATCTCGAGGCAGTGCCGTAAGCCTCGAGGGCGATCGAGTTTTCTCCTCGAATGTCTGGCGGCCCTGCGGGCCATTTCACGGTCCAGTGACCTTTCACAGCCTAGGAGAGTCTTCTGTCGTGGGTTAGTGGAGGGCACTGCCAAGGATCCATTACATGATGTGCTGCGCTTGTCAGAGGATGAGTTTTGCTCATTCTGGGCTTGGGCACCAGGTAGTGATTATCTCAGCAACTCTGAGTTTTTGCTCACCTGGCGATTAGTTCGGAATCGCTTGCCTCTCAATGACAAGGCCTTCATATTGGGCCTGGCGGATTTGCCAGATTGTGAATGCTGCAGCCTTGGCTTGGAAGAAACTGCTTCGCACGCCTTCTACCATTGTTCGCGGGTTCGCCCTCTATGGGACCAAGTCGGCGAGTTGACTACTCGTATCGCGCCGCGAGAGCTTGTGCTCATTGATCGTGCATTCGCCTGCGACAATGTGTCGCCCCCGTTCTCTGGGATGAAGCGTATGGTGTTTCTGTTGCTGCTAGCCACAGCTCGAATGGTGATTTGGACGACGCGAAAGGAGGAAGTCTTGCAAGGTCAGCGTCTTTCACATCAGGATCTGATCCGCTATTTTGAGCATCAGCTCAAAATAAGGATTAGAACTGATTGGAAATGTTTGACTTCGACAGACTTCAGCAAAAGGTGGGTAAATGTAGCAAGTCTGGTTCGCTTGAACGGGGCTAGTCTTGATTTTCTCTTTTAGATCTGCTGGTTACATCGGGGTGGATTCCTCTGGAACCCTCCCCTGGTTAAGGTAGCTCTCTTTTGTGTACCTAGTTAAAGTGAATAAATGTGTTCCTAGCCTGTACCTGGCTTTCTCTTTTGTTATGATCCAAGTCGAGATTCCCAACCTCCCCAGTTTGTTTTGGTCTCCTTTTATCTCGGCTGGTTCAGCCTTTTTATTATTCCATTCCATTAATCTTTTGACCCCCTCCCCACTCCCGTAGCGAGTGTGCTTCTTGATTTTGCTGTTTGGCGGAATACAGCGGCCACTCTTTTTTCTGGGATGGACGGTTCTTACTAACATTGATTTTTATTTTAGTTCAAAAATTTGTTGTATTTTTAGTTTATTTTTGGGTTCATTCCCCTCCCATCATTTCATTTTTCATTAAATGTTTTATATTATTGTACATGACATATTGTACATTTATTTTATATTGTATATAAATACATTTTATTGTCATGGGTTAATTTCCCCACTTTTTAGGTGTCCCTTGTAAGTTTCTGGCATTGTGGTGTATGAAGGATTGGGAGTTGATGGATGGGTTCTTGTGGTGATTGTGCAAATTGTAATGAGTGAATGGGTCGTGATAATGTTTAGCTAGGTATAGGATAGTTCAGTGAGTACCAACCTTTCCCCGCTTCCCTTTTCGGCTTTGTGCCACAATTTTGTATATTATACAAAATAAATAGTGAGGAGTACACTTGTAGTTTAACCGCTCACAGTGAACACAGGACTCTTCCACCTTATAATTGTGATCCCTTAAACAGGACCACAACATTGGCGACGAAAGGATTTCAGAAAAGGACCCACAAGGATCTCCTTTGGATAAGCAACCAACTTTTGTTCAACAAACTCGTATTTTTCTACCTTCTTTGAAAATACAAAATTGGCTCTACAAAGTTTTTTTAACGAGACGAAAAAACCACCTCAGAAAAGTTCCTTTTTCAAAAACTGTGAGTAGAGAAAAAAAATATACGAACGCTGTTGATTGCTAAAGAATTGACTTAATTTCTCCGCATACAAATCCATTTCTAACTATTGTGTTAGCAAGTCATGCAAATTTTTTTTCTGCTACTGTCAAAAAAAAAAAAAGTTAATTACTGTGACCTTAAAAATTCCCTGTCGATAATCTGTATGATTTTTTTCTCTCTAAAACAACGAGAAAAGGAAAAAAAGTATATCAACCCTACGAAGGATTGAAACCGCATTCACTCCACTATGAGAATTCAGGACAACAACTCGAATGCTTGATTGGATTTTTCGTTGCGAAAAGAGATCACAATTCATTTTTATTCCAAATTTTTCTGGACTCAAAATTCTTTATATTTTTTTTTCTCGAGAGTTAAAATAAATTCTCACTTGACTTTTGTTCTCCATGGAAAATTGAACATTCTTTCTGTTAAAACTACATGTACGTGACTTTTCGTGGAAATTTGTGGATATTAATTTTACCTTTTTTTTTTTTAGACCCGGATTTGTCTGGTGATTCTATTTATTTTTTTTAAAATGGAAGAGCTTTTGAGGTAACTTGTTGAAATGATGTGTCTGCAGCAAACTCAGACGTTAGAGTTGCAGAAACAAAGAGAAGAAGAAAGAAGAGAAAGGAAAGAGGAAACAAAGGAATTCAACAAAAAAATACTGGAAATGCAGACGCAGGCAAAGAAAAAATTGGAAATACTCACTAAAGTAATAGCATATATAGACAGTAACGAAACAAACCAGAATGTTTTTCCCAAACCGCGATCTGGTCAGCATTAGAAACATTTCGCTACGTCCCTGAAGAGAATTTGACTTTTGAAGCCTATTTTTGCAGATTTGGTGACGTATTCAGGATAGATTTCAAGTCATGGAGCGGTCCCGGAAATGTGATCTGTGCCGACGCAACGGGCACAAAGCCTCACATTGCAGACCAAATGGAACCCACAGGACCTACGTAAAAACGAGGACGAAAATGTACGGAAGTACGTTACGGTAAAAATCGGGGACAAGGATGTTAGACTTCGACTTGACAGTGGTTCGAATTTGTCCATTATAAACCACCATACTTGGTGCAAAATTGGAAAACCGAGGATGATGAGAACCAAGAAAGTTGCTCGTTCAGTAACTGGAGAAAGAATAAGATTTGAAGGTGAGGTTACTACTAACGTAACATTGAAGGGAAAGACACTGAAACTCAAGATGTTTGTATTAAGAAACACTAATAACTTTTTTGGTACAGACTGGATCCAAAAATTTGAACTCTGGGACTCGCCCATTAGCGATTTTTGTCAAAAAGTGGATAACCTTACAGCCAAAGTTGAAAAACTAAAGAAAGACCTGAAAGAGTTGTTCCCCAATGTTTTTTCGGATAAACTAGGCCGCTGTACAAAAATGGAAGCGAAGTTCAAATTACAAGATAATGTCACCTCAGTCTTCAAAAAGAAACGTAGCGTACCGTTTGCCTCTATGCAAAAGATCGACAAAGAACTGAACAGACTCGTCAAAACAGGAATTTTGACCCCAGTCGACTACAGTGTATGTAAAGAAAAAATCTAAGGATATCAGAGTCTGTGCAGACTTCTCGACTGGGTTGAATGCAGCACTAAAGGATCATCATTACTCGCTACCCAACCCCGAGAAAGTTTTTACTAAACTAAATGAGGGAAAAATATTCTCAAAAATAGATCTGCGTGAAGTGTACTTACAAATTTCTGTTGAAGGAGAAAGCTCAAAACTTTTGTGTATTACCACTCACAAGGGACTATTTAAATTCAATAGGTTGGCTTTCAGAATCAAAGTCACCGGCTATCTTTCAACAGATAATCGATACGATGTTGAGCGGCCTTGATTTTTCCATCGGATACTTGGACGGTATTCTAATGAAAAGCGAAACCATAGAGCAACTTAGAAAACACGTTTTTCTGGTATTCGAAAGGATAAATGAGTATGGCTTCACACTTAAAGACACTAAATGTGAATTTTTCCTCAACAAAATAAAGTACCTAGGGCAGATAATAGACAGAAATGGTAGACAGCCCGATCCAGAAAGGTCCATAGCAATAAAAAATATGCCTGAGCCACACAACATAACAACATTGCGGAGTGTTTTAGGCTTAGCTAATTACTATCAATCCTTCATTCCTAATATGCACATATTTCGTGCACCTTTAAACGAACTACTTAGGAAGGACAAGGTTTGGAACTGGACCACAGAATGCAAGATGGCATTCAAAAAGCTGAAAAAGGTGCTCACATCGGAACTATTCCTGACTCATTACAACCCAGATTTAGACATTATCGTCTCAAGTGATGCGAGCACATATGTAATCGGTGCATGTATCCTGCACAAAATGCCCGACGGATCTACGAAACCTATAGCACACGCGTCGAGAACCCTACTACCTGTGGAAAGGAATTATTCCCAGATAGAGAAAGAATCCTTAAATATCATTTTCGCGGTGACAAGATTCCACAGATATCTGCATGGATGACACTTCAAACTACAAACGGATCACAAGCCGCTGATCTCTCTTTGGCTTAAAGAAAGGGTTGCCTACGCATACGGCAAACAGGCTCCAAAGATGGGGAACATTCCTATTAAATTATGACTTTGATATGAAGTTCTTTCCGTCAAAGAAGTTAGGACACGCAGACGGCCTATCCTGGTTAATACCAAGGACTGGTGAATCACCAGAAGACTTGGTGATTACATCATTACAATCAGAGAGAGATTACAGTTCGATCCTATTCAACACTGTGAAAGAACTTCCTGTTACCCTGGACAATATAAGGAAAGATGCCAAAAGAGATGACTTTATAAGAGAAACCAAGGAAAAACTGCAGACTGATGAACAAGTAGCATAGGTTTTCTCAACATGTGACCAGGTATTATTATATCAGGAGAGAGTAGTTGTTCCAGCAACCCCCAAAAGAAAATCTTAAAGGATTTTCACACAGGACACCCTGGCGCCACCAGAATGAAAAGTTTAATGCGTTCATATGTGTACTGGAGAAACATGGACAACAATATTGAAGAAAAGGTGAAAGCATGCAGGGGATGTGCACTAGCTGCTAAAGCTCCACCAATTCAATTTAGCTCATGGCCCAAAGCTGACTGCCCATGGTCACAGATACACATGGACTACGTGGGACCACTTGATGGACAGTACTACCTCATAGTAGTAGACAGTTTCTCCAAGTGGCCAGAGGTGTTTAGGTGTAAAAGCCCGACAACTGACTTCATGAGTTATTTTCACAGTTTGGAGTGGTCGACTGCTTAGTGTCAGATAATGGCACCCAGTTTACATCCAGGGACTTTAAAGAGTTCATGGAAGACTTCCAAGTAGACCACATCACAACTCCGACATACCACCCCAGGTCAAACATACAGGCCGAAAGATTCATGGACACCTTGAAGAGGGCTTTGAAGAAGGCAAAGGACATGCCATCTGAAAAAGCTTTGCAACAATTTCTTCAGGTGTACCGCATAATGCCCAACAAGAACGCACCATCCCAGATGTCTCCAGCGGAAGTGATGTTCGCTAGGAAAATACGGCCAGTCTTTGACAAATTATTGCCAAAACAGGTAAAACCCGCAAAGACAACTGTTCCCAAGAAGAAATACATGCCGGGAGAAAAAATATTCTTCCAGATGCACAAAGATAATAAGACTTTCTGGGAACAGGGAACAATCAAGAACAGGATCGGCCGTATGGTCTACATGGTGGAAGGACCACATTCCACGCATAAGAAACACTTGAACCAGATACGCAGACGCACTTCGGACGAGTCAAGTGAAACTCCGCAAGAAGAAGATATGTTGGACCTACTGTATGACGCGTTTGACCTGGAACCCCCTCAAACAAGTACCGAAATACGTTGTTCTGGCAGGAAAAGGAAACTGATGAACCCCTTGGAGGTCAACCCGAGAAAGAAAAACTATAGGGATATTTCAGAGAAATAAATCTTTGGAGGTGGGTGTTCTGGAGTAGTTAACATCCCTATATCCATGGACAATATGGATTCGTCTAGTTTATATAATGCCAGACATTTCTACCTTCAAGCAGAGGAGTACACTTGTAGTTTAACCGCTCACAGTGAACACAGGACTCTTCCACCTTATAATTGTGATCCCTTAAACAGGACCACAACACATAGGAGGAAAGTTATAAGAAAGAGTGACAGGTTATACGGGGTGTCAGGAAGTGGGTAAGAGAAGCATGAGAATACTGATGAGAGTAGAGTGGACGAAGAAAGAAGCATGAGAGAGAGAGAGGATGCAAGTTAGTGAGATAGGAGATGGCTATTGACTTTTCATTTGAATTCTTGAAGATTGTAGCTGTCGGGAAAGCAAGTAATAGGAAGGACGTGTTTGACAAACAGTAAGGGAATCGATAAATTTTATAAAGGGAATCAATAAATTTTATCAACCCAAATATGTACAAAAGTTAATATGTTTTGTAATTTCAAGGCAGAAATTCTTTCACCCTTTTCCTTCATTATTGTTTCTTGCCATGCTACTAGATTGGCATCTAGGTCCCACCCTTTTACTATTTAAATAGTTAAGTGTAACTGTCTCTTTTATTCTAATAGTTTCTTTTTTTGCACTTCCCACCTGTAGAACTCCCTTCTATTTACTTGCTTCCCTGATAGTTACTATCTCAAAAGCTTAAATGCAAAATCGATTGTCATCTTCTATCTACTTGAATACCATCAATCTTTAATCCTTTCTTCAACACTCCCTGTACCCTGTTTTTTCTCTCACTGTAACCCCCTGCACACTAGTAGCAATCCTGCCTTGCTTGGGGAGAATTTTTTTTTTTTTATAATCATATAGCGCCAAGCAAGGCATTTTATTACCACTGTTTTGCAGGAAAGTTATGAGAAAGAGTGACAGGTTATAGGGGGTGTCAGGAAATGGGTAAGAGAAGGATGAGAATACTGATGAGAGTGGAGTGGACAGAGAAAGGAGCATGAGAGAGAAGATGCAGGTTAATAAGTTAGGAGATGACTATTGACTTTATATTTAAAAAAAAAATTAATTTGTCTATACTGCTGAGATGAAGTAATATTTATACTATTTACATTGTTCAGACTATTGTCCTCATCTTTACTGCCATTGTATGCTCTGGCTTTCTCCAGGTGCTAGGAATTTCGAACCAAACCCTTTATTACGATCACTGGGGTATATTATTCTCATTCCATGTGTGATGACACTTCTGGTAGCCATGTAGTTATCTCCCTCTTAACTTAACTAAGTTATTTGTTCACCACTGCTGTAGCCAAGTATAAATATTTTGCCATCATTTTTGACAGCACGGACACACTCATATACATATATTATACTCTATATCTTTTTTTTAGTGGATACTCATGTTTGTGTAGATACCTCGTTTTTTATGTATAAATTGTGTAAATTACATTTACTGGCCTGTGTATTTGAAAGACTTAATAAAGGAAATGTTCTCTGGCAATGTTTAAGCAGTTATCTCCCTTTGTAGAGCAAAACATCTGATCTGGAATGCTTTAGACCCCTTAGCTACAATGGATTTCCCTATAAAGGAGGACACAGGTTCAAACCATGCTAGAAAACACATTTTCTTTATAAAGTTCTCTAATGTATATGCTTGAAGATGTGATTCACACTGTTTATAAAAAAAATAAGATACAATAAATAAGCGGAGTGAAAAGTATGCCAGTCAGTCAGTGAAATGATATACGTGATATACACTTAGGCGATCATGTCTTGAAAGAGACATGACTGACTTGGCAGAAGACTTTCCCACAGTAGGTTACCATTGCTTGCTGTGGTATACTAGTTGCTAACCAAGGCTATAGAAGTCAGTCTGTCCTACCATTTACTCCATAGCTGAAGGGTGAAGTGGCAGATTAATGCCTTAAGGGTATTTGTGCATAAGTGAAGGCAACGAAATCAATGAAATTCAAATCTGGCTGTTTGCTTTCTCGTTTCAAGCTGATATCCACTACACCACAATGCTCATCTACTTCCCTTAAAAAATAGTAGTAGGAGGGATTAAAACTTACAGTGGCATTCTTCTTGGCCAAGCAGTAAAACACCTCAGGTCAAATGGTGGTTCCTCCACCACTACAAAGAGAAACACAGGTTTGGTCCATGCCCGAGATCAAGATTTTTTAAATGTTCAGTCTGATAGGCCTAATACAGTTTAATAAATAAAAATAGGGCGTCTAATTTCATACAGTTTTGTTCCCAGATTGAAAAGAGACTACATTTGAAAAATTATTTATTCTATTTACTATGAAAACGTAAAGCAATAAATAATTCCCATCCTTTTAAAATTATTAGGTCAGTGAAAACTATAAAAACATGGTACAAATAATGATATACTGAAGGCAAGAGGGACAGAGGAAAGCAGCAAATAACCTACATAATGATCTTATGTAAATAGTTGACAGACATTGCCAAAAAAAATAAATGTTGCTCAGTGATACAAAGAAAATTTGACTCTCACAAGACATATTGAAGGCAAGAGAGACAGAGGAAGGCAGGAAATAACCTACTTAAATAGCTTGTGTAAATGGTTGATAAAACAGGGATTTGGAGATATAACAAAAAGAAAAACTTTACTAAGAGTTACAAAAGACAGAAACTTGGGGAGAGCCATGATCACCCACATCCTGAAGGAATACAGCATATAGAAGTTTACCTATACCATAAAAAATGACAGCATTTTTTGTTAAGTCTTTACTATTAAAAGGTTTTCACATGTGTGTTTTAAATATATGCTTTCAGTTGTATTAATATAAGTACTTTTTTTTTAATTGTTTCACACCAAGTAAGACAGTAGTGCCACTAGTGTGCAGTAGACTACTTAAGGAGAGGTAAAGGTTATACAAAAGGAGAGTAAAGAGAAAGAGGAACCCGTTATAGGAGGTGTCAGAGAATGATTAAGAGAAAGATGGGAATACTGGTGTAAAGTGTGAAGAGAGTTGCGAGAGTAGAGTGAAAAGAGAAAACATAATATAGGGGGTGTTGGGGAAAAGATAAGAGAAGAATTGGAGTTAAGGGAATAAGAGATGGCAATTGACATTACATTTAAATTCTTGGAGATTGTAGCTATCAGGGAAGCAAGTATACAGAAGGGAGTTTTACTGGCGAGAAGTGAGAGAAAAGAAGCTGTTAGAGTAGAAATGGCGACTGCATTTGACTATTTTAACTGTAAAAAGGGTGGGACCTTGTTACCAGTCTAGTTGCTTGAGTAAATTCTTGTAGAGGGGGAAACAGGGAGCTAAGCAGAAGTCATGAAAACATTTGTAAAAGAGACAGAGGAGAGTCACATTCTGTCAATGAGAAAGTAGCTGGAGTTAAGCTGCCAGGTTGGGATTGGTTATATTGCAGATTCTTCTCTGGCTCCTGTCAAGAACCCAGAGATGAATACTTGGGGTTCCTAACCAGATATGACAACAGTGCATGGGTGGATGGTTGATTTGTATACGTATAAGACAGATTCAGATGAGAAAAACTTCTTGGCCCGACACAGTGACCCAATCTTCGTAGCAGTAGATTTAGCTATTGATTCAATGTAATTGTTCAACTTGAGGTCAGCTGAAAGGATGAGGCCAAAGATGCACAGTCTATTGCTTTAAGGGAGACTAGCTTGATTCATACTAACGGGGGGCAGGAGGGACTGTCTATGGTGATTAACAGATAGCAGCTTCATTTTGGAAGCATTAAAATTCAAGAGCTATTTCTTACCCCAGTCCACCACAAATTAGAGATCCTTCTCAAGATCTGCAGCAAAGTTATCTTTGTTTGCCCTGGCAAATTTCTTATTGAGGCGGGAGTAAATGGTGGTGTCATCAGCATAAATGCCTACTTGGGATTTGATCACATCAACAAGAACATTGATGAAGATCAGAAATAGTGTCGGACCTAGAATAGAACCCTAGGGAACACCTTTGTTCACATGATAGGATCTGGAGACATGCCTGTTCAAGACGACCTTCATTATGTGGTTTGATTGGAAAAATTGAGTCCAATCAAGCAAGCATCCAGTGATACTGTAGCCTTGTAGCTTACTCAGAAGGCCAATGTTCCAGACCCTATCAAATACTTTGGAGATATCCAGGGCAACAACTCAAGCTTTATCATTCTTATTGAGGGCCTGGTATTTGTATTTGGTGATGGTAGTTAGTATATCAGCAGTAGACCTGGCAAAACAGAAGCCATACTGTCTGTCAGAGAATAGTTTATGGGCAGTGAGATGTTGAACTATTTCAGCAATAATAATAGCCTTGAACACTTTGCCAAAAATAGGTAGGAGGGCAATAATTAGAGAGGTCCAAGGGTTCTCCAGAGTTCTTAAATATAAGTACCACAGAAGAGGATTTCTAGCAGGCAAAAAAAGAGGAAGCAAACAGGCAGTAATTATAGATTTTGGAGAGGACAGAGGAGAGTTTAGGGGCACATTTCTTCAAAACAATGACCGGGATCCCATCACCCTTATAGGGCTCAAGCTTTAAAATTATGTTAGAGACCTGAGAGGGTGTTATATAAACATCTCTCGGTTGAGCCCTAGTTCTGGGAGGTACGTTGCATGCAGATACTCCAAAAGAGTCAAAATGTGGAGTTGGAGGCCTTGTTTTCTGTGGCTGTGAGGGCCTCAAATTTATTGATTAAAGTGGAGATGGAGGATTTCAATATACATTTGCAGAGTTGCCAGTAGTATTTGGAGTTGAACTTGCAGGCTGCTATATGTCGTTTCATTCTCTCAGTAAACAACAGTTTAGTGTCATTTAATATCCTCTTACACTCATTATGAGTAGAAGCAAATAGGTGCCTATTATGGTCATACACATGACTCCAATATAGCTGGAAGAAGTGATTCCTGTGGACAATGGTGGCTGAACAGGTACGAGAGAACCAGGGGGATGAATGAGGCTTAGGATGGAACTTTCCAACTTGGATTAAAGTATCGATGCCAGCTTTTACCCAGGAAAAGACCTCAGAGGTGCAGTCCTCAACAGGGAGGCTAAACACTTTTTCCCAAGGGACATCACATAAAAAGTCTGTTCATTGATAGCAGTAAGAAATTCTGTTGGTAGGAGGTTCCTAGGGAAAGTGGGAGTGGGGGGGAGATATTAATAGAAGTGACAGCATGATCAGAGTTTCCAAGAGGGCAAAGCTGTATGGCTTGGCAGGAGTCAGGGATAGAAGTGAAGCAGGGATCTATCAGAGAGGCATATCCTGTAGGGATACTTGGGAAGCTTGTGGATATCCACTACTTTCATAAGAGATTGAGTAATTGCAAAGTTTGTGGCATGAATGCCAACAGGATAAGTGACAGTTTTTCAGCCACTTGGCATGGCGGCCATTAAAATCATCACACAAAAATGTTAGCAAATGGGTGGGAGGAAGTAGCCTTATCTATATTGTCAGAGATACAGTCTAGTAGAGAGCAGTCAAGAGAGGAAAGGGAAGAGAACAGAAAGAAAAAATAGCTAATTTTAGAAATGAAAAACAGAGACACATGTATGAATGGTCACTTAAGAGGGGAAGGTATCCAGAAATTAAGAAGTCAGAGGAGGGGTTGAGTGGTTAAGATTGATTTCACAAAGTGCTAGGATAATAATAGATTTTGCACTTAGGCAGTGCATCAAAGAAACCAGATGCAACAATAGGTTGACCTTCAAGGTAGCCTCACAGAATGTTAGTGGCTACCTTCAGTATATAAATCTGGTGGTCAACCAGAGATATGCTTAGGATGTGCTCATGCTCAACCAGGTGACAGGTAGATAAGTGCCACACCTGAAAGTGGAAAGGGAGAGGGACTCTTACTTCCTCATATGAATCCATGTTTTGAGAAAAACTCCAAAAGCACATACCCATTCATCAATAACAAAGTCTAGAAGTGAACATCAGAAATATAGTCTTGTGTCTTTATTAATCTATACAACAACGATGTTATATGTGTTTGGTTGGATTATGAATTGTTAGAACCTGGACTGTTACTATACAGTACTACAGTGAATAAATTTCTTTTTTTTAATTTTCACTTTATACAAGGACCCAGAACCACACAAGGTAAAGAGTGACAGAGTAAGAGGTTCAGTTCATGCAGATATGTGGAAAAGATAACAGTTGACATGAACAAGTTAAGATTGTTATGATCAGGGAAGTGTCTTCTTAGGAGTTGGTTCCATTAAGCAGTGGTTTGCAGGAAGAATCTGCTCAAGTTGAACTTACATCTCACTCATGGAATACAAAGAGAATGAGAGTGATTCACTACAATGTATATAGCACATTGCAGGTCTTAACCGTGAAGGTTAGAACTAGTGGAGTGATGAATTGTACTTTGTCTGAACAATTTCCATGGAAATAGCAATAGAGTAGTGAGGGGCTTGTGATATCTCATCTATGAGAAAGGTGTTGTAGGGTGGAAAATAATTTTGTTACCCTCAAGGATGCAGAGACAATTTGGGGTTCTATTGAGACTGAAAAGGGAAGACTGAGCAGCTCCTGCTCATATATGACAACAGTACTCCATTTTTGTGCGTTGTGCTGCAGTGGATAATAGTGCAGAATGAGAAATCGGAGAGCTGAGTTTGAATTCCAGTTGAATATCTTGCATTCACTTATGCACAAATACCCTTGGGAAAGGTATTTATCCATCTCTTCCCTCTAGTTATGGGTTAAATAACAGGACAGATTGGTTCTATAGCCTTGGCTGGCAATATGAATTTCAGGTTAGTGTAGATATTTTGCTAAGCAGATAAAGAATTGCAATTTATGTTCATATATATAAAAAAAAAGTATAGGATTATTTGTGCTACGTGCTTCATCTTCCATATGGATTGTACGCCTGAAGAAGGCAGCAGAATGAATCAACCAAAACATTATGGTAATAACAAAAGTAACCTAAAGAATGAGTTCAATCCTCCAAAAAAATCTTGGAATGATAATGAATCTCCTCAAAATGATAGAAGGCATCTTGTACATCTGAAAAAGACTGTAGAATGGCTCAGCCAAAATCTTCAATTTTGCCCCATCTTCCATATGGATTGTACACCTGAAGAAGGCAGCAGAATGAATCAACCAAAACATTATGGTAATAACAAAAGTAACCTAAAGAATAAGTTCAATCCTCCAAACAAATCTTGGAATGATAATGAATCCTCAAAATTGGAAGGTATTAGATTAGTTTTTCTTTTCTGTTTCATATGATCATATTTTTTTTTCTTTCTTCTTAAATCTGAGATTCAAATGGTAAAAGAAGAAAAGCTACACTTATTTAACCCTTTTGTATATGTACAAAAAAGTTAAGTTTTTAATTCTGAAAAATGTCTTGTTTTTTATTTCCAGCTTCTTGAAGAAACTTGCTATTTGTTGACTGATTCAGGAACCAGATATCTGTGTCTCCCCAGTGATGAAACTGAACATATCAAGGAACCAATGCTGGAAGAAACAAGTGTCCATCATTTGTGTATTGAAGATGATTTTGTCCATGACATTAGACTACAGTATGTTAATCTGATTCATTTTACTTACATGTCTTTCATTTTTATATACACTAGCAGTATAGCCCGGCGTTGCTTGTATGTAATGAAAGCTTTAAAACTAATCCATGGTCCTGGAGCTCAAACTCTTTGGACGTTGGCACAAAAGACTAAAAAGCACTAGTTGCTTCCAGTTAAAGCGAAATTGTAGACTGAAAGAAAAATGAATGAATGTAAGTCAAATTTTCATTTCCTGGTATCGATATCAAATTAGTTTTTTTCATCGTAAACTGAATTTTGAAGGCTAAATAAGTCCTCTGAGTAAATGGTATCATGGCTGAGACTAAGAACTACAATTATACCTACTTAGAGCCAAACCCAAAGCAAAAACTAAAATAAAAGGGCTGAAAGAAAATACAGACATACAGGCAGATAAACAGACACACATACAAACATCTTACCTTTTATATATATATATATATATTATTGATTTTCTGCACTATTGTAAGAACTGCAATCTTGAAACTTCTGAATATCGTTTCTTATGTCTTTGTCTATGAGTGTATCAAATTTGATTAAAATCAGACCACTCCTATAACCTGATTTTTTCGATTATCGATATTTATCGGGGGTACCTCGATACAAAACCTAGCTAAGAACACTCGCAGACACTTATAGTACAACTGTGTAAATTTTCAAGAAAATCAATTCAGCCGTTTTGGAGTCTATAGGTAATGGGCACACACACACACACACACACACACACACAGACAAAGTTCCATTTATATATAAGTTTAGATCAACATCATTGGCCTTTATTTTTACAGTTTTGATTTGGATATAATTTGTTTCCTACTTGCAGCCAGTTAAAATTTGCAAGTTTTTTTTTACAATTTCTTGTGATTTATAGAAAGATTAATTCATGTGTTACTTGCTGCATGGGACTAACTATTCATGACTCAATAAGCTTTCTAGTCTTAAATTTCTCAACTAAATCTAAAGAAATAGTACTTTTTGATTATTGTGATATTTTCCTGTGATATCAGTTATTGTTCATTCCTGCTGAAGTTGTGTGTCACTACCAGATCCTAAGATTGAACTCATGACCACTAGATGAAAGTAAAACGTGTCTACTTTGTTATTCTTAGTAAGTGTAAAACTTCACTCTTCACTGAGATGAGGCATTGTAACTGTTGTCACTATTTACATTGTTTGAACAGTTGTCCTCATCTTTAACATCATCTTGATGATGTTTCAGCTGTTGTACACTCTGGCCTTCTTCATACCGAAATAAAGGGTTTAGTTTGAAAATTCCAACATATATCACCTGAAAGAGGATGGAGCATACAATGGCCAAAATGTTGTGAATATAACAATAAAGATGAAGACAACAGTTTGAACAATATAAATAGTGTCAATATTCACACAAATATTGCTCAGAATTTTGGTTCTTTATTATCACAAGAACTTAAATTCCTGGCATAGTAGACTAGAAATAAAGAAAGACTCACACTGTCTTCTCTGAGATTTGGTCCAAAATTTATATGCAATGTCAGTTGCCATCTTCTGTCTTCCTGAACTCTGTTTATTTATACATTATCTTTGTGTTGAGAACTGACAACAAAATTAACGAACACTATTATATAGGGTGTTTCATTGATATGAGAGTTAGCAGTAAATAAAACAGTGTTATAGGTGAAATTTTATTGATTTCACTATTGAATCATGTTATTTGGGTCATGGCTATTATGTGTGAAAAATAATATTGTCCAATGTCTGTCAACACTTTGGTCGATGGTCAAAACTTTTGATGACTTCTCTGCATAGCTGCTCCTCAATCCCACCAATATGCCTTACTATCTCATCCTTTAGCTGTTGAATTGTTGTTGGCTTGTTGGCATGTACCTTACTTTGAGATGACCCCCAAAGGAAGAAATCTAAAGGTGTCAAGTCACATGATCGTGGTGGTCAATTGACATCACTGTTTCGACAGATGATGCGGCCTGGAAACTTCCCATTCAATAAAGCTACATTCATTTCTGTTTGAATGTACATTTTCATAATAGGCTTTGATAACTTGAACACGTTGTTTGATTGTTAATCTTTTCAAGGTTGTAATTGCAAAAGACTGAAGTTGTTAAATCTGAAAAAAATTGAAAAAATCATTACACACTTAAATTTAATTTACATTTAAAATTGGTCCAAGTTATTAGAACACCCTATGTTACTGGATTGGTTGGGAAAACATTAGCTAATTGCCATTTGATTCAAACTTTATGAAATGGTAAATTATAAGGATTTCCCTATAGTTGATTCACATATTTTAATAATTTAGTAAATGTTTACAAATTTCTAAAGAAAAATTGTTTAACTTTTCTATTTCTTTATAAATTGGTAAATGATAAATATTGCATTCATTATAATACAATCATATTAGGTTTTAGAATGTTGCAATATAAAATTATTCTTGTAAATAATCTAATCAATAAATAATGTTTCATATTTTTGTTGTAAATTCTCAAGAACAAAGAAACACGTGGTTTTATTCCAATTCTAATCATCTAATATATTAAAACAATAACATTGCCATGGAGTGAAGGCAATTAAAAAAGTTACGGCAAAAACTATCCTTTTAACACCCTCTTATTGCACGCACAAAATTCCATGTTTGCCATCTTCTTATTCTTTTTTACTCTCAGTAACCCCTGTCATCTTAGTGGCATTATCATCCTGATTAAAAAAAAAATGAGAAAAAACCTTTGTTGTCTGGAGATATTGTGAAGTATTACTGGAGGTCCTGGATTAGTAATAGCAATGTTTAACGCTTAGCACTCTGCATTATTCACAAGTTTTTGTTCTCATTCATTTGCATTCTTTTTCCAGACCCACTTCAACTGTTTTATTCTCACTTTTATTTGAGTCATTTTTTTTTTTTTGCTGTTGCTGCTATAGCAGTACATGACAGCACAAGCACAAAAAGATTTGGCAGTTGGAATCACCAGCAATGGCAGGACAACCATTTCAGTTGGCTAATAAAGTTATTAACAGAATGCTTAAAGGTTAAATCTCCAAACCATACTTGAGCCCAGGACCATTATATAATGAAAATATTTTGCTGGAAGTACTGATGATATTTTTTTTACAGTAATAGATGTATGAATTTAAATGCATGCTGTCTATGCATTGTGCATACATATGCAATTATAATTCTGCTCTTGTTAATGTAATTTTGCAATTCTCTAAACTTTTGCTATGTCTCATCTTCAGAGTCCGCATGAACTTTCTGAACCACTTGGATACATGGCTTGTTGAGGCTAAGAAAAATAGTGACCATGCAACAACCGCCAAGGTATTTTTCTTTATAAGTCTTGTTTTGTAGACGAACGGGCGTAAATGTGTGTCCATGTGATTTTCATGGAGCAACTCTACAGTTAATCCAAAATTGTTCAAGCCTTTACAAAAATATCTAAATATATGGAGATTTTCTCATATACTATACTTACATACTAACTTTATATCTTTCTGAATCTGTAAGACAAAGAGTTACCATTAGTTATACTATTTACATCATTTGGACTGTTACCATCATCTTTATTGCCATATTCATAACATCTTGGTCCTTGTACATCCTGGCCTCCTTCAGATAACATATGTTAGAATTTCAAACCAAACCTTTTATCTAGTCCATGGGGATAGATTGTTCTAATTCCATGTGCCATGCCTCTTTTTTAATTTTTTTTTATTTTTGAATATCTCAGTTTCGGTTAATTACCTTTAGTAATTCAACTCTCCAAGTTTTCATTCCTTCTGCTGTAGCCAGGTAATGAACTCACAACTCTTTGAGTCAAATCACTCTTTGGGTTACTCAACCAACACTTTTATCCACTGAGCCATGTTGTGAATATGGCAATAAAGATGAGGATATCAGTCTGAACAATGTAACCAGTGTAAACAGTTACAATACCCCATCTAAAAAGTATAAACAGATGATGCAAACTATTGTCCTTATCTTTGTTGTTGTTATCACAATGTTTCAGCCACTGTGCCCTTCATCAGGCATATGTCAATCTGAATAATCAACAGGGAATTTCAAACAGAACTTCTTTTTTAATCTATAGGAATAAACTCTTCTCATTCAATTATCACCTAGTTTTTTCATTGCTCTCTCTGTTTCTACCGAGCTCAAGTATGCAGTGCCTGACCCTGAGATTGAACTTACAACTACTTTGTTGCCAATTTCACAAGCCAATAATTAATACACTAGGCTATTTTATATTTTTTATTTTATACTTTTTATTTTATATTTGGTAAGTACAATTCTTAGTTTGTACCTGTTTTTTCTCCCTCTGCCATATAAATGACACTTCCTCCTCTTCAATTATGCCATTCCTTCTATTTCTCTTTGTTCTCCTCTTTTTTTTTTTTTCCTTCTTCGGCATTATGCTGTGTTATTAGTTTTAGGAGGAAAAAAATTTTTCTGTTGACTGATTTTCTCTTAAACATCAGAATATTTTTTTACTATTTTTCACTTAAACTCCTTGGATAAGAGAGTCTTTGTGTCTGCTCCCTCCATGTTAAATTCCAGTCAGGATAGAGGTGGGGAAGAGTGAATAACATATGTTTTCTTACACACTAGCATTTCATATAAGTGCTTCATCACTTCAGGATTTAGGCAATAATGGTTCTCCAAAGCTTCCTATTCTCTGTGGCTCTTTGCAGTTTTTTTTCTACTTTTGCTAAGTCTCCCACCCTCCTTTCTACCATCTACTCACTTTCATATTCAATGAAAGTTGAACAGTAATCCCCAGTGCATAAACACGCAGAACATACCTGATGGGCTTATCAGGTATGTTGTGTTATTTGTGCACCTGGGAATTTCTGTCCAAATTCATTGTGCATTGTACAGTAACGAGAAGGTTAAATAAAGAAAGAAAGATGGCATAAAGAAGAACTTATAGGATCAATTACTATCAAGCACAATGAAAAATAGACCGAGTTCCATAGCTATGTATCCAACCAGTACAGTCATGACACAGTATCATAGAGCAGAGGGTTCTAAGACTGAAATCAGTAGCCAGGGTTCCATCAATGGTCATGTATCCATAAGTGAGGTCAGCTTTCAGCAAGCAAGTTGATAATGCTGATGATGATGATTGTTTTGTTAATAACTTATTTAAATAAATCACTTAGTTATTTAAAAAAAGTTTTTTCTGTTCTGAAAGTAACAACCATTTAGATCATAGCTTAGAATAAACAGAAGTAAATAATGTTGACATTTCTTAATAGTATATTTTAAAAAGCTAACAAATATTATAAATGTTAATTTTATGTACACCATGTCATATATGAAATAAGTGGATATGCACATAACTTTGGAAATTGTAGCTATAGGGGAAGCAAGTATATGGAAGGGAGTTCCACAGGCAGGAAGTACAAAAAAAAAAAGTAACTGATAGAGTAGAAGTGGCGGTTACATTTCACAATTTTTACTGTAAAAGTGTGGGGCCTAGATGCCAATCTAGTAGCACAAGTAAATTCATGAGTTGAATAATCTATCATATATATATATATATATATAGTCATCCGCAGACAGATCTATTTCGCTGTATCACAGCTCATCAGTATGGTTAGTCTCCGATTGCTTTTAACCCAGGATTGAAACCTGACCAAATTGGTGTCAGTTGGCGATTCTACCTCTGGGCTATGGGTACTCGGTAGAAGAAGGCAGACTTTTTAGCGCGTATATTATTATACACACCCAATAGCCAAATACTATTGCAACCAAATGCATAATAATTACAAACAAGATGAAACAACACTCAAAAACATAATACGTAGAAATGTTAAACCAATAAATAATAATAATCAAATTAAGCTCATCATATATTATAAAAAATTAAAACAACTGAACTCTAATAACTCTGCAGCCACACAACTAAATCCTCTGCAGAAAACCAATGTAGTGTATCAGTTTACATGCCAGTTCAGAGATTGTATCACTGGTACTAATAATAAACCCACTACATATATTGGTTTTACTACAACCACACTCTCCCGTAAACTTACCTGTCACTTTTCTGATCAGAGTACAATTAAACTACATTTCTTAGAAAAACATAGCCATGTAGGTAATATTAGACAGATTTCAGTCAACAACACAGTAATACTTATTCATACACACAGTAAAAAGAACCTTCAGATATTGGAGGTCATCTACATTAAATCAAAACAACCCACACTTAATAAAATCACATTTCAATCTGGTCATAACACATTAAATTGCATTTAGATATATGGTTCTGTTAAAATTTCAGTCTCTCACACGGTGTGACGTCATAGAACCTCATTACAAATTTACAAACTGCGTCTGCTATTCGGTGACTGTTATCATTGCTTAGCAATGTTTTATGTCAACACAAAAATCTGATGGTGGATGTCTTTATGTTAACGTCCCTCTAACCTCTCTGGTTCATGTGAGCGGAAAGCTTAGAACCAGCATACTAAAAAAACATCCAAATGTTGGACAACTTTTGTTTTTCACCTGAAATTAAAGCCAAAATGTGATGTTTAGAATGGCTCATGATTAAACATAATAGACATTCATTGTCTGTTATATTTAACATGATATGTTTACAAAATTATCTGCTGCCTCGATACACTATATATATATATATATATATATATATATATATATAATACACGCACATATACAAATATATTTCTCGTGTTAATAAAACAGTGCTCACTGTAATATAACAGAGCTAGTTATAGTTGCGTCAAGAATATTGACAGATATACATCACAACATAATAAGATGACATTAAATAAGCTCATGTCCAACCTGCAAAATAACAATAACTCAATTATAAATAATTGTAAATGCCAAACATTAAGAGCAGTCCACTAAACAACCATGGCATAACCAAAACTATAATTTACAGAGCTAGCATCCATTCCAATAGTGATGTTTATTTTGACTCTACTGAAAACCATTGCAAATACAGATATTGCAAACAAAAATTAACTTTAAGTAATAGTAAATACAGTAAAAGCACTGCACTCTCAACATATTTCAGGTAATTAAAAAACAACAAAAACCCAATTATTACCTGGGACATCTTGTGACGATAAGCATTCATACTTACCAGGGCCAAAGTGTCCAAGGCATTTTGCTTGTCGGGCTGCTGTGTTGTGATGGATGCATGCGTAAACCTATGGTAGACAGTTTGTCGTTTCGTCAGCTGCGTCCCCTCCTCTCGCAAGTTTGCTCCAAGAAAGGTATATTCTTCAACCTCTGTCATTTTGTGCTAATTGTTACGTCTGAAACATTGGCTGTCAGTGCTATTGGGACCGTGGTGATGTGCGCTGGTATAGAGATTCGTTTTGAGTTACGACTCTGTTTATTTTTGTCTGGAAGCTGGACTCTAGCTTTAAACCTACGAGTAGAGTGAGCGGTGTAACTGAAACGTGACAGAAATCCACTGTTTAACTACACATCATTGCAAAAAACAAATCTCATAATGGAATAGGAAATAAATGTAACTTATGCTTTCTAGAAAAACTTATCTTAAAACACCTGAATAACCCTAACTGAATAAAAAAAAAATGCATTGATGACCACATGCAAACACTGAAATAATTATCTGCTCAAATACATTGACCCAGAATTACCCAGATTCCTTAATCTATGTTTGATTTTTTTATTATTTTTC
The DNA here is from genome assembly GCA_037127315.1 of Ascarosepion bandense. NCBI lineage: Eukaryota > Metazoa > Mollusca > Cephalopoda > Sepiida > Sepiidae > Ascarosepion > Ascarosepion bandense. Next base: position 761,883 of record JBBBDQ010001462.1, on the reverse strand, counting down.
TCCTTATTAATGCCTTTGTTTTTTCCTGAAAATAAAAACTACAAGTAATCCCCTTTGACCCAGTGGCACAAAACATATAACCTCTACCCTTAAAATATCCTACTTATTAATACTAAACACATTGACCCAGAATTACCCAGATTCCTTAATCTATGTTTGATTTTTTTATTATTTTTTCTCCCCATTAATGCCTTTGTTTTTTCCCGAAAATATAAACTACAAGTAATCCCCTTTGACTCAGTGGCACAAAACATATAACCTCTACCCTTAAAATATCCTACTTATTAATACTAATTTAACTTTTAAGATTTTACTTCCTAATTTCATGTTTAAGTTTTACCCCAAGTCAAATTAAATTACACCATTAAAAAATTAAATAACCAGTCTCCTAGTATTATAATATATAGCTATCATGAACAATGTGAGAATCAAAAATTCAAATCTCAAAACAATCAGTTCATAATAAGCACCTGATGATTGTGTAATGTATGAAACTCTGAGTCATGCTTTAGACATAGGATAATATGTATATCTATTAATATATATATATTTAAGAGTTTTGCTTAACATTTAACTGATGTCATAATGTAAGCTATTATTCTGATAAGAATCTTTATGATCTAACAAGTGCTTTATACCTAGAAAGATTCTCATTGTTTACTGATTGGGTAATAAATATGCCATAGACAGTTATGGGAATGGATGAGAAATCATTTACCTACTTATCAATTTTCCCACACATATCACGTTTTCTGCTTTTGAAGATATATATACACAAACATATATATAAAAACTAATTATAATTTTCAAATATACATATTTATTTTTAATTTATTTGTTTAAACATTATTTTTAATGGATACTTGAGTATTTGAGTACATGCTGTCTTTTTATATAATTAAACAGTAGATTTATTTACATTAAAATCCTGCCAGAGGACACAAATTTTCCTAACAAGATCGGCCCTGGGTATGACAATAAACGGCATCCAGCAGCAAAGCCTCTGATTGGGAGGTTGTCAAAAGCATGTAGTCAGTTAAGTGCCATACGCGATACACGCTTGGGCGATCATGTCTCGAAAGAGACATGACTGACTGGGCAGAAGATTATCCCACAGTAGGTTGCCATTGTTTTCTGCAGTAGAGTGGTTGCCGACCAAGGCTATAGAACCCAATCTGTCCTGCTATTTAACCCATAACTGGAAGGAAGAGACGGATTAATACCTTTCCCAAGGGTATTTGCACGTAAGTGAATGCAATGGATTCAACTGGAATTCAAACTTGGCTCCCTGGCTTCTCGTTCCGAGCCGATATCCACTGGACCACAACGCACATCCTAAAAGCATGTAACCACCTCTTAATTGCTGTTGTTTCCAGGTCTACCTTGACCCTGGATGGATGCACCTGTTGAGGTCCCAGCTACGGGCAAACAGTTTATCCCCAAACTGGGGTCAAAACATGATGAAAGTATAAAAATAGACTTTTATAGTAAAAATGTCAGGAGTACATTTTTGAAGAAAAAAAAGATATTACCAGCATTACATTTTTGAAGGAAAAAAGTATTACCAGCCATACGTTTTTGAAGGAAAATAGAATATTACCAGTAATACATTTCTTGGAAAAAATACTTACCAGCTATATCTGACTCTCAACAAAAACCACTTTACAAAAATACATCTAAAAAGCTGATCTACAAACTTATTTCTTACAAAAAATATATATACTATTCATACAAATCTATTGTAAAAATCTTGTCAGCATTAAATGACCAATTGAGGTGTTGATATGCCGTAAAACAAACCAAACCTAACAAAATTTTCCAATTATTCAGGCCAGAAGATGTAAATAAATGTACTGTAAAAATATGGTATAAGTTGTATGTACTGTTTGACTTGCAATATATGATATGAAAATGATTTGTTTGAACATTAGTTTTGATCGATACTCGTATTTAAGTAGATGTTCTGTTTTTATAATCAAACAGTATTATATATAAATATATAATACTGTTTCCACCGGCCTGATTATTTACGATACGAAAATGTGTGTCATTTAGCAGGATTCAAACCTGCTACCCCTATCCACATAGGGAAAAAGCACCATATGATAGGGTGCGTCTTACACCTCTCAACCACAAATGACGATCAGTCTAAACAAACTCAAATTAAGCCTATAACACAATCTTCGAATTTATCACAATAATCATCTCTGCTCTGAAATGTATCGTAATATCAACAAATGTAAACATGTTATGGAAATTAACGAAGATTAACGAAACTTGGTTATAAACAACCGACAACTTGAAATGAATTGTTTGAACATTATTTTTGATCGATACTCGTATTTAAGTAGATATTCTGTTTTTATAATCAAACAGTATTATATATTTATATCTACGGGCCTGATTATTTACAATAAATTTTTTTGTTATGAAACAAATCATTTCCAATTGTTGGTTGTTTATAACCAGTTTCATTAATCTTCATAACATCTTTACATTTGTTGACATCACGATACATTTCAGAGCATATATGCTTATTACAATGAATCGAAAATTGTGTTATAGGCTTAATTTTACTTGATTTAGACTGATCGTCATTCGTGGTCGAGAGGTCTAAGACGCGCCAGATCACTTGGTGGCTTCCCCTATTTGGATAGGGGTCACAGGTTCAAATCTTGCCAAATGACACACATTTTCGTAACAAAAATATTTATCATAAATGATCAGGCTGGTAGAAATAAATATATAATACTGTTTGATTATAAACATAATATCTACTTAAATACGAGTATCGATCAAAAATAATGTTCAAACAAATCATTTCAAATTGTCAGTTGTTTATAACCAGTTTCGTTAATATATATATATATATATATATATATATATATATTATTCTATGTCTATGGCACGACTTGGAGTTTTATGCATTATGCAATCATCATGCATATTTAAAACTAGTAAACTCTTCCATAACTTAATTCACAAAACATTTCTACCATTCACCCACACTAAAAAAGACCTTCAACAAAAACAATGTTAAAGTCAGTTATAGTTGTATTAAAAACATATCATATTGCTAGGATATCAAATAAATATTTGGCCCACATAAAGAACATCCCTCACCCAACTAATAGCAAAAATGACCCTTTTCACGATAATTAAAAAAACTAAAACCTGCCCATTTAATGACCAGTGTATATCCAGAAGTATTGTTTATGGAGATTGAATTCATTCAGATGATAACGATGTTAAATTTTACTTTGGAAGTACTTCTAACACTTTGGAAGCACTTCTTAAATTTTACTTTGAAAAATAAGGTTTAACAATTTTGACATGTTGTTTTTAAAACAACAGTAAATACAGCAAAAGTACTGCTTTGTTCATACATTATTGCAAAGTTTTTTTAATACCTGAATAATAGTACTATATATATATATATATATATATACACACACACCCTACTCACATGTATATTTGTTAATTTACATCTATATATATATATATATATATATATATATATATATATATACACACTCTAGAAAAAATTTAGATATTCTACAAATTGTAGAATATCTAAATTTTTTCTATATTATATTACTCTGTTAAATTAAATAAATTTAACATTGAGTTCTTTTGAGTTTGTCTTTATCAGAATTTACCTGACTTAAATATCAAATATTCTACATTTTATATATATATATATATATATATATATACTGTTATGAACCAGCCTATAATATTGTTACTAATATAGTAACACTGGGAGGTATACAACATATCAAAAAGAATTTTAAAATACAGGTTTCTTTCATATCAATGAGACAGCTTTCTTTCAATCAATGAGACAGAATTGATTCACTAATGAACACACTGGAAACAAGCGATAAAGGCGATGAGATAGAGGATGAAATAAGTATTTTATTTTGTGCATGTACAGATGGTGGAAGAAAATATATCTTATGTAATTCAGAATTAAAAAAAAATAATGAAAATGATACAAGCAATGGGAATAAGATGAGGATTTCAGCATGAGACAAAAAAGCGGAATCTCCTATCAGAAAGGTGAACAGTACTTGTCAAGCAATACAAATTCAATTCAAACAAGGATCAAAACAAGTCAAAAATATGGGCTTATGTGAGATTCACAAAAGTTTCTCGTTTCTTTTTCTTTTCAGTATTTTTGTGTGTATCTCATTTATTTGATGTTTCCTCCTTTTTTCTTTTCTTCACCAGATGGAAAGTTTTATCGATGAAACAGATTTCTTTAGTTCTCTGTCCTTCTTTCTTTTTCTCTTCTTTTTCATTTTCTCTTTGTTGAGTAGAAATTGTATTGCTTTAATTTTCTTTTCTTTTCTTCCTTTCTTTTTGTCTTGCCTAAAGGTTGAGTTGAATCTTATTTCTTTTTTCATGGTTTTCAATATAATGTTTTCTTTATCTCACTGTGAATATCACTGTCAGTGTACTAAAGTTGATTTCTTTGAAACAAATTCTTAATTCTGAAATCTCATCAGATTTCTATGGGATTTATGCATATAAATCATCACGGTCATAATGAACCATCTGTTCTGTTTTGATTCTGAACTAAGACTAATTTTACACATCCAAATCTTTGTACCAAGGTTTTGGCATGTGACTTCTTACTTCCAAATATGGATTTCTATCCATGCAAGCAAAAGGTCACTGACCTTGGTTTCAAAGTTGTCGGGATGTGTGTAAGACATCTGGTCAGATCACCATGCTATCATGTGATTCAGGAGTGGGAATATACACAATTTATAAGATATGCAATCTACTTATATGCATTTTATCTTATTGGCATCAACTTTCACACTTTCTGAATGTACTGGCACTTTATTTAGAGTACTTCTAAAATCTAAGGGTTTATTTTTAATAAAGTTAAGTGGCGGTTTGTAACAATATATATGTATAGTATTCGCTATTTATAAAATATTTTGTATTGTATAAGTAAAAATTTGCAGTACGAGTGACTGGCATATACAGTTGCAGTCAGTGATTGAGGTAAATTTCTAAGAAATAACATGGCCAAATAAACGTTATTTCTTGCATTCTCTTTTATGATGTTTTATTGTAGTTAATTTTTGTTTAAATGCACTTTTGCTGTTGAAAAAGGCTTTTTGGGCAGTTTTTGTGGGGCTGGAACAGATTAATTACTTTTATATTCATTTCAGTGGGAAAAATTGTTTTGTAATACAAGTAAATTGCAATATGAGCTCAGTCTTGAAATGAATTAAACTCATACTGCAAAGTCCTACTGTATATATAAATATATATATATATATATACACGACTGCTTCCCCGACGACTACAATCTCCAGGAGTTTCAATGTAAGGTCAATAGACACCTCCTAACAAACTAACTTCCATTCTTTCAAACACTCTTCCCACCCACCCAACTATCTATCACCCCCCCTTCTGACATTTCCTATATCTAACCACTCTTCCTATTTACCTCCCCCTATGTAGCCCCAAGCACAATAGTGGCAGTAGAATGCCTTGCTTGGGGTAAAATGATTAATAAAATATATATATATATACATATATATACATATATATATATATATATATATATATTTCTGAAAGGTTTCTGAAATATTTCTGAAAGGTTTCTGAAAGGTTTTTTTCCGTTGCTGAGGTGATGTGTCGTTCCCTGTGGGGATCTTCATATCGAAATGGCCATTCAACATCTTTGAATTAATCCTTTTTTAATATATATATATATATACTAGCAGTATAGCCCAGCGTTGCTCAGGTGTAATGAAAGCTTTAAAACTAATCCATGGTCCTGAAGCTCAGACTCTTTGGACGTTGGCACGAAAGACTAAAAAGCAATAGTTGTTTCCAGTTAAAGCAAAACCGTAGCCTGAAAGGAAAATGAATGAATGTAAGTCAAATTTTGATTTCCTGGTATCGATATCAAATAAGTTTTTTTTGTCGTAAACTGAATTTTGAAGGCTAAATAAGTCCTCTGAGTAAATGGTATCATGGCTGAGACTAAGAACTACAATTATACCTACTTAGAGCCAAACCCGAAGCAAAAGCTAAAATAAAAGGGCTGAAAAAAATAGACATACAGGCAGATAAACAGACACACACACACACAAACATCTTGCCTTTTATATATATATATATATATATATATATATATTATTGATTTTCTGCACTATTGTAAGAACTGCAATCTTGAAACTTCTGAATATCGTTTCTTATGTCTTTGTCTATGAGTGTATCAAATTTGATTAAAATTGGACCACTCCTTCTATAACCTGATTTTTTTGATTATCGATTTTCTATATTTATTGGGGGTACCTCAACACAAAACCTAGCTAAGAACACTCGCAGACACTTATAGTACAACTGTGTAAATTTTCAAGAAAATAGGTTCAGCCGTTTCGGAGTCTATAGGTAATGGACACACACAGACACACACACACAAATTTCCATTTATAAATAAGATTTAGATTTAGATTTAGATTAGATTAGATTAGATTTATATATATGTATGTATGTATGTATATGTATATGGTATATTTAGGCAGCAAGTATTTAATCTAAACAAGTTTGTTTAAAAAGAACCAACAAGGTCTGTCTGTTTGATTTTAAATTGTCTTTTCGTATTTTCAAATAAGGTGTTGAGTATTGCACTTAAATCATATTTTATTATTTTTGTTCAAGTACTTTAAGCAAAGCTGAATATTATGTCATGTTATTTTTTTTTCTCTATTTCCTATTTCCCCTTTCTTTTTCCATAATCTTTAAATGTCCTTTTCAAAGATCAAGTGTGAATCCATTTTGCCATCTCTCTGTTTTCCCTTCCCTTCCTCTTCTCTACCCTCTGTAACAACATCTAGATGCCTATCTTCTAACATAATTTACCCTCCCTTTCTTAACTCACCCTCCCACTTTTTCTTCTTATTTCTTTTCTTTTTCTTCTTTTTAAGTGAACTTCCGGTGTATGAATTTCTTTTTGAATTTTCCATAATAAAAAATTAGTTGATGATGAAGCAAATTTACTTCACGGAAATGATCATATAACGCATATGATTTTCAAAGTTTTATTTGAAAATATATCTGTATTTGGCTCCGTAAATAGCTAATACTATTTACATCAATCCCTCTGGCTGGAACAGTTTTAATATTAATAAGAATAATATTAATAGGATCCTATTTGAGATTTTTCACATGACTTCAGGCTCTCTTTTTTCCCTGATTTTATGTTAAAACAGATGTTGTATATGCTCGTTATTTTCTTTTTCCTGGCTTAACAGATAGTTCCTGTGAAAACAAGGTTTTCATTGGTCCAAAAGAAAATTTCACATAAGCTCATAAATTTGTTTTCATCTTTTTTCTAGGCTCCCCGCTCTTCAATTTGAAGGTAGTGGGTAAATGAAGTCGTTATTATTTCACATTCACTCCAAATTAATAGCCAATAATCATGCTTTTTTTAATTTTTCTTCTTTTTGATAGATTGAAGAATTAGATGCAGAATTCAACTTAAGAACACAACTGCATCTACCAAGAGCAAAACGTATTGAGCATGATGTCTACAATGTGAGAGCAGGTAGATATCCTGAATTCAACATACATTCACTTAAACATGTCTAGATAGTTTTATAGAATATTTTCCTTTTTCTAGAAAAGTTGAAATCTGAGCTTTCTGTTTTCTTAAAACCTTTTAGTACCTGGACATGGTTGCAAAATTTGATTAAAATTAGTCATAAATTGTATAGGTATATGTATATGAGTCAAAATTAGACCAATGTTTATATTCCTGGGTATGATGATAAACTACAACCAGCAGCAAGGCCTCTGATCAAGAGATTGAAGGTTTTGAGGAGCATGAAATCACTTCTTAATTGCTGCTGTTTCCAGGTTCATCCTGTTAGTCCCAGTCACGAGTAAATAGTGAACCCTAAAATAAAAACAAAATACTATGAATACATTTTTATAGTAAAAATACCAGCAATACATATTTATATTAAATTTATCAAGAATATAAATTTAAAGTAAAATCACCAGCAATAAATTTTATAGTAAAATTAGCAACAATACATTTTATAGCAAAATGGTTAATAACACATTTTATCTGTAGTTGAAGCCATAAAATTGTGTTCAAAATATTTAAATTTTGGTATTAAATAACCTATAGAGGTTGATATGCTACTCAACAAAATCAATAAACCAACCTAAACCTATGTTTAAATATGCTTTTAAAAACCTTCGAAAAGGTTTAAAATCCCTGTCTTTACAAGTTCTTTAGCACTACTAATAGTTTCACAATGTAAATTAACCTTCAGTTGCCAAAATATTCAGGAATTCGAACAGTGTGTAAGCACATATTGTATTTCAATGTTTACTGTGTATATTATCGATAAAAATAGAGTAATCCAAATTAATACTCACTGGGTATTAAAAAGATAAAACTCATCTTAAAATATATTCCACAAGTGGAACAATGGGCATGACAAGGTTATGTTTAATGAGACACCTTTTCGAATTGGACATTTATTTATAGAACCATTCAAGTATTTTGCTTTTGAAAAAAAGAAACAAAAAAACATCTTAACATTATAATTTATTTTTTTAATTATTTACCCCAAGCAAGGGAATAAAGCAACTAAGATACAAAGGGATTACTGAGTCTAAAAGAAAAATGAAAACCTTATTAATGAGTGATAACAATAAAGGAAGAGAAATTAAAAAGACAGAAGATAATGATTGACATTGCATTTAAATTTTCAAAAATAAAAGTTGAATAGTAATCAAGGAATAGAAAAGAGTGTTTGAAAAGAAACTGTTGGCAAAGAACTTAGAGTTGCATCTAACCAATTCAACTGTAAAATGATGAGACCTTGCAGCCAACCTAGTACGGCACTTCAATTCATAAAATCTAGTTACTATAGAGGAAAGCTCATTGGAAGAATTACCATGAAAATATTTATAGAAAAGGCACAGGGAACCTACATTACAGCAGTGGGAAAGTGACTGAAACTGTGATGTCAGGTCATGACCAATAATATTGCAGGTTCTTTTTTTGGACTCTATCAAGAATCTCTAAATATATAGCAGAAGAAGCAAACCATAGATAGCAGCAATATTCAAAGCATGGACAAATGGGAAACTTATATGTAAAATAGATTTTGGTGAGAAAAATTGTCTAGCACAACACAGTGAACCAACTTTTTTAGCAGTAGACTTGTATTGTTGTAAAATTTTTTTTGTTTTTAGAAACCCTTGTTTTCTGTTTAGGATGTGGTTTCCAGCTTTCTCTTTTCCAATCTTTTCACTCTTTTCTTTTCTTTTTTTTTTTTTTCAATTGGAGTAGAGACTAAACTATTGCCCAGTTCACACTCCACCCACATCTATTGAACAGGTGAAGAGGCTCATCCTTTGTTTCCTGTTTAAGATGTGGTTTCCGGCTTTCTCTTTTGCAATCTTTTCACTCTTACATAGCCCCCTGCACATCAGTGGCATTACTGCCTTGCTCGGGGTGATATGATTTAAAAAAAAAAAAAAGAGAGGTATTCTTCTTGCAATAAATAAAAGCCAGGGACTTGGAAAACTTCACAAGAAATTAACAATAATGATAATCACCAACCACCTTCTTTTTAGTTTTCTGAAAGATCTATAAAAAGTATTTGTAAAATACCCCTCCATAAATTCTCTCTTGTCATCTCACAACGTTACTGTAGAAAACTGACCTTAACGAACAGGTTTCTGTTCTGCTAATGGAAGTCTGAATATAGACTTGTTAAATTTCCACAGTAATACATATTTCACGGATCCATTCTGCAACTACACAGTTGAAAATTATTTATTCTAATCTTCCTATGTTATAGTTACTGGCTTTTGAGTTATCAGTTTGCTATAATAATTTAGTCTCCTAATATTCAATAACGATCTTGACAAGTTCTTGCCGTCTGGTTCTCCAGTGAACCACACGTCCTTATTCCATTTTCTGTTTACACAATATATAGTAACTTTCATTGTCCTTAGCTCTCCAAACACAATTACACTAAAGGGCAATAGTTTGAGGTACTAAATTTCAAATAATTGCCTCAAAATTGAAGGTTGCATGCCTTTTACTACTTTTTACCTAATTTACTAGCTAACTTCAGATCCGAGAGACTTTCTCTCCATGAAGTGTTTTATCACATATTCATGAATAATGTTTGCTTTTATATGCTGTGTTCTTTCAGAACATAGGCGATTATAGCCCTCCACATTTTCTCATCCCTTCTAGCTGTTAATAAATTTTGTCTTGTTATTTCTCCCATTCTAACTGAAGGCAACAACTAATGAAAAGTATGCAGAATTAATAACAAGATCATGGGGGTGTAATATTCCATCAGGTTGATGTAAGGACTCAAGTTTCTTTGGAGACTGGACAAACTGACAGCAGAATTTTCACTCATCCATTCTATTCAGCTGATATTTTGCTTACAAATATTTATATTCATTTTTGAAGAATTTGCTTAATACAGAGTAAATTCAATTCCTTAAAAGATTGCAAAAGGCATCTAGAAGAGCCCTTTCCTAAGAAAGATAAAATTTCTGAAAGTATGAAATTATTAAGTTAGATGAAAGATGACTGAAGATAGAGCAACAAAATACCCTGTACACTAGAGGTCAAAAGTTTGGGGTCACCCTCTTGAAGTCAAAGAATTGCCTAAAAATTGAGGGTTGTGTGCCTTTTTCAAAACTAATTTACCAACTCACTTCACTGAGTGGTTTTATCAAATTTTCAGTAATAATAATAATAATAATAATAATAATAATAATAATAATAATAAAATTAACCCATTACTGTTTTCTTATAATTTTATCTCTCTTTATCTAATCTTGCTTGCTGGCTAGTTGTAAGCTTAAAGCTTTCAGATTTTAAATTGCAGGTAATCACCTTTCTAAAAATTTTATATTGTTCTAATGTTAATATATAGTAATTATGGTAAAGGGATTAGTTTATTACTTAATAACCATAGACAATTGATACCCCAATTTATTTCGAGCATAGAATCCTATATTAATATTTATTTTGTTAAGTCCTTGACATTATTTGATTTTCATATGTGAGTTGTCAAATATATTTTCCCAATTATATTAATATGTTAATTACATTATGTTTATGGAACTCATATTACAGAGTGCAGCAGGCAAACTGATTACTAAGGAACAAATAGTTCTTTGTCTTTCCAAATTGTGTCCATGAATGACATCACCATTCTGGTCCTGTCTAAGGTCGGTGCCAATGAACTGCTGCAGCACTGCCATAAGCTCTTCTTGTGGTTGCGAATGAAGGCTAAACCCAAGAAAAGCCAAAGCTTATTATTACTCAGAGAATCTGTCAGAGAGATTCTCTTCTGCATTGGGAGTAACATGATCCCAGCAGTCAAAGGAAAGCCTGTGAAGTGCTTACAACTGTATGAAATTTCACTGATTGGCACCAAGGTAAAGAGGTGCAGAAAATGGCACTAGATCAACTTAAATTCATTAACAGAACTTATTTCCCCAGAAAACTGAAGGCTTGATGCTACCAACATGGTTTGCTGCCCTGGCTTCTGTGGCTGGCTGTTACAGGTATATGATATTACTTTGTCTCACATTCAACAGATGCAACATTTTATCAACAAATATCTGTGCAAATGGCTTAGAGTTCTCCCCTATTTCTTCACAGTGAGACTGGAAACCATCAACTTCCCATCTCATCATTGGTGAAAGAATTCAAGATAGGGAAGGTCTTCCTTCACATGGTGATGAGAGACTGTGCTGATGAGTTTATTCACAGATTACATCCAGATATCAAAACAGGTACCAATTGTTGGCAGTTGAACCCACCTAAGAAGCAGAAACCAGCTCTGCAAACCAAGAAGATTATAGGGGTGACCCAAAGCAATCAAGTTGGCCCAGACAGTACAAGCAGTTTTTCTCCAAACAGGGTGCAAAGGGAAAATGAGACATGGTAATTGAAGAATTCAGAAATTTTGAAAAAAAACAGCAAACTGCTACTACTGTTTCTTTGTCCAAACAATGTACTTGGACTTCATGGAGGGATATTAATCCAATGAAGCTGTCATGTAATACCCTGATTGCAATCAAGCCACTGGCAATATCGTTCCTCCTGCAATCTCCTAGAAAATGCAACTAACCTACAGCTGTGGGGATCCACTGATACTGATGTATGCGTATTGTATCAAAGTGATTGAGGAATTCTATGCAATGTACTTTCTGCATGAATTCAATCAATGCAGATGAACAAGTTTCATCCTAACAAAGTGCTGGAAGTGGTCATGAACTTAGTCAGTACACAGTATGAAACATACAAAAAGACAGCCTGTAACTACCAGAGAAACTAAGATATGTTTTCACAAGGAAGGTGAAGGTCCCGTGTGAAAGACCCAACATGATGCTACTGAATGGAGCAAATGATTGGAGGGTGTTAGTTGATCTTGGAACACCTCTGCAATCTTTCCGTACACTTCATTCAGACAGATGCACACCCTGATGTTGTAGCATGATCTGATTCAAAGTGGTGTGTCCTCCTAGTAGAGGGCTTACGGCCTATCACGTTGCATATACCGATTCTCGCTCGATCACCCAAATTAAGCAACGTTGAGCCTGGTCAATACTTAGATGGGTGACCACTTGGGAATACCAGGTGCTGTAAGCGTTTCGTGGTGGATGTGCATTGTGGTGCAGTGAATATCAGCTCGGAAAGAAATCAGTGAGCCGAGTTCGAATTCCAGTTGAATACCCTGCATTCACTTAAGCACTGGTACCCTTGGGAAAGTTATTAATCCGTCCCTCCCCTTCAGTTAAAGGTTAAATAACAAGGGTAGGACTTAGGGACCCTGCCCTTAAAAACAAATCTCAATGAATCTTGATACTCAGAAAAGAAAAAAGTATTACTAGACACAAAACTTATATAAAAACAACAATAAATTGTTGAAAGAAAATGGTATTCCCAGCAATAAATAAATAAAATTTAGTTGGCAATGAATGACCCACCAAGGTTGATATGCCATAAAAACAAAACAACCAACCAACCTCCTAGTAGAATTCATGGTTTCATGGGAGGATAACAGGGAGGAGGTGCATGAACAAAAGAAAAACCACTGCAACCTGACCATGTGAAAAAAGGAGTGGTTATGTCATGGGCTATCTATTCATGCCGGGTTCTGTGGATTCCTTGGGCAGTCAGTTGTTTCATTCTTTTTGAAGGTGGACATCACTGGCCAGAGCCTAAAGCATGCTTCACATCATCTCCAGACCACAGCTCAACATCCATCAAGTTGGATCTGGTCAAGATCCAAAATAATCAAAATTGATTAAAACCATGCTTGCCATACAATGTAACTTCTGATGTGAAGCACATCTGTTTATCTTTGATTATACATCTTTGATAACAGTTGCTACAAGTTCATTGTGTATTGACACAACATTGAAAATTTGATTTGCAGTTATAGAAATATCTACACAAAAAACAATACTCTGTCCAGTGGCAAAAACTGCTAGTGGTGCCAGAGGTATCAGTACCACATTAGCCACCAAAACTATGTTACCTCCCCTGGTTGCTAACTAACAACACTGGGTATTGTACAAGCTTTCACATGTTTTATGCAAAAAAAATGTAGTAATTATAGTAAGGAGATCAGTTTATTACTTAATAATCGTAGAAAATCAATTCTGAATATTGTGTCTATAATAACAGCTATAATTGTCAAGCTGAGAAGAATATTTTGAAATAATTAAAGTATATAGAAATCTCATTTTAAAAGTATTATTTGTTTTATTTTTTCATTTGATCTTTTGTGTTTGAATCTTTTGTGTGCTTATGCATAGATAATCAAATTTCTTGACTGTTTTTCAGGCGAGCTACTTTTACACTCCAATCGTGTGGCTGAACATTGTCAAGGAGTGGAGAAAGCACTGTCTGATTTGAAAATGAAATTTTTTTCAATCAAACTACAACAAGAGAAAATGATGGGAGAATTCCAAAATGAAATTGAGTTGATGGAACCTGCTTTTCTAAATATTACAAAATCTGGCAGGTACGAAAATTGCTTTTCTAAGTCCTCGATAAATACTCAATAGGTCATGAAATGGTGAACCATACCACTTAAAGTAATGAGAATCTGACTGAACAATGTCGCCTTTCTTTCTTTTTTTTAATAAACATTTCACCCCAAGCAAAGCAGTTTTACTGTCACTGGTGTGCAGGTGTATGTAGAGGAAGAAAGTGATAAGAAAGAGGGACAAGTTATAGAGGGTGTCAGAGAATGAGTAAGAGAAGGATGAGAATTCTGGTGTGATGAGAGCTGAATGGACGGAGAAAAGAACATGAGGAAAAGGATGTAAGTCAGAGTGATGGGAGATAACAATTTACATTTAAATTTTTGGAGATTGTAGCTGCCAGGGAAGCAAACACACAGAAGGGAATTCCATAGGCAAAAAGTGCGAGAATAGAAGCTGATAGAGTAGAAGTTGCAGTTACATTTTATTGGTTTCACAGTAAAAGGGTGAGACCTAGTTGCTAGTCTAGTAGCTCGGGTAAATTCATGCAGAGGGGGTACCAGGGAGCTAAGCTCGTTGAAGCAGAAGCTGTGAAAGTATTTGTAGAAGAAACAGAGGGAAGCCACATTACGCCAGTGAGAAAGTGACTGCAGCTGAGCTACTAAGTTGAGATCAATCACATTTCAAATTCTCCATTGGATTTTGTCAAGAACCCCGAGGTGAATAGGAAAAGCACCCGACCAGATGTGACAGAAGTATTCAATACACAGGCATATTTATAATTGCTAGTATATGCTTTTTTTATGCCTTGTGAGCTATTTAAAATCAAAGAAAATATTTTGATTGTAAGGATTTTGTTTTTAAAATAGAATATTGAACAGTTTTTTAGAGATAATGATTTTTTTATCAACTCACTTCAAGCAAGGTAATAAAGCCACTAAGACACAAAGAGTTACTGAGTGTGAGAAAGAAAAAACATTATTAAAACAAGAGAACAATAAAAAGACGGGAATTAAGAAAACTTTCTCCAGATATAAATGCTACTATTTAACCCATAGTTTTGGTAGAACAACACCTCTCATCAGAAGAGTGGCAGTTTGAGGAGCATAAAACCCCCTCTTAACTGCTGCTGCTCCCAGGTTCAACCTGACTCAAAGCAGTAGCACCTGTTAGGGTCCCAGCTATGGGCAAATAATGAGCCCCCAAACAAAAATCAAAACACTATAAAAGTATAAAAATATATTTTTATAGTAAAAATACTAGCAATATATTTTTATTAAACAAATTATCAAAATGGTAAAAAAGTATAAAAATACATTTTTAGAGGAAAATGATCTGCAATACATTTTACAGTAGAATTATCAACAATACATTTTATAATAAAATGACCAACAATACATTTTTAAAGCCAAATGCCCAACAGTACATTTTATAGAGAATTACTAACAATATATTTTATACCAAAATTTACCATATTACATTTTCTAGCAAAATGATCAACTATGCATTTTTATAGTTAAAATACCAACAATACATTTGGTTCTGGGTATGACAGTAAACTGCTTCCGGCAGCAATGCCTCTGATTGGGAGGTTGTGAGGAGCTGCCTCTTAATTGCTGTTGTTCCCAGATCTACTTTGACCCAGAGTGGTAGTACCTGTTAGG
Organism: Ascarosepion bandense; assembly: GCA_037127315.1. Taxonomy (NCBI): domain Eukaryota; kingdom Metazoa; phylum Mollusca; class Cephalopoda; order Sepiida; family Sepiidae; genus Ascarosepion; species Ascarosepion bandense. Next base: position 746,191 of record JBBBDQ010001462.1, on the reverse strand, counting down.
GTCCCAGCTATGGGCAAATAGTTAACCCCCAAACTGGGGTCAAAACACTATGAAAGTATAAAAATAGACTTTTAGAGAAAAATATAGATTTTTGCAGGAGAAATATTACTAACAATACAATTTTGAAGGAAAAAGATTACCATAACACATTTTTGAAAGTAAAAAAATATATTGCTATAATACATTTTTGAAGGAAAAAAAAATTACCAACAATGCAGTTTTGAATACAAAACTTGAAGACATCTTCAGTTTTCTAAAATAAAAAAAAATTAAAAAATCTTTTCATCAAAATCTGACTAAATCAACCTTCTCACTATAATCAAACATTGAAAAAAAATACCTAAACATCCCCACTTTTTAGCATTAAATAACCTACAGAGGTTGATATGCCATTAGACAAAATTCATCAATACATTTGACAATAGAATTACTAACAATACATTTTTATAGCAAAATGACCAACAGTACATTTCTAAAGTGAATTGACCAACAATACATTTTATAATAAAATGGCCAACAAAAATGGTTATATTAATAACAATACTTTTTTATATTAAAATGGCCAGCTTTTCATCAAAATCTGTTATAGTAGAATTACAACAATACATTTTATAATAAAATTGCCAACAATACATTTTATATTAGAATTACAAAGAATACATTTTATAATAAAATGATTCACAATACATTTTTATAACTGAGGAAAAAGAGAAGGATGCATACCTTTCAAAAGGGTATTTGCACATAAGTAATTCAAACATACTTGACTAGAATTCAAACTCCGGTCTCTAATTTCTCATGCTAAGCCACTATCTATTACACCACCCACACATTCATCTTATGTCCAAAAGTGGAAAAAGACAATGTGATTTCATAGTTGATAACCCATGTTCTATCCATTCCAATGTTGCATTAGAAGAAAGAGATACTAAAATTAACCCAGTACAAGGCTCAAGAGCAACTCAATGTAGAGGACTACTGTCAAAATAGAAATGATAAATGTGATGTGTGGTATGAATGAAAGAGGGGGATAAAAGAAGAATAGATAGCCATTCATGCATGACTTGGGGTTAAGATTGTAGTGTTCAGGAAAGCATATATGTTGGAGTCTGTTTCACAAAGAGGCAGATTTTGTTTTTCTCACTTATAGTAGTGATGGTGAAAGTGAATGTATGAAATCATGAGTACAGGATAGGGTAGCTTACCTAACTAATGTGCGTTGTTAAGCAGTGTATATCGACTCGGAACGACAAATTGGGGAGCCGAGTTCAAATTCCAGTTGTATTCCTTGCACTCACTTATGCACAAATACTTTTGGGAAAGGCATTAATCCATCTCTTCCCTCCAGTTATGGGTTAAATAATAGAACAGATTGGGTTCTATAGCCTTGGTTGGCAACCAGTCTACCACAGAAAGCAATGGCAACCTACTGCGGGATAATCTTCTGCCCAGTCAGTCGTTTCTCTTTCGAGATATGATTGCCCAAAGCGTATATCGTGTATGGCACTTAACTGATTGACATAGATGTGCGTTGTGATGCAGTGGATATCGACTTGGAACGACAAATCGAGGAAGCCATGTTTGAATTCCAGTTGTATTCCTTGCATTCACTTACGCACAAATACCTTTGAAAAAGGCATTAATCCGTCTCTTCCCTTCAGTTATGAATTAAATAATAGGACAGACTGGGTGCTATAACCTTCACTGATAACCGGTCTATTGCAGAAAGCAATGGCAAACTACTGCGGGATAATCTTCTGCACAGTCATGTCTCTTTCAAGACATGATCACCCAAAGTGTATATCATATATGGCACTTGACTGACTGACTGACCTAACTGATGCATTTCCTATGGACAATGTTGGGGGAGTGAATTATTTCAGGTCTGAATCATTTGTTGCTCAAAAGCCTAACTCCCCAATCTTAGTTTCCTCCTGTCCTTTGATTTGCTGACCCTTATAACTCCTAGCCTATCAAACAATGTTCTAATTTACGAGAACGTGATCTCTATTGTTTGGGGTCATATACCACTGTGAGGACAACAGAGTAGGTACATAATTTCCTGGAGTTGTTTGATGGCATATATGCAACAGAATGAAGATCAAACACTGTTGTCAGGGGTAGTAGTCTGTGACAAGATTCAAAGTAGGACTTGTATACTCTAACATTTATCCCAAACTAATCCAAGGGTCTGAGATGCTAAAGTCAATAAATATTTTGTTATGTTATCTGAGCTATTGTTATATACTGCACCTGAGAATCAACGTTGATGAATGTCTTGAAATATAAAGACAGACAACAAATATATAAAAATAATTTATTCTCCCATCAGGGGACGTGTCGTCGAGTGAAGGTATTGTTGAAGGTGACAGCACGCATGCATCAAGGGCCCAAAAAGCCACGCTCATCAATGGTTTTCCCTGTGTCTTTTTTCAGTCTGGATTCAAATCCCGATTCTCGACCGACTCCTTACTACTAATATTTTCTATTTCTCATATCAGCAATTACGTCATATCCTGACACATTGTCTCAAATGCGTACTTATCTTATTGTTTCTGACACCCAAAACACAATTCTCGTCGGCTCTAAAATAGAATTCATTGTTTTATAACTTGAAATAATTTAATGTAAATTATATTCGCTTCTGACCTTGGCTATGAAGTTTTCAAAACAATATTTTCCTGATATGGAGAATTTTGCCCGCATTCTTAATTTTGATAACAATCAAATATTTATCAGAACAATGTCTATTTTTCTTTTGCTAGCAGATTGCATTTTTTTACTGTTTCATAAAAATACACTTTATCAGGAAATTATTCACCAGCTCATATAATCTACAACACTGTGCCATATGATGCTATGTTTCATAGGATGGTCGAACCATATGTTACATATAAAATAAAAATAAAAATTAAACATATATCTCAAAACTGTTATTCATTTTAATGGTCAGACATAAAAAGAAAAACAGCGAATTCTTGTGGTATAGAACGAAAAGAAATAGTATTTACAATTGGTATGCCAGATTAGTATCAACTGACTTGATTACTATACCACCAATCCACCACATAGTATGAAACTTGAAAAAGTTGATGACGAACGCTTGCTCAATTAAATTGAGCAAATTTTAGCACTCTGTGTGCTATGTCTTGAAATCTGGAAGAAAAGGATTGTCACTGGTCGGGAATTAATACATGCATTACTGATAAAATAGGAAAAGACAACTGAAGTTCCTGAGACGTGATGAGGAATTAAGGCTTGGAGAATCTGATACTAACAGGTCATATAGAGGGAAAGAGAGACAGGGAAAGGCAGTGGATAACATATTTGACAGGGTTTGGGTGGGTAACAGAAGAAAGTGTAGTAAGAGTTACCAGAGATAGGGAGACGTGGAAGGCCATGATCGTTTATGTTCTGAAGGGACATGGTACATAGAAGAAGATATATGTAATGTAAATGTATAGCAAATGATGTTACTATGAGAAAAAATATTAAATCAGGAAGAAAGGGATTATCAGTGGTCAAGAATTAATGTTAAACATTACTGACAAAACAGGACTATTATATCCATGTTGTAACCTAAAAAGGTTACTGAATGAGAAATAACCAAAACGGAGATTAGAAAATGAAATAGTAATTTTTATAACATCAATGAAATACAATACTCACCAGCTGCAAGAAGTAGATAACCATTGCTAGTGATGAACTGCTAGACAGCAATAGTGTCCAATGTATTTATAAGAATTGGGTCATACCCATTAATTTTCATAGGTGCGTACATAACAATGTATAGAAATTTATTGTTAATGCTTTGACTATAGGAATGCATTTCAAATCAAGAAAAAAAGGGATTATCAGTGGTCAGGAATGAATGCAAGCTTTACTTATAAAAAGTAAGGTTATTATGTATAAAAAGTAAATGCATAGCAAATTTTCAAACATACGCACCGTAGTGGGGGCACTAGAGGGTGTTGTCAGTGATATCCTTGCGTGGATCACTAGGGGGTTTCGGATCTCTCAACATCATATCCCCCTCACCTCGCCGACCCGACCAGAGATGATCAGTCTCTGGTCCACACTCAATAAGCGCTTTCAGACACTGGAAAAAATTTATAACGTTTGGGCCCAGTACGAAGTCTTGCAAACGCTTCTGATTGGGGACAGTCAGAGCCACTTTACATTAAGAGGCGAACCATACATGAACTCATCCGAAAATATATGAACCAATTTACTTGTCAAACGGTTATTATTAAAAAAAAAACTCTCGACTAAGAATTAATCACGATTTGTTTAAAAAAATAAATAAATATTTACAAATATATAACTTTTAAGTCGTTTTTTAAAAAAAAAAAAGATATGAGGATAAAAAACTTGTCTAAGAATTTGTCAAAAGAAAAGAAAATCCATTTAAAAAAATACAAGTATCTACAAATATGTATAAATTTCAAATCATTCCCCCAAAATTAGAAAAATAAATATATATATATATATATATATATACAGAAGTACTTTAAAATCTTTTTAAAACCACACATAAATATATAATAAATTATGTACAATTAAAAAACCTTAATTACAATTAAATACATTAATTTAGAAACTTATTTATGCATTTTATCTTACTTACAAGTACTAATAACAAAAACAAGAAGAGAAATCAGAAATTTCAGGGAATTTTAGCTAACAATTTGTTTTGAAATCCAGGTACTCGCTCTTTTGATCCATCACCAATTAGCTGTTCTTTCCGCTGTTTCGGTTATGGACTTAAGCGCTTTCCTTTTTTTTACTCCCATTATCCCAATATCTGTTAAGGCTTTGCTTAAGGACCTTGCTGCAAATCCTCTAGTCCCCACTTCTATTGGAGTGCAGCTAACCCTCCAGCCTTTAATCCTGCAACTCTCCAGCAGTTCGTCATATTTTAACTTCTTCCTTTCACGGGCTTCTTCTGCATTTTCTTCCCAAGGGACCATCAGTTCCCACAAAACTATCTTCTTCAAATTATGTGAGAAGAAAACTATATCTGGGCGAAGTTTTGTGGTGGCAATTTGCTCTGGGAATTTCAATCTCAAGCCTATATCGGCCCTTAGTTCCCAGTCTGTTGCAGGAGATAACAGGTTTGAATTTAACTTTCTATTTTGTGGGATTTTCACGCCCGCTTTAATAAATTTTATTTGCATTGTGTCTGGGTTGTAAACATTCTCTTTGATAGCATTTTTAACTATTTTCACGATCTCTTTTAGAATTTCATCGTGACGCCATCTGTAACACCCATCAGCCAGTGCAAATTTACAGCTACTCACAATATGTTTTAAGGTACCTTTGGACCCACAAAAATGACAATTTGGTGACTGGGTTTTATACCGTAATTGTAAGTTTGCTGGGCTTGGCAGGGTGTTGTATACTGCCCGAATCAGAAATTTTAAGCTGGAGTCACCATGCCATATTTCGGACCATTTGATTTGGTGATTCATCATAAAGCAATGTTACTATAAGAATACATTGCAAATCAGGAAGAAAGGGATCGTCAGTGGTCAGGAATTAATGCAAGCATTATTGATAGAATAAGGTTATTAAATGTATGATATAAAATCATTGCTGCTGATTTACTATAGGAAATGCACCACTGGGATTTATTTTTAGTTTGTACTATGAATTAAAAAAAATTTTTAAATAAAAAATCAAAACAAAGTTAATGTTTATTTTAAATCCTCATATGGTTTACAGATTAATTACTTTGAGGAACCAAATGTCAAAAGAAATTCAAAAATTGATGGTGAACATTCGCACAAGTTTACGCGTATTTCGAGTTGAACTTGACCAAGCTCTGCAGACAGTGAGAGAATCCAATGCATCCCTTGTTCAGAATTTCAGGTAAACCAATATTAAACATTTTGGATTCATTTTTTTCTAATTTCTTTTTAATAATCTGTTGCCTGTAAAAGAAAAAATGAAATACGATGTGACTAATAGTCACCAAGACAATTGTATCAATTGACAATGTGGCCAACCCACTTTAAAATCCTCCTTTTTAATTCATTTTAACCCAGTGTCCTCATTTGAGGACAGCATAAAAAACTGTAAAAAATAATGTGTATAAATCATTATATAAAACCATTATTATATAGAGGTAGTTAGGACATATTGATTTATCAATTTATGACAAAAACTGCTCAAAAATTTAATTTAAAACACATGAAACATTCACAGAAAATTTGACAAAAATACACTTTCATAAACCTACTTAGATGCTTACCAATATTTCTTTTGTATTTTAATCTCCATTTGCTGCTATTAAAAGACTTGTGTGAATAAGAGTTTATTTATATCATGTTTGTCTTATTTCTTAAAAAAATTTACATTTATAGGATATATAACAATATAAAATTTGCTGTCCTCAAATGAGGACACTGGGTTAATGCATAGGCAAAGCACATTGAAAACATGCTCTATGTCACTTGGAGAAAAACAAGCCCCAAACATAACACGTTTGATACTGCTAATATGATGTAATGTCACGGCATTGTCTTGAACATGCTCTGCACTGTCTGGGAGAAGCAACCTTTTTTTTTTTCTTGAAATAATGAATTTTTTAATGTTTCAGTGTGTTTGTAATCCTATTTTATGCTACTGTACTTGAAATCAGGTCAAAATTTTAAAAAAATTAAAAACTTGGGTTAAAATATTTAAAGTAAAAAGTTTCAGGGTTCAAACAAAATCTTACATGGGTTGATTGATAAGTGAGGATCCCTACCATGTAGCATTGTTAATAATGGCGGTAAAAACATGTTTGATACATATTCTGCAATATAGAAAATCCTGTTCAAATGCTTGGTGTGATGGCATTGAGTAATAGTGTTTGTTAGTCATGAGTAAATGAGGATGTGCATTCTGATGCAGCTCAAAACAAGAAATCAGAGAGCTGAGTTCAAATTCCAGTTGAATTCGTTGCATTCACTTACATGCAAATACTTTTGGGAAAGGTATTAATCCACCTCTTCTCCCTCCAGCTATGGGTTAAATAGCGAGGACAGATTGGGTTCTACAGCCTTGGTTGGTAACCAGTCTACTGCAGAAATTAATAGAAACCTACTGCAAGAAAATCTTTGCCCAAGCATGCAACACGTATGGCACTTAAAGGACTTGCTGGGTCATGAGTAATATACCCAGGTTACATATAAAGCAATAATCTGTGGTAAAATCTTTCACATAAGGAGGCGGTAAACGAGTCAAAATTCAAAGCCACACAAAAGTAATGTAAACTTACAAGCACCTATAAAATATCATCGAAAAAGAGAATATTTTTCGCATCACAATACAAAATCCCAGCAACAGAATTGAAAAGCTTAAAATTCATAGTTATTGTTCATCATTTAGATAATATTAGTTTGACATCATCAGTTTTCTGGTTGTTCGTTAAGTTAAAAGACATGTCTAAAGATCAACATTTCTCATCCAGTGATGAGGCTGAAGTTGTATGACTGGATCAGAAGTTGCTAGAAATTTAGTATGGTGAACTTATCTTACTACTGATTTCATGTTATAGTTAGAATTAATACCAGATTTTTATTTTTACTTTCATAATTAATACCTGATTTCTATGGTGGCATCAATGTTAAAGTAATTTAGTTATTATTTCACAATGATTTCTTATTTTATTTTTGCCTTCCTTTGTATTTCAAATTTCTTGCTTTATGAATTGTATGAACAAAGAGTATTTTTGAATCATTTGAAATAATGAAGTTATTTCTCTGCTCTGATAATTTCAGGCTTTTTTCAGATGGAGGAAACTTTTGTCCTGAAGAAGTCTCCCAATTTCAGGAAACAATTGAGGAATTATCTAAAATAATTGATGAAAACGAATGTCAGATTCTTGTGGAAATGGAAGGAATGGAAGCAACCAGATTTGATCAAGCCAGTCGAATTACAATTGAATTTGAAGACAGGTAACATCAGTCAATTAATTTGTTGTCATTGACGTAATTATCCAAGCATAACAAGAACAACTAGAAAAGCTTGGGTATTGATTTCGGGATCAGCTTTCAGGCATTATTTTGATGTCAGTTAAAAATGTCATGCATCACTAAATTACATGATTTGGTGAAACTTTTCGATCCAGCAAATATCAGGATTTTCCCCATTTTTCAAAATTTTAACAAGGATCCAATTTTGCTTTGTATTTAAATCAAACTCCAACTTTAGGACTAATTCACCCCACTTTGACTTCAAGACCTCTATAAGTTATTAATCTGACATCAGGTAAGCCGGTGTAAACATCAGCTAGGTTACTCCTGGTAAGGTAGTGTGAAAATATCAGAATTAGAATGGGACATTATTATAGGTGCTGTTCCATTTTTGAAACTGTGAGGACATTTGGCACAGGTCGATTTATGGTGACCCATGTGCATTAGGGATACCTGATGGAGGTCATTACCATTCACCATAGAATACAAAGAAACTGGCCAAGTGACAATGATTTGCAACTAGAGGTACCCGGCTAGTATTGACTGTGGTAAGAAATGATAGAAACTTTATTAAATCACATCCACACTATAAAGAGGTACCAGACAGATATCCAGCAAGTCATTCCTTAGCTTCTAAGCAAAATATGTGAGTAGAAAATCACTTTTGGTACCCCTTTTAACACAACTTCATCTTAGCCTGTAACATCACTAATTAGGTCCTAGAGGCCTGGGGTTTGGTTTGATGAATCACATTTCCAGTTGTTTGGTGCTGAAGATAAGTTTGGGGCATGGTGAAGATGCCATTAGAATATGAACCTCAGTTGTCATGTTATTTTGCAAGCTGGTGGTAGTTCAGTAATGGTTTTGGGCTCGTTTGTGTAGCATGAGTTGAGTTCATTGGTTCACCTAAATAGATTTACTGGTAGCAACTATGTTGTACTGCTTTGTGGCCATAGGCTCCAATTTATATCTAAGAAACAATGTGTCATTCAAGCAGGAAAATGCATTCTGTCATCAAACCAAAATTAACCAATTGATCCTGTACCTACAAATATCAGGGAGCTTTAAACAGCTTTCGAGATAACATTGCTCAACATCTCTTCAGAAGGCTCCTGACCACTTGTGAAATCAAAGACATCTGAAGTTGCTGCACCTTTCTCGTCTAGTGGGGTGGGGTCATGCACTTTACTCATCATTTCTGTCCCTATCAACCTTAGCACACCAGTGTATATGACTTCTGTTGCTACTGATAGATTTTTAGTCAGTTATTTCACTTCATTAAAAAAATACTTTATAAGATGTTTTCAGAGAAAATGTTTTATTTTGTGAATTTTTTTTTTATGAGAAAAAAAAGAAAAAAAAAGAATGGTTACCTTTTTGCAACTTAACAAAGTTTTTTTAGAGTGATTTTCACTCTATACAAGGTCCAAGAGCCACTCATGATAGAAGTTTACAGAGTAAGAGATACAGTTTATGAAGCTATGTGAGAAGGATGACAGATGTCCATAGAATTGAACAGGTTAAGATTGTAGTTATTAAAGAAGTATTCTCTTGGAAGTTGGTTCCACAAAGCAGCTGTTTGTAAGAAGAACCTGCTGGAGTGGAACTTACATCTCACCAGTGAAATACAAAGAGAATAAGGATGGTTCACTATAATATACCTGGCATGGTAGGTCTTAGTTGTGAAGGTTAGAACTGGGTTGATCAACATAAAGGAACTTCCAAACACCAACTGTAGTTTAATGGTTAGCAAGCTCAATCCTCAGAATGATTTCATGATGTGGTGGGTCTGATTCTCACTGGATATCCTACTGTATTTACTAAGTTTTACACAAGACTACAATTAGAGAGTGTCCAGTAAGACTAAAACTCACTACAATAATAATATGTTGATACGAGAGATTAATATGTGAGACTAGCTTGTTAACCATTACTTTATAATAAGGCCTCTTTATACTAAGCTCAGGTTAGTCTGGCCTAAGTCTACAGTTATGAAGTACCCAATCATAATAGTTATATGAAAACTCTTGTTAACTGTTGCTTTCTTATAACTTTCAATACCGCAACTCTCCTAGGTATTACAATAAATTACATCTGGCAGCAAGGCCTTTGATTAGGAGGTTTTGAGAAGTGTGGAACCACCTCTTAATCGCTGTTGTTCCCAGGTCCACCCTGACCTGGGGGTGGTAGCACCTGTTAGGGTTTCAGCTATGGGTAAATAGTTAACCCCTAAGCTAGGCTCAAAACACTATGAAAGTGTAAACCTTTTTATAGTAAAAATTACCTGCAATACATTTTTCATAGTAAAAAGAAAAAAAAAAAAGAAGAAAAACTGCCAGCAATACAATTTTGTAAAAGAAATTAATGCTCCCAAGAAAATTAAACTTCAGCATTAAGTGACCCATAAGGTGTTGATATACCACTAAACAAGCAAACAATATCTCAAAAACAAGCACTCATCACCGATTAGAGCCTAATTTTATCTGGTTATGATGAACAGTCACTCCATGCTTTGAATGACTATTTGAATAACTCAGGTTTACTCTCAACCTCTAGTGGAAGTCATATATACAATCAATCCCTAAAGAGGTTGGTAAAATATTCAGTTTATTCTACTGCTCCAGAATGTACCTAATTACCTCTGGCATGCTTTATTTTTACAATATGTGGTTCTACAGAAGGATGCTGAGGATACAATGAACTGAACATGTGAGCAATGACAAGGCTTTTTTAAGTGGAAATGAAAAAGAAACTTATACTTAACATCAAGGAGAGACAACTGAAATGAGAAAGAAGGATTTGGAGAATTTGATACTCACATGGTGGATAGACGGAAAGAGAGACAAGAGAAAACAGCATGTGACATATTCAAGTAGGCAAATGAATGGCAGAGCAGGGTTTGGGAAAAATAACAAGAGAAAGGTATTTTTCCCTTCTTCTGAGATGAGATAGTATTTACATTATTTACATTGTTCAGACTGTTGTCCTCATCTTTATTGCCATGTTTACAATGTGTCAGCCATTGTATACTCTGGCTTTCTTCAGGTGCTAGGAATTTTGAGCCGAACCCTTTATTTCAATCATTGGGGTGTATCATTCTTATTCCATATGCAATGCCACTTCCAGATGCTATGTAGTTATCTCCCTTTAATTCGACTCTCTAAGTTATTTATTCACCACTGCTGTAGCCAGGTATTGAACAATATAAATAATGTAAGACAAAAGATATTAAGAGCTACAAGAGAATATGTGGAGGGCTATGATCACCTATCTCCTGAAGGGACATGGCACATGAAAAAAGTGTACTGAACTGTTATATAATATTAATCATCCAATACAGGAGTAACTGTTAGACAATTTCTTCAGAGATGAAAAGGTGACTTTGGGTAACAGAAATGTTTTTATTTAACTATGTCACCCCAAACAAGGTAATAAAGCCACTAAGAATCAAAGGGTTACTGAGTGTGAGAGAATCTGAGAAAAAAAGAGCACTATTAATTGAGAGAGAGAGAGAGCAATAAAGAACAGGAATTAAGAAGACAGAAGATAACGATTATTATTGTATTTGAATTTTTGAAGATCAAAACTGACTGGAAAGCATGAAGCTGAAAGAGAGTTCAACAAGTGAGAAGTACACAGGAAGAAACTATTAGCATAGAACTTACATCTAGCCATTTCAACAGTAAAATGATGAAACCTTACTGCACTTAAATTCATAAAGTATAGGCAGCATAGAGTAATAAAGTAATATTTATTTTGAAAAATACAAAAATGAGGCACAAGGCCAAATGGAGGATACTGGAAGGTATACATTCACTTTCATCATATATTTAAGTTTTATTCAAACTCTAGTCATTGCTTTTTAGAACAATAAACAACCCAAAGAGTGGAGGTAGTTAAAATAATAGCGGCGTCAAGGGAAAAGAATGTTCTTTTGTTTCTGTCTTGCTGTGGGTACAATTACTCTTGGGTGCCAAAGAAGAACTATTTAAATCTGACCACAACAAGACATACTCAAAGCGAAAAGGACAAAAGGAAACAACAAGTGACCTTCTGAATGAGCTTGTGTAAATGGTTTTGAAGAATTGAAGGAGTAATAAAGGAATACACTTTACTCTATAGCTACAAAGGATAGGAAGTTGTGGAGAGCCATGTGTGCCCATGTTTTAAAGGAAGAAGTTTGTTGTGATTTGATTAATATAACCTACACTGATTTTGACAGATTAGAACTAAGGTATGAAAAATGATTTCTCCTTTTCCTAAATAAACAATATTCTTGTAAAGGTCAAGAATCTTATAATCCATTAAAAGGTTGTAAGTTGGAAAACAATTCATCTTCAACAAAACACTTTTGGACTCAATTGAGATTGGAAAGTGAAAACTAATTTGGTATTGGATAGCAGGAGTCAATTACTTACTGGAGCAATACAGGAACCAACCATTTTTCCAGTATTTTTAGTGATGGATCATATGTATGAGTTCCACTTGAAGGGTCCTGGGCATGACAATAAACTGCATCTGGCAGCAAGGCATCTAATTGGGAGGTTGTGAGGAGCATGGAACCACCTCTTAATTGCTGCTGCTCTCAGGTTCACTCTGACCCAGAGTAGTAGCACCTGTTAGGGGTCTTAGTTATGGGCAAATAGTTGACCCCCCAAACTGGGATCAAAACTCTATGAAAGTATAAAAATACACTTTTATAGAAATATATACATTTTTGAAGGAAAAATATTACCGACAATACATTTTTGTAGAAAAAATTATTATCATAACACATTTTTGAAAGGAAAAAAAATTCTTCTCAGCAAAATATACAAAATTTTAAATATTTTGAATACAAAACTAGGAAACATTTTTCAGTTTTCTAACTAAAAAAGAATAAAAACAAAAAAATTTCACTGAAATCAACTAAATCAACCTTCTCACATTTTTGAAGGAAAAATATTACCAACAAGACAGTTTTGAAGGAAAAATATTATCAACAATACTATTTTGAAAGTAAAAAAGGAGAAATTATTGCCATAATGAATTTTTGAAGAAAAAAAATATTACTAGCAATACATTTTTGAATACAAAGCTAGAAGACATCTTCAGTTTTCTAAAATAAAAAAAATTAATTAAAATCTGACTAAATCAACCTTGTCGCTATAACTAAACATTAAAAAATATCTTAAAACCCCACCTTTTGGGCATTAAATAACTCACAAAGGTTGATATGCTGTTAAACAAAACTCAAACTCAAACTGCACTTGAAGTCTGTGATAAACTTAAGTTCCAATAGGTATTCAAGGTACAGTGCCTTCCTGAGAAGACACAACACCTAAGGCCACTCAGTGATGATGGAACATCACTAGTTTGGTTTTTGAGGCACTGAATGTGACCAGCCAGTTTTTTGTATCCCACTGAGCTGTTATAGCTCAGTCAGAGGAGAGATTAGCTTCCAGGCTTTGGTCATCTAGAATTTTTAAAGTAGACCCATAAAAAATGAATAGGGACCTTGGATTTCTTTTCTGAGTATTTTAATCCCTACCTGTCTGTTAGCTCAGATTAATTTCCTCACCATTTTTGTATTATCATACTTTTTCAACTGAATATCCTCCAGTTTTCTTGGGTGTCCGCTGTGTGCTGGAATGTTGAATCTTGCTCTAAGGTGACATGTGCTTTCTCTTTCAGACATAGCACATCTGGTGCCTGCGCTTGTGAGAAAAACAAACAATAATGAGAAATTTAGTTTAAGCTAACCTATATACAATTAACAGAAGCTTCATCTCTCTCACCTGCTACTGATTAAAATACCAAGCCTCATTTAAATGCTTACGTGTAGTAAGAGCTAAATAGTTAGTGTTAGACAAACTTTTATGATGGTTTTGTTCACTATTATAAAATAAGTAATATTTTAATAAACTAGTATATTAAAATAGTATTTTAATTGAAATGAATTAAATAAGACTTACCATCAAATTTTGATTTATTAAAACATTTTATTCATTACTGTAAGTTATACATGATATTACTTTATAAAAATATATTAACTAAATTAAAATAGTGATAAAAATATTGCTTATTTAAATGAAAAACATTTTTTTTCATGACATTTTTTTTTACACTAAAATGAATACTAATCTCCCATGACTATATTTTTGAGGGTCACACTTCATCATTATTGGTCACTTTCTGTGAATTTCTAAGTACATCCTTTATACAATCCATATGCTTTCTGGGTATAGATCTTTCTCATTCCAGTTGCCTTGCTTGAGGCTACTTCATATCAATCAATTTTCTTTCAAGTAAACTGAACCCTGGTTCAGTGTAAGAGGGCAATCAACAAAATAATTACAATTGGACCTAAAAGAAGATCTCAAGAATAAATAATAGAACAATAACATTCTATCACTTTCAGTTGAATAAAGAGTTCAATTTGAAACTATTTTTTCTTTAATCATTTCATTTTAATGCCACTAGAACGCAGGAAATTCCAGGAAGAGAAAATGAAAGAGAATTGGAAGACTGAGAATGTGGACAATTGAGGAGAGAACAAAGAAGGAATAGGGGTCAGGAAGGAATTTAAATTTTTGGAGGTAGTAGCTATCACGTAAGCAAGTAAACAGAAGGGAGTTCCACAGGTTGAAAGTTTTAGAAAAGAAGCTGTTAGAGTAGAAGTAGGATTTACATTTAACTATATCAATAGTAAAAGAGTGGGATGTCAGTCTAGTAACACGCTTAAATTCATGTGGCTGGAACCCAGGGGGAAAAAAGCTCATCAGAGCAATTGCTATAAAAATATTTGTAAAACAGGCAGAGAGAAGCCACGTCACATTGGTGAGAAAATCACAAGATGTCTGATCAGGATTGATTATACTACAGACCCTTTTCTGGATTTTGTCAAGAATCTTAAAATGTACAGTAGATGCATTAGACCAGATATGGCAACAGTATTTAATGCATGGACAACTGCTAGATTTATAAATGTGCAAGATAGATCTTAACAAGAAAAGTTTCAGGCATGACACAGTGAACCAACTTTCCTTGTAGCTGACATAGCATTTGGTTTGATATAATCGATTCCCTTCATGTCAGTGGAAAACTTGAGGCCAAGAACGTGTAGGGTGTTTCTCTCCTGGAGTTTAGTTTGAGCCATGCTGATGGGAGACAGAAAAGCTTTTTTCAAGTTTACCAACATATAAAGAAAGTTGGAGAGTACGAAGACCAAATATAACATACTAGAAGAGGATATTAGTCTGAGTAAGTCAATGTATAATAATAATAATTCTTCATCTTGAAACTTCAGACAAGATTATAATATACTAGTTTTAAACCGTGAAAATTTTAGTGCTTTCCTAATTTAGTGTTCTGATGAATCTTATTTATTGAATATGCTTATGGTGAGTTTTATGACAACAATGTATCCATAGAAATTCCCCTATCACGTCATTAAATATTTGAGTTTAATAACTTTAAAATATTGCAATAACAATCATAAATATGAATTCTGGTTGTTGTTTTAAGAAGTGAGTACGAATGAAAAGATTTTAAATTGACAACCTTTCCATTTTGCTGAAACTGGCATTAAACATTTCGATCTCTTTCTTTTTTTTTTTTTATTTTCTTCTGAAACCAAGTATTCCTGAAACAATATTTTTGAGATGAGGTATTGTAATTATTTACATTAATTACATTGTTTAGGCTGTCATGTAGAAAGAAGTTCCTGCACTGACACATGTGGTTGAATGCTGATTGCCAGATAACAAATAAAATTATAAACATGGATTATTCCACTGGGAATCACGTAACTGTGATAATAACTTATAATAAGCACCAAACAGAAGTCTAAGTGGATCAACCAGATTATGAGGAGCAGCAGAATTTTTACTAGTTACAGCCAAGTAGCAGAGTTCAGTGTTCACAGTGTGATATTACTTTTAGTACTTGAGTAAAATTACTCAAAAGGACTCCCAAGATAGAATACCATGTATTATCAGAAGGAATTTCATTATACATTACTATTCATGAGATATGCAAATAACTATACTGGAATATCACCTTGTAGTCAGTATTATTACAAATCCATGAGTAACTGAAATGATATACCAAGACCCAAGACAATACAATCCAGTTATATCACAACACATCAGTAACCTTTAAAGTCACAGCACTAACTAAACGAGATTACAATAGACTGTTCTCCTCGTTTTTATTGTCATTGTCATATTCACATTTTGCCCATTGTATGCTCTGGCCTTCAGGTGATATACATTGGAATTTCAAACAACACTTTATTTCATCCACCAGGGCAGATTGTTCTAGTCCCATGTGCTATACTTTTACTCTAAGTTTTTTTGAGTTCAGTACCTAGCCTGGAGGATGCGCATTGTGGTTCAGTGGATATCGGCTTGGAACGAGAAATCAGGGAACCGAGTTCGAATTCCAGTTTTATCCATTGCATTCACTTACACACAAATACCCTTGGGAAAGGTATTAATCTGTCTCTTCCTTCCAGTTATGGGTTAAATAACAGGACAGATTGGGTTCTATAGCCTTGGCCAGCAACCAGTCTACTGCAGAAAGCAATGGCAACCTACTGCGGGATAATCATGTCTCAAAAGAGACCTGATCACCCAAGCGTGTTTCACATATGGCACTTAACTGACTGACCTGGCCACAACAGAGGTGAACAAAATTTTTGAGGGTTGAGTTACTAAAGGAAAATAGCTCAAACTGACATATCCAGAAAAGACATGTCATGTGGAACTAGAGTAATCTACTGTGGTCGATGAAAGAAAGGGTTCCAACATATATCACCTGAAGAAGGCTGGAGTGTAAATCAACCAAAACATTGTGAATATGACAATAAAGGTGAGGACAACCAATGTAAATATAATGTAAATAGTTACAATACCTCATTTCAGAAATACAGAGACATGTTGAAAGCATAGTTCATTAATATATTTTCAAATTAGCAAGTTTGAATTTGATTAATATATAAAATCAAGCAGGTGACAGATGATTAATTTTACATTATTGAAATTCACTTATTTTGCTATTATTTACAGATTTTCATAAATACATTAATTAAAAATATACTATAGAGTTTTTGTTAAATATGTTGTAGTGTGTGCATTGTGATAACCAAACTTTGCAGTAAGTGCATATGGTCAGGTAAACATATAGTCAGCAAATATTGTAGGACACTACTTTTAGTTAGAGTAAAAGCATTGACAACAATATTTTGCACATAAATAATGGGTGTAGGAAAATAGAAGACAATTTCAGCAAGGCAATATTTTACATTTTTGTTTTCATGTAACTGAGTAAAAAGTGAGAGAAAATATACACGTATGAATGTAAAAAGAAAGAAAACATTTAAAATTAGGAATTATGTTTGGGTAATAGTGTGTGTGTGTGTGTGTGTGTACAGAAAAAGGTTTAGTTACTAAGGAGGAAGGTATCCCCATGCTCAAAGAGGTCCCGGTTGGCATTGTCACTCAAGCATGCTGAGAGAGAGAAAGACAGAAAGTGTCCTATTTTTATAACTGTTTCGTAATGATTTCTTGTTAGAGATGACCCATAAATCCAATGCTGCCTAATTTGAGTCTGTTTAAAAAAACATAAACATTATTTTTTTTTATTTTTTTTTTTATTTTTTGGTAATATGGAAATTGTTGAAATTCCTTAATTTAAAACATGTCATATAATTTAACTTCCAGATTCAAGAACCATATCTTTGATCTTCTCTTCATGGAGACTATAGCACGATGGCTCACCAACACACAGGTCCAGATTAAGACGCACGTGGCCAAAAACAACACTTCCTCGAAGGAAATGTCAAACTTCCTCTCCAAATTGAAACAAAACATAGAAACCTGTGAACAACCAAATCCTGATTTGAATGTATTTCAATTTTTACACTAATTTCTTCGTTCACAATGTGGTGCATTTATTTTTAAGGGAAGGCAATACAAGAATGAGCTATTAACAGTGAATTTTTCTAGTGTGTGTGAATGAGTGATTTAACATATATTTTTATATTACTTTATAAAAATACATTAAATAAATTAAAATAGTGATAAGAATATTGCTTATTTAAATGAAAATATTTTTCTTTTTCATATTTTTTTGCACTACACCCATGACTATATTTTTGAGGGTCAGTCAGTTAAGTGCCATACATGATACACGCTTGGGCGATCATGTCTCTTTCGAGACATGACTTACTGGGCAGAAGATTATCCCGCAGTAGGTTGCCATTGCTTTCTGTGGTAGACTGGTTGCCAGCCAAGGCTATAGAACCCAATCTGTCCTGTTATTTAACCCATAGCTGGGAGGAATAGATAGATTAATACCTTTCCCAAGGGTATTTGCGCATAAGTGAATGCAATGAATTCAGCTGAAATTCGAACTCGGTTCTCCAATTTCTCGTTCCAAGCCAATATCCAATGCACTACAACACGCATCCTTTTTTTTAGGGTAAATATCTTAAAAAAAAGCTATTATCTAAGGATTGCTTTGAAGGTAAAGCTTTCCCAATAATATCCCATAATATTTTTTGCCTTATTCCATATAGCTATCTGGCATGAAGTGTGTGTGACTTTTGGCACATCAGTGTAAATATAGATATATTTATTATGAATTCAATTGTAAATTAAAAGATTTACTATTAAAATTTTTCTTTTTATTATTTTATAGAAAGTTAGCTCTTCTGAGATTGAGAAAATGTTTGTGGATTCACTGGAAATGATAAACACACGGGCCAAGTATCTGAAATGTCTAAAGACCAATGAAGAAGCTATCACTTTAGGTAAGATCATTTGAACAGCAACATATCTGCCCTGACTTTATCTATTATTGATAGTGTAAACTATTTTTGTGTTGGATTAGGATGTGGGGCTCTGTGCCCTCTTCATATTCAATCTCTGAAATGTTTAAAGACCAATGATGAAGCTCTCACTTTAGTTAAGTTGATCCTTAGAATAGCAACAAATCTGTTGTGACTTTGTTTATTGTTGATGGTGAAAACTTTGCATCTTAATGTGATGAGTATTGTCCTCACTAAGTGCTTTCCTATTGTTGCCATGTGCTAGAATAAAGAAACTTGAATTATTATTTACAAATTTTTTTGCTTCTTTCTAAGTACAACTGACTATGCTGACTATTAAAATGTAATAGTTAGCAAAAATTATCTCTTTTTTTTTTTTTAAATCATGTCACCCCGAGCAAGGCGGTAATGCCACTGATGTGCAGGGGGCTATGTAAGGGATTGGGAAAGAGAAAACCGGAAACCACATCCTAAACAGGGAACAAGGGATGAGCCTCTTCGCCTGTTCAATAGACATGGGTGGAGTGTGAACCAGGCGATAATTTAGTCTATCTACTCCAATTGAAAAAAAAAATAAAAAAGAGAAGAGTGAAAAGATTGGAAGAGAGAAAGCTGGAAACCACATCCTAAACAGGGAACAAGGAATGAGCCTCTTCACCTGTTCAATAGATGTGGGTGGAGTGTGAACCGGGTGATAGTTTAGTCTATCTACTCCAATTAAAAAAAATAAATAAAATAAAATAAAATAAATAAAAATGTAAAAAAAAAATTTTTTTTAAACAATTATTACTAATATTATTAATTATTGTTTTCATGAGTCTTTGCTGCCCTGTCAGCTAGAGCATCAGAATATGCAGAGGGTTAACCCCACCACAGACACACAATGAGGTATCCTGGGTATGACAATAAACTACATCCAGGTCCTAAGTTTGATGATAAACTGCATCTGCCAGCAAGGCCTTTTGAGAAGCATGTAACCATCTCTTAATTACTGTTGTTCTCAGGTCTACCCTGGTCCACGGTGGTAGCACCTGTTAGGGTCCTAGCTATGAGCAAATGGTTAACCCCTAAACTAGGGTCAAAATACTATGAAAATATAAAAATAGATTTTTATAGTGAAAATTCTAACAATACTTTTTTGGAGAAGAAAATATTAGCAATATATTTATGAAGAAAAAATATTGCCAACAATTTTTGAAGAAAAAAATATTACCAGCAATATATTTATGAAGAAAAAATATTACCAGCAATATATTTATGAAGAAAAAATATTACCAACAATACATTTTTGAAGAAAAACAATATTAACAGCGATATATTTTTGCAGAAAAAATATATATACCAGCAATATATTTGACTCTTGACAAAACCTACTTTACAAAAATATGTCAATGAAACCTGATCTACATACTGATTTCTTACAGAAAGTACATATTCTATTCATACAAATCTGTTGTAAAAATCTTATTGGGATTAAAAATTCCATTGAGGTTGATATGCCGTAAACCAAACCACCAGTTTTTGTCCTTCTATTTACTTTCATTTTAATTTTTAGTTGCCTTTTTATTGAAGCCTTTCTTGGGTCATCAATTCTACATCACTGTACAGATAGAACAGGTTAAAAAATAAACAATATGCTCTTAATGAGATTCATACCCCTTTTGACTCGGGTACCTTGGTGATTTTTGTGAAGTTTTATCCAATAAGCCTTGATAATTTAATGTAAAGTATTATTTATTTTTAATGCCATGTCCTGGGTATAAACTACATCCAACAGCAAGGCCTCTGATCAGAAGGTTTAGAGGAGCATCGAACTACCTTAATTGCTGTTGTTCCCAAATCCACCCTGACCCGTGGTGGTAGCACCTGTTAAGGTCCCAGCTATGAGCAAATTGTTAATCCCCCAAACTGAGGTCATCTAAGAAAAAAAGAGAAAGTTAGGCTGGGTAAGAGTCTTTAGCTTGTGGTAGTAACTTATTTAAGAGAAGGAAATATCTGAGTTAAAAACCTCTGTACCTACTCTCTGTAGAATAGGATACGCTAAACTCTTTAACCTTGGTAGATAATTTTCCTAGAGATGATGTCTCAATAAAAGTACTAAGTTTCCAGTTTTCTAAACTGGTTGTAATGACATACAGTTGTAAAATTTTCTCAAATATTTCATGATGATTTAATTAAGTAGCCATCAAGAAAATCCTGCCCAACTCGTGCTAGCATGGAAACAGACATTAAACAATGGCGATGATGATATCCCTTCAGGACATAGGCAATCATGTCACTTGACAGATTCTCTTTCTTTGTTATCTGTGAATTGTCATAACTTCCTTGGTAAGTGGTTTCCTGTTGACCTCTTTACAGTTTTGGAATTCAGATTATTCCTTCTTCTAGACTGGCTGCCACACAAGGCTAGCAAACCTTTTCAATAGTGAAAAACTTTAAACTGTTCTTAATTATTTGTGAAAAATAACTATTGTTCTTGCAAGTTCTAAAGAAAATCGTTTGCATTTCTGTTTCATATGAAATATTTTGTCTTATATTCTTTTTTTAAAAGTGCCCACCCAAATAGTGTCGGTTTCTGAAATACCATGTATAAGTAAACCTGGCAAGACAATGTTAGAAGACAGTTCGGTTGGAATGATTAAATCCATTCTAAGGTGAGTCACTGATTAAGATATCTTAATTCAAATATTCACATAACTTAATTTTCTTTCTGTGGATGCAATTTAATATCATTGCAATAATACCTTTGACTTTGCTGATGGTAAAGATGATCAGATTTTAAATCTAAGTACAGAAGAAGTTATTAAAATGACTTCAAATTGCCATTTTACACTTTTCATCCTGTTATCCAGAGGTTGTTGCCAGACAGAAAAGAGAATTAGCTCTCTTGACAAGGATGTCCATCTCAAGTTCATTCAAATTGTGTGTTTATGTACATCAATAACAGACCTAAATAAATTTCTACAAAATGTTTAAATAAATCTTATTTAATTACAAAATTATTTCAAAACAGTTCTGTAGATATAACAAGATAATTGGCTGATTTTATGGTTTAAAAATATTAATCTCACTATCCAGTATCTGTTGCCTTGGTGATGGTAAGATGATCAAATTTAAAATCTAAATGGTTTGTCCATTTAAAACACTTCATTTATTAAAAATATATTTAATTTAGAAACAGGAACAGTTAAAGAATAACTTCAAATGGCCACACAATTCAGCTTATTCTGTTTTCCTGTTATCCAGGGGTTGTTGCCAGACAGAAAGGAAAATTATCCCTTATATATCCCTTATATATATATATATATATATATATATATATATATATATATATATTTTTTTTACCAAGATTTTTTTTAAATAATAATTTCAAAAATAATTTAATTCATTTGTGAATAAGTTCTGAAAGCTTCATTAAAATCTGACAATTATTTGATTTTCTTCAAGAATTTCCAAATTATGGTGTTAGTAACCAGAATAAAAACAGGAATTATGTAATGTTACATTTTCCATTGTAAACTCTTAACTAAAATCAAAACAAGATTTTTTACCAAAATTTCAAATGTGTTAGAAGGGATTAAAATTTTTTTTAGAATAATTAAAAAATAATTTGATCTTTCCTCTTAATAATAACAAATATTTTGATGAAAAAAGTTCATTTTTATTAAGTTTGGGGCCTTTTTTTTTGTTCATACTATACTGTTTTTGCAGTGATTTAGTGAAGTTACCTACACTTAATTATTTTGATGGTAAAGGGTGGACCTTGATGCCACTCTAGTAACATGAGTAAAGGTCAGGGTATCAAAGAAAAAAGCCTGTCAGAAATGTTGCCATGAAAATGAATTCCTTTTCTTCTTTGTAGAAATCGTTAAAAATGATCAAATTGCTTTTTGATATTTTATTTCTTTAAATAACAAATGATAAAATGTTTTAATGCATCAGCTGTAAAAAGTAAATAAAAAAAAAATTTAAATAAAAAAAATGGTTTCTGCCTTCACATTTCAGGAGCCAGAAGATTCCAGAAACTCTGGAGGAAGCACCAGAATCATCTACTGGTAACAGTCAAAATAATACCTTCTATAAATTTTTTATGAATTCAAGATGATTTTTGTGGGTGAGGAGAAAACTTTCTGGATCTCATGATTTCAGCTTTTACTGCAACAATGAAAGCCAGAAGTTTTTTTTTTTTTGTAGAACAATATCTATCTAAACTTATTTATAAATAGAACTTTGTCTGTCTGTCTGTGTGTGTCTGTTACCTATAGACTCCGAAACGGCTGAACTGATTTTCTTAAAAATTTACACAGTTGTACTATAAGCGTCTGCGAGTGTTCTTAGCTAGGTTTTGAAAAATCGATAATCAAAAAAATCTGGTTATAGAAGGAATGGTTCGATTTTAATTAAATTTGATATACTCATAGACAAAAACATAAGAAACAATATTCAGAATTTTCAAGGTTGCAGTTCTTACAATAGTGTAGAAAATCGATAATATATATATATATATATATATATATATATAAA
This sequence comes from Ascarosepion bandense, assembly GCA_037127315.1. Taxonomy (NCBI): domain Eukaryota; kingdom Metazoa; phylum Mollusca; class Cephalopoda; order Sepiida; family Sepiidae; genus Ascarosepion; species Ascarosepion bandense. Next base: position 722,893 of record JBBBDQ010001462.1, on the reverse strand, counting down.
GGGTAAGATGTTTGTGTGTATGTTTGTTTATCTGTATGTATGTCCTTTATACAAATCCACAATTTTTATCAGATTCTCACCAAACTTCACACAAATATTCTTTAGGCTGAGCCTGTGCTCGAGGAACATGAATTAGTTTTAAAGCTTTCATTACACCCGAGCAACGCCGGGCTATACTGCTAGTTAGTAAATAATTTAAATTATTTTCCAAATGCTGCATTCTATTAATGTCTGAATTAAGGAATTATCATTATTTATATTCTATCATCTTCATCTCAATCTTTCAACTGTTGTTCCCTCTGGCTTTCTTCAGGTATCTTCATATGAGGACAATAGTCCAAATGTATATCGTGATAACTCTTTATTTCAAAAATTCAGACAGAAAATAACTAAGCAGTAATAAAAAGACAAGACATTGACTGTAGAATGAGAACAATTTATCCTTGTAGATTAAAGAAAGGATTCTACTCAAAATTCTTTAATGTTACCTGGCTTGACAGACACCTGAAGGTTAGAAGTCACAACAACTGAATCGTTTTAAAAGTGATGAGGATATTAGTCTAAATGTAAGTCAAGATAACTTCTTATCCCAGAAATTCAGACAAAAATTGAAAAATTGTCATTTGGATACACTTATTTATAGTTTCTTCTCCAGTATTTGTCTATACTTCTGAGATGAAGTAGTATTTATGTTGTTTAAACTGTTGTCTTCATCTTGCCATGTTTACGATGTTTTGGCTGTTGTACACTCTGGCCTTCTTTAGGTGCTAGGAATTTTGAACCAAACCCTTTATTTTGATCACTGGGGTATATCATTCTCATTCCATAGGTGATGCCACTTCCGGTAGCCATGTAGTTATCTCCCCTTCACTCTTTTAAGTTATTTGTTCACCATTGTTTTAGCCTGGTATTGAATTCACAACACTTTGGGTCAAGTCATTGGCACTAACCCACGCCTATATCCACTGGGCCATGTGTTCTCATCTTCATTATCATCATAGCGTTTCAGCCTGTCATATTTAATAATTATGTACATAATTATAATAATTATAAGATAGGGTTAATTAGATTAATATATATATATATATAATAAGATACAGTTAATAATTAATTGTAATTATATACCAGAGATGATTCTCATTTGATACAAGAACCTTTTTTTTAATCATTTCACCCACGGCAAGGCAATAAACCACTAAAAGGCAAAAGATTACTGTGTGAAAATATGAGAAAAAAAAAATAAGGAGAGAGAACAATAAATAAACAGGAATTAAGAAGAGAGAAGATAACAATTTAAATTTTTAAAGATCAAAGTTGCCTGAAAAGCAAGAGGCCTGAAGAGAGTTCCAAAAGTGTGAGAGAAGAAACTGTTAGCATAGAACTTATGGTTACAGCTACCAATTTCAGCTGTACAATGATAAGATTGTGCTACAAATCTAGTATTGTACTTAAATTCATAAAGTTTAAGTACCATAGCAGAAAGTAATATTTATTTTTTAAAATACAAAAATGTGACTCAAGACCAAAAGGGGTCATGGGTAAAGGCTGTTCTTATTCTGTCTTATAATTAAAATCAGCTAGCCACAATTACTGACCAAAACAACATTCTTACGTACCATTGTTACCATTACTACAGCTACCATGATGCCTCAAACTCTCTATGAAGTCCTAACTTGTTCTCAAACTTACTACAATTTGCCTGGGAGGAGCAGAAAAAAATAACAAAATTTAAAAATTAAAAGCTTTATGAATATTTGAAATGTGAAAAATTTATCCAAACAATTATCATGAAATTATTTATAGAAAAAACACAAGGAAGCTACATTATAGTGGTGGGTATGTGACTGAAGCCGAGTTTCAGATCTAATGACATTGCAGATTGTTCTTTGGAGTTTATCAGGAATCTCTAAACACATAGCAGAAGCACCAGACCAGATGTGGCAGCAATATTCAATGCATAGAAGAATGGTAGACTTATAAATGTGCAAGACAGATACTGGCAAGAAGAATTGTCTAGGACAGCACAGTAAACCAATTTTCCTAGCAGTAGATCTAGCAATTGATTCCATATAATGTTTCCGCTTCATGTCAGCTGAGAAGGTGAACCCAAGAATGTTCAACATGTCACTCTCCTGGTGATTATCATCAGCCATACTGATGGGAGGCAAAAAAACTTCTCTCAGCTTCTTACATCTCCTATATTAATTAATTATTCTGTAATGTTGTCCTTGTGATGCAAATTCTGTTTGTTCAACTGGATTCACTTGTCTGATCCAGGAATTGGACTGCAACTCTTAACCAACACATATATCCACTTGACTATTGTCTTGTAGCACCATTTTATTAGTTGGAAATATGCACATTTAAATATTCTGTAGCTGCTAAAAAGAAAAATTTATTCTTTTTATTTAAAAAAGGTTTTTTCTGATAAAATGATGAGTTTTCTTTGTTGGTTACTGATTATTATTTTTTATTGTTTTTTTTTCTTCTTTTTTTCCTTTTTTTTTTTTCGACAATTTTTCTTTCAGAAGAAGAGAGCTCTCCAGCTTCAAACCAAGAAACTAGCAACGACGCAAGTCCTAATATAAAAACTGGCAAAACTAAAGGAAAGGGCTCTTTGAAATCTATCAATCGTGTCTACAAACGTCATCTTATGTAAGAAAAAGTTTTTCTTTACTCAAACATTCTGGCAGGGGAGGTTCCATTTTTTTTCTGATATCAAGGCAAATGCAAGGATTTTTTTTTAATCTCATTTACTTATATACAAGAGAAAAAACAAAATTTAAAAATGCTCATAAACATTCATTAGCATAGCCAAAAAGTCTTAGAGGTCCTTGACAAAATCCAATGGAGAATCTGTGATGTGATAGATCCTGACTTGGCAGCTCAGCTGCAGTCACTTTCTCACCGGCGCAATGTGGCTTCCCTGTGTCTCTTCTACAAATACTTTCCTGTCTTCTGTTCTGAGGAACTTAGCTCACTGGTGCCTCCTATGTATGAATTTACTCGAGCCACGAGATTAGCAACTAGGTCCCACCCTTTTACTGTGAAACCAATAAAATGTAAACACAAATTCTACTCCAGCAGCTTCTTTTCTTGCACTTCCTACCTGTGGAACTCCCTTCCATTTACCTGCTTCCCCATCAGCTACAATCTCAAAGAATTTAAATGTAAAGTCAATAGTCATCTCCTATCTCATTGACTTGCATCCTCTCTCTCATGCTCCTTTCTCTGTCCACATCACTCTCATCAGTATTCTCATCATTCTCCTACCCACTTCCTGACACTCCCTATAACCTGTCACTCTTTCTCATAACTTTCCTCCTATGTAACCCCTGCAAAACAGTGGCAGTTTTAAAATGCCTTGCTTGGGGCGATATGATTATAAAAAAACAAAAGCTATGGAGGGTGCTTGTAACCCAATTCAACAACTAGATTACACCTGAACTTGATTGAAGAGGAGGTGAATAAAGACCTTAATGACCTATTACAGACCTGCTGGTAATCATGAGAGGCAAAGTTCTTAGAAGCTATGCAGTGCATCATTTTCTCGGCAAACAGGGGCTTTCCTCCTTTAAGCACTTGCTTAGATTTATTACAAGTGGAAACGAATAGTTCCCTGTTGTGATAAGAGCCGTCATGCTGGTATTGCCAAAAAATATTGGTTCCTGTGTGCTATAGTGGCTGAGCATGCTGGTGTGAACCATGAAAAGGACTGAGATTTCACCTGGTATTTCTGAGAAGGGATGAAAGTGCCCATGATGGCTTTGACCCAAGAAGAAACATTAGTGGGGCAATTTTTAATTAGATGGTAAAAGATGTCAGTACAATGGGTATCTTAAAGAAAATCACAAAGTGAGTCCCAATCTATCTACATTTGTTTATTATCTATCCCAGTCTGTTCATATTTACATCTCTATCTCAGTCTGTTCGTTATCTATATGAATGCCTTTGAGTACAATAATAAAAAGTAAAATATGTCTCTTCTCTAAATTACTAATCCAGTCTTCAACTTGGAATTAGATATTTGTTATCTTATTCCGCTTTACAATTCATGCGAGCAAGACAATGCCTTTGAGTACAATAATAAAAAGTAATACTTGTCTAGTGCCATGTGGTTAGTTTTATGTTTTCAGTTTCTAATGTCCAGCGAAAATAACAATTGAATTTATTTCTCTTCCCTTCTTATTCCTCTCTCTCTCTCTCTCAGGTTTAGAATAACAACAGAGAGCAAAACTTGTTAGCTTTCATGGGTGGGCCAAAACCAACATCTATTGTTCGTCGTACTCTATGACATTAAAAACAAATCTAAGTCTCTTTTGTTCCTCTTTTTTCTCTCCTTCCTTCTCAGGTTTAAAATAACAACAAAGAAACACCATTTGTTATCTTTTGTTTCTCTTCCTTTGCTCATATTCGAGAATAAAGAAAAATGTCTTTTAGTACATTTTCTTCTGATCTATAATAGTAATTAAAAGATTTTACAGTTATAGTTAATGTTGTATCTCAGGAGGGGATAAACAGAGAAAGAATGGTGCAAGAAATAACTCTTAACACTGAGGATATATAAATAGAGATTTATTATACCTCAGTACAATAAACCAAATACAAGTACATCAACAAACAGTTAAAAAGAATAACATTTAAGAAGGCAATGTCTCTGTATAGGACGTATGCATCTGTCTTGAGGAGAAGGCTTTTGTCTAAGGCCGATGGCTCTCGCTTTCTCGTATAATGACGAAGACTCTCAATCACTCCCGTGTAATGACGAAGACTCTCGTATAGTCACGAACATTCTGTAGTTCGTTCTAGTCCCGGTCTTTTATAACCCAAGCCATACCCATTCCTGGGTAAGACAGGATATTCCTCCATAACAGTTAATAATTAATTAATAAAATTAATTACCTCTATTTTCCTTCGCTCATATTCAGAGAATAAAGAAAATTTCTTTTAGTACGTTTTCTTCTGATTTATAATAGTAATTATAAGATTTTCCAGTTATAATTAATAATTAATTAATAAAATTAATTACCTCTGTTCCGCCAAAACATTGTTACAATATTATGAACAGACATGTTTATCCATCCTTGTCAAAAATAATTCTAGTCCTGGGAATAACAGTAGACTGCGTCTGGCAGCAAGGCCTCTGATTGGGAGGTTGTGAGAAACATGGAACCACCTCTTAATTGCTGTTGTTCCCAGGTTCACCCTGACCCAGAGTGGTAGCACCTGTTTGGGTCCCAGCTATAAGCAAATAGTTAACTCCCAAACTGGGGTCAAAACACTATGAAAGTATAAAAATACACTTTTATAGAAATATGTACATAAAAATAGACTTTTATTGAAAAATATACATTTTTGAAGGAAAAATATTACCAACAATACATTTTTGAGGAAAAATTTTTACCATAACACAATTTTGAAGGAAAAAAATTATTCTCAGCAAAACATTTTTGAATACAAAACTAGAAGACATTTTCAGTTTTCTAAAATAAAAAAGACTAAAAACAAAAAATTTTCATTAAAATCTGACTAAACTAATCTTCTCACTATAACCAAAAATTAAAAAAAATACCTTAGAACTCCACATTTTTGGCATTAAATAGCCTACAGAGGTTGATACTCCATTAAACAAAACTCAAACTCAAAAATAATATCTTATTTTCTTAAGACCTTACTATTGTTAGAAGGTTTTCCACTTTTCAATCTAAATATATTTCTTTATCACTTCAATATCTGAAGCTCTATACTCTGGTTGATTTCAATCCCCTCCACTTCTGCTCATGCATTTTCAACATTTCATTGAGATGATCATTTCTTAACAATATTTATTAGGAAAAGATCACCACTATTGTCACTGGTGCAGGGGAAATAAAACTGGTTATCTCATTCCAGTTATTTCCCTTGTAGCAGTAACATAACACTTACAGACACAAATATTCAAATACACTTAACATTGTAGAATTCTTAGATAGCAACAGCCAGTAATCAACTGTAGTTGAAGTTGAAACTGACATCTCCAGTAGATTTATTGCGTAAATTACACAATTATGGCGCAAGGCCAAAGTTTGTTTTTTTTGAGGTGGGGACAAAAAACTGGGATGGTCAATAGTAACTATCCTATACCTAGCAAATCCGATTCTCGACCCAGACATACTTTACAATTTCGCATTCACCACAAGAACTTATCCATCAACGTTCAATCCTTCATCTACCAAAATACCTCAAACATTCCAGGGACTTAAAAAAATCCAAATGACCATAAAAAGTTTATAATGTGCATACAAAAATATATTTAAAAATTCATCATGACATGACATATGGGAAGAGTTATGATTCAAATCCCAAAACAAAAATTTTCAACTAAAATATGAGCATAATTCCTGATGAAACTGACAGCTCCAGTCTGCCTAGCAAATTGGTAGGTGGTCTATATAACAGCCTGGGAGATTCCACTCTACTATCTAGGCAAGCCTATTCTGTAGGTTCTGATTGGCTGATGATTCTGGTGTGGATATTGTGCTCAATAAATATTAGCACAATATCCACCCTATGGTGAGAGGGACATGTATTGAGTGACAACCCTGTTTATTTTTGTCTGCCAACTGGATGCTAGTTGGAAACATCCTTGCGAAGGTGAGTCTCATATTCTTAATTGTTCAAACATATTAAGTTATAAGATGTACATATATAATGTACTAGTTGAGCTACCTGTCTACACTAGGTTCAAGGCTGGTTTTAATGACAGTAAACCAATTTCTTAGTACTGATAGGTATTTGCTTTTATGGGTATTTGGTTTTAATTTATTTTATTTTCTACATGGGACATGTAGTTGGAGAAGCGTAAGTCAAGAGAATTTCTTATATTAACACCATTAGTTTGGGTGTAGATATTACTATTATGGTCATAGAAAGGAGTTTCAGTTGTGAAGGCATACAATAAATTGTAATTATTTACACAATTTATATTGTTCTGACTGTTCAACTTTATTGTCATACTCATGACGTTTTGGCCATTGTACTCTGTGGCCTTCTTCAGCTAATATAAGTTGGAAATTCAAACTGAAACATTATTCCCCATGGACACATAGAACAGTGGATAAAAGCATTGGTTGAAGTAATCCAATGACTTGATACAATACCCGGCTATGGCAGAGGTAAACAAAAACAGAAAACGTCAAGCATTCATTGACCAAAACAGTATTACTGTCGGCTAAAATTTAGAAAATCTTTCTTTAACTATTTACACCGTGCAGTACTGTTGTCCTCAGCTTCATTTTTATTAAACTCACAGCTCTTTGGGTTAAGTCATTTTTTGGATGACTCCACAAATGTTTTTATCCACTAAATAAAGATTTTGATTCAAAATTCCAATGTATATCTCCTGAAGAAGGCCATAGTGTACAATGGTCGAAATGTGAATATGACCCAAAATATGGAAATCACAGAGCAGAGAAAAAGGCAAATTACTCTGTCCTTACAAAACTTTGAAATAGCACTTCTGATTAATTGTATCCTTATTTTCACAGTATCAGTCCTGCCCAAATTTTTGTCGTCACTAGCAAACAAGATGCTATTACTTTTCACTTCAGGCTTAAATTCTTCCTGCATATGTAACTGTTCTAAATTTACTTTGGTATTTTTACTCTTTCGTTTAGCAATTTCAGTAATGTTACCTGCCCTTTCAAATCTAACAACTGGACAACCCCATTTCAAGGTAACTGTTTGGTTGTGGTTATTTATTATTATTGGAAACTTATGAGACTCAACGATTTTTACTACTGCATTAGCTACTGATATATCGTTGAAATTTGCTAATCTGTCACTATTCAGCTGTTCTATCTCATGTTCTTTGTTACCCCCATTTTTAAACTTATTTTGTCCCATACAAGTGTGCAGGTGCTAGCGTTTTAATGCTATTTTTTAATTTCTTAAGTTGTATAATTTAATTTGATTTAAACTATAACTAAATCGTAGAACTGATCAGTAAAATCGTTAATTTCTTAATTTAAATTAACAGGTAGAATATTTTTATTAATCTAATGGGTATAAGCGGATGTGCATTGTGGTGCAGTAGATATCGGCTTGGAACAAGAAATCGAGGAGCCGAGTTTGAATTCCAGTTGAATTCATTGCATTCACTTACGCACAAATACCCTTGGGAAAGGTATTAATCCATCTCTTCCTACCAGTTATGGGTTAAATAACAGGACAGATTGGGTTCTATAGCCTTGGCTGGCAACCAGTCTACTGCAGAAAGCAATGACAACCTACTGCAGGATAATATTCTGCACAGTCAGTCATGTCTCTTTTGAGACATGATCACCCAAGTGTGTATCACATATGACACTTAAATGACTGAATGGGTATAATATTTTTAGGGTAGAGTTTGTACATTTTCTGCTTGTGGGTCAAGGGAAATTACTTGCTGTTTTCAAAGAAAATAAAAAATAATATATAATTTCCATAAACAACACGAGAACCAGAAAATCAAATCCTGGAATGGTCAATCCATAATAAGCACCTGATTATTACATAGTGCATGAAACTCTGAGTCATGCTATAAGATAATATGTATATTATATATATATATATATATATATATATATATATATAGTATGTTATTGTATTGACTTACTTTTTTCAATTTTGACAGAGTGAACCATTCTACAAAGGCAGTGAAGCTAAAACTGAATTTTGGTGAAGGGGAAGAAAAAGATTTGGAAGAACAAGAAATTGAAGAAGAACCTTCTGACTTCCTTGGAGTTATCAAACAGTTGATGCAGAATACATTTGTTAAAATTGGTGCCATTGCAGAGGTGAGTAGGATGCAAGGGGGCACACAGACCTTCTCTGATATATTGTTCAGTTTTCTGGGTTGTGTTCTAACAATATTAATTGATGCAAATGTACTAAAACCCAAGATCAGACAAAGATTTCCGCTTCTTTTATGTGCAATCATGCTTCTCCACAACTTCCTACCCCTTTCATAGTTTCAAGTAATGTTTGTCTCTTTACTTTTCCTCTCAGTCCATGGTCTGTCATCCACTCACTTTTTCTTTTATGTCCTGTGCACCTTCTGGTTGTGGACGATCATGGCTCTCCACAACTTCATAATGTTTGTTTCTTTGCTATTCTTCTCAGCTCATGTTCTGCCATTCATTCACTTCTTATATATGCTGTATCTCTTTCGAATATCGGTGATCGTCGCTCTCCCCAACTTCCTATCCTTTGTCACTTTAATGTTTTTTCCTTACTATAGCACCCCTAAATCATTTTTTGCAATCTATTCACTTTTATTTACCATGTCTATTTTGAACGTGGGCGGTCATGGCTCTCCACAACTTCCTATCTTTTGTTGCTTTTAATAAAATTTGTCTCCTTATTATTCCTCCCAGTCCCTAACAATATCATTAGGTATGTGACTCGCTGTTTCCCCACTACATTTTAATCAAACATTCCACTCAGCCATTTTGTAAAATTTAGGCAAAATTAGGAACTGCAAGCTAAGATAAAAGGAGAAAATATCCTAAAATGCATAATAGACCATAATGGAAATCTTGCCAACAAGGTTAACATGGAATATGTATAAATTTTGGCTTTCTTACAAACTGCATAATATGCATCAGGGCAAATTTACCAATATCAGTTTGTTTGATAAAATCAGTTGCAGTTTATCCCAAACTGCATTATATGCTAAAAAGGTAAACAAGCTAAGTTTTTTTTTTCTTGAGATCAGAGAAGACTGATTTTTATAAGTTAGAAAACAAATTTTCAATGTGGTTTTGAATTTGTTAGTTTGGTTCTCTATGCCTAATAGAAACTTATATGAGGTGTGACAATTTAATTCTTATAACATGTTACTGGGATAATGAGCTAAGCAAACATTTGCACCTGTAAGAAATCCATGTACCAACACTAAGTTCAATCACAAATCTGTTGTGAACAGTCCAGCAGGCAACATAGTAACAAAAATGGGACCAGAAATCCAATTTTTCTCTTGCAACAGCAGAAACACACTTTTGCTCACCAAGCTCCAAAAATCTAACTGAATTGGTAAACAAAAGCAATGATCTTTATTCACTAAGCAATTTTTTTCTGACTGACCACACCAGATAGTGTGGAAAGAACCATTAGAATAACTTTTAATACTTATAGCAGCTCTTTCTGTGCTACTAATTTTATTTGGTTTTTCTTCTTTGCCACATTTTCTACTGTAGAATACACATGACACACTGTCAGTTGGTTTGACGAGGTAATTGTCCATTTTCTTCACTACAAACATACCGAGACATCATTCATACAAGAACAGCCAAAAACTTGAAATTAAAATGCATTGAATATTGCTACAATATCCAGAATAGCAGGACAGATTTGGTTCCATAGCCTTGGTTGGCAACTAGTCTACTGAAGAAAGAAATGTCAGCCTACTGTGAGAAAAATCTTCTGCCTAGTCAGTCATAGATTGAGAGAGACATAAGTCTAACATGCATCATATATGGCAATTATCTGACTGACTGATCTTATATGTGAAGCTGATATCTCCCAGTGCTTACTAGCTTATACTATAATTTTACCAAACCTGACTCCCTATTAATATTATTTACTCAAATGATTATTATTATTATCATTATTACTGCTATTTTAACAAAGTACTCACAATGTTCTGTTTTATTACTGAAATCATGTACAATATTTTAACTGTTGTGAAAAGAATATTCAGGAACCACTAAGTCATAGGACAAAAACGACAATGATGAAACTGATCATGAAAATGTTTTCAATTTCTTTTTGATAATTCTTTGATCTCTTTTCAATTTTTTCAGGATTTCAAAAGTTGTTACTACCATTCAATAACTTTATGATCAACTGTGCTGTCAGTTTGCTTTTTATATACAGTAATGTTTTCTGCTATAGCTAAAGTCCTTTTTGTGATGTTCTAATAGGTTGCTTTTTGTATACAGTAATGTTTTCTGCTATAGCTAAAGTCCTTTTTGTGATGTTCTAATAGGTTGCTTTTTGTATACAGTAATGCTTTCTGCTACAGCTAAATCTTTTTCGCGATGTTTTTAATGATCCATTAGCTTGCTTTAAATATTACATGTACGACAAACTTTTTTCCGAAAAATTCCCTGCTGGTGGTGTTTGGCAAAATGATCTTTGATATGTTCATGTTTTTTTTTTACACCATCAAACATGGTACTTTCTTTCTTTTAGGATTATTACCGACAGAAAGGCTCACGACCAATAACAAGGCCACAGGTGTTGCAGGACACATATGAGAATTGTGCAGAGTTGCTGGGTGACAAACTAGCATCTTATTATAACCAAGCAAAGGAATATCTTCAACGGTGTCATGCAGGTGAGAGAACTACATTCTGCTGAAATTCAATCTCTTGTTTGTTAAGCTATTGTCAGCCATCACAAATGCTGCAGAAATATTGTTTCATGGTACATTTAACAGGGTTAATTGTACATTTTTTCACAAGGGAAATTTTGTGAGGGCCCTTCATTTGCTTACATATGTGTGCTTGTGTGTGTGTCTATATGTCCTTTATATAAATCCACAATTTTTATTCAATTCTCACCAAACTTCACACAAATATTCTTTAGGCTTTAGGTCAGGTCATGGGCTACTTATTTTTTCCGATTTTTTCCCCAATATTGGAAACTGATACCCTGATATCCTATCAGGTCTGATCAAGATCAGGATTTTAGTTCTTTTATTGTGGTTCTTGCTGCAGAATTTGCTCTAACTTGGTAAAATTTAGTTTTTAGTCTCAAACATCTTCTCAGACAACTCATTTTCCCTGATATCGGAAATCGATACCCCCGATATTCTATCAAATCTGATCAAAAACCAATATTCAGCCATCGATATGACTTATTTTCTCCAATTTTATTCCCGATGGGTACAATAAGTTTTCATGAACTGAGGTTAGTTTATCTTTGGATGACTTATTTGACTCCGATATTGGAAATCGATACCCCGATATTCTATCGGGACTGATCAAAATCAGGTTTTCAGCTCTTTTATTTTGATTTTTAGCTTTGGTTTTTGCTCTAAGTAGGTATAATTGTAGTTCTTAGTCTTAACAACCTACACTTTTCATGCGAACATCCAAAGAGTCTGATCTTCAGGACCATGGATTAGTTTTAAAGCTTTTATTCCACCCGAGCAACGCCAGGCTATACTGCTGGCATATAAGAAATCTTGACTTATTCCAGATTCTTTTTCTTTCCAGGTAATTTTTCCTTCAATATATTCTTACTCATAAGCCCAATAGAAATGCTTACAATATTGAGTAATCTTACTGTATGAGTACAAACCAGGAACCATTTTTGCTTGGAATCATTACATGTGATGAGAAATGGATACTCTTTGACAACAGTAAGAGAGTAGGCCAGTACCCCAAACATTCAATGCAACCTAAAAAGTTAATGGTTACTGTATGGTGGCATTTCAAAAGGGTTATTCATTATTCATTCTTGCCTCAAGTAAAGACAATAACGGCAACCTTATATTGTGGAGAAATTAACTGTTTGCATGAAAAATTGAAAAAGAAACATACTAGACTTATAAATAGGGACCGCCCAAGTTTTCTGCATGACAAAAAATGATCACATGCTTCTCAACCAATTGTTCAAAAACTGCATTGCCTGAATCATGAAATTTTGTCTCATTCTCCATATTTACCCGATATCTCTTCTACTGATTATCACTTATTTAAGCATTTTGAGCTTTTCATATGCAATAAACACAAAGAAAGAGACAGTCGAAGCATTTGAATTGCTTCTCACATCAAAGGATGAGAATTTTTTTTAAACATGATATCAACAATTTTGAGGTATGTTGGAGAACAGTCCTTCATCAATATGGTGCTTATTTCAACTAAATAAATTAGTTATTTAACATTTCCTATAAAGTGCGTCACTTCATGTGTGATAACCTAATATATTTTTTTTACCCATTGTTGGATATTGTTAATAGCAAGTGATTTGACACACAAGTAGATTGGTGTAGTGACTCCAAATGAAAGGAAAACCTATTGAGTGATCTAATGGAGAGATATATACGAGTGAATAGAATCCACTCATGCGAATATGTTGGGCAGGGCCATTATAGTAAACTGGACTAACCTACCTGCAGCATTAGATACTCTCCTATGAATGAGGTAGATTACTTCAAGGGGACAAAAAGAAGGCAGCCATTTGATTTCTACAATTTTTATATGTCTGAAGTTAAAACGCCAAATATATATAACTATACTGTCATATATCTATTTACAATATGATATATAATAATGATTTAATTACGATATGATGAACAACCTTCAAGTTGCATAATAAAATCTGACAACATCAGTAAACTTATTGCAAGCATTTCTATTTTCATGGCACTGTTAAACTCATCTAACCATTGAATGAAGTTTTTTGGAGATGGTTTTTCTTTTCAAATCCATCATTAAAAGTCACCAATTTTTCTGTATTTCTCTGCTTGTTTCATACTCAGTGTTATCCCTACAAATTCTGTAGCACAAGAAAAATAACATTTGATGTTTATGTTGCTTTAAAGAGATATTAAAAGTCTTTTTAATTTCTTTCAGAGTTTCAAAGTCAATTGGAGGAGTTGGAAAACTTAGCAAAGCGCATTCCTCCTTTGCTGTTTCGTTCTCTTCTTGAACAACACATGTACAATCTAGATGAAGAATATTCTAAATGGGAGAAAACATTTCAAGACACCTTCCAGCACTTGGAAAAGCAACAGGTGTGTTTTTCCTGCTATTAAATGTATCAAGAATTTTCTACATAAATGACCCTCATTTTTAACATTTTATCATGTATTATTCTTTTATTTTTTCCTTCCATTATTCTTTCTTTTGGTCTTTTCATGAAATTTTTTATTTTTATTAGAGCACTCCAGTTTAGCTGTTCAAAGATTTACTAAACTTTGGCATTCTAGGAATTCTCCTGTTACAAATAGAATTATTATTTCAGTTCTGACTTTCTGCTCTACTTGAAAACCATTTCTGTCATTTTTGGTTTGCCTACAGATGTGCGTTGTGGTGCCATTATCAGCTTGAAACAAGAAATTGGAGAGCCTAGTTCAAATTCCAGTTAAATTTGTTGTATACACTTCTGTGCAAATAACCTTGAGAAAGGTATTAAGTCATTGCTTGTCCCTCCAACTATGGGTTAAATAGCAGGACAGATTAGATTCTATAGCCTTGGTTGGCAACCAGTCTACCACAGAAAGTAATGGCAATCTATTGTGGGGAAAAACTTTCTCCATGGTCAGTTATGTCTCTTCTAAGACATGATCATCCAAGCGTGTATCATGTATGGCACTTAACTCACAGACTGTTTCTGGGCTGACATTTCTGGAATTATACAATGACTTGAATAAAACAGTTGACTGAATGACTATTTGACAATGCAAATTTGCATCGGAAAATATTTGCATGACCTGTGTTTTCATTTTTTTTTTTTTTTGAAAGTTCTTACTGCTAGATGATTTTGAATCTTTTGGTATTTCCAACCCCTGCTCCTGGTCACTTCCACCCTCTAAATGGGACCTAATTATCTCCATAAAAATGTCCGTGTTGTTTTTGCTCAAGTTACAGTTGAATTGTAGCAGATATTGAATTTTGTTTTACTCAATTGCTCATGAAGAAAGTGGCAAAGAAAATACCAGTTAAGGTTGATGGCTGAAAAGGTGTGAATTAGGAATTATTCAAAAGTAAGGACATTGGGTACCGTACAAGTTGAAGCCTAGAGATGTCAAACGGCATCTTGTCATGTGTGAGCAACTGGTTCAATGGCAGAAAAGGAAAAAATTTTTTGCATCATATCGTGACTGGTGATAAGAAGTGGATACACTGTGATAACCTGAAGTGTAGAAAATCATGGGGTAAGCTCAGCCATGCATCAACATTGGTGGTAAAGCTGAATATCCATGGTTCAAAGCTTCTGCTCTACATTTGGTGGTATCAGCTGGGTGTAGTTTATTATGAGCTGTTCAAAGACAAACGAAACCATCACAGGAGGTCACTATCAACTACAATTGATGCATTTGAGTGGAGCATTGAAGGAAAAAACTGCTGCTATATGAGCAGAGACATGACAAAGTTATTTTGCAACATGACAACACTAGGCCACATGTTGCATAACTGGTGAAAACCTACTATCTTCCTAAATGGGAAGTTTTACCCCACACACTGTATTCACCAGACATTGCTTATCCAATTATCTCTTGTTCCCATCAACGGCACATAGAATGGCTGACAATGTCAAAAAATGGGTTGATTTATGGTTAGACTCAAAGGACATGTCATTTTTCCAACATGGAATTCAAATGCTGCCAGAAAAATGGGAAAAAGTAGTGACTAGTGATGGACAATACATTCGGTGACATGTTTTTAAGTAATTTTTGTAAATAAAATATAATTTCATGAAAAATTCACAAGAACTTATTCAAGGTCATAATATACATAACTACCTTGAATAAATTCTTGGCAATTTTTCATGAAAAGTAATATTTTCTTTTAAATCAGAAAAATCAGTTATTGTAAATCGCCTAAAAATAACGAAAAGTTGAAGCCTAGGTTGCGGAAATAACTCATTTCCAAAGGAAAAGTATTAAAAAATTCTGCAATATAAATGTATTGAACACTTTTTAATACAACTGTGTACTGATCTAATTTAATTATGATTAAACTAAATACTAATTATATATATAGATATAGATATTGTAATTTTGTTATTACAATGATTCATAAAAGCATTATATTACTGCACAAAAATTTTCATGTTTTAAAATGATACTGTTTTTCTTCAGGTGATATTTTAAAATAAATGGTAAAAATGATTTATATCGAAAATATAAAACGAAGGGTTAGTAATTAGAGAATATGTCGTATTAGTCACTGGCACCTTAGGACTAAAAACAGACTAACAAACACACGTTGCTGAATATCAACCAAGTGAACAGGTTGATTTTAAGAGTGACAATTCAATAATAGATCATCTACAAACAACAGATTATTTGGCTCTTGTTGACTATGAAAAAGCATTTGACTCAGTAGAACACTTAGCAGGGTGTTAATGAAAATGATATAAAATTTATTAAATATGTATGATGACAGTAATACAATGATTTGACTGCAAAATTACACAGATAAAGTTAAAATTAACAAAGGAGTGATCCCAGGGAATATAATTTCACCTTAACTATTTACAGCCGACTTTGTAATTATCTGGAATGAGCAGGAGTAAACATAAACAAATAAGATTTGGCAAGGTTTAACTTTCATGACTGAAAAAGAAAAAAACACGGTGTTTCAAATGGACATTTTTTTTTAACACTGCTATTATTGTATATGACCAAGACTCCCTTGGCAATATTTATTTACAAGATTATAAAAATACGTGGACCAAATACAAGGTGATATTTATAACTTACCATCTTATAAACACTTATTATTTACCATTTTCTAGAGAAATAAATTTGAAAAGAAATATTTTTATTCAAAATTATCAAAATACATGAACCAGTGATCATACGATATTTATCTTTTACCATTTTATAAATAAATATGAAAACAAGATTTTTTATTTGTAATTTTATGAAAATATCTATGAGCTATAAAACAAGAAAATCTTAATAAACAGGATTTTTCGGGACATTATACATTTTCTCCTGAAATTATTTTATATCTTGTTACGTGTTTTAATTTTCCATTTTCTTTTTTTATAATTGTGATGGAAGAGTTTTATATCTTGTTATGTGTTTTAATTTTCCAACTTTTATTTTTATTTTTTATTTTTTATTTTTTTTTTTATAATTGTGATTTAAGATGGCAGATGTGCATTGTGGTGCAGTGGATATTGGCTCGGAACAACAAATCGGGAAGCCAAGTTTGAATTCCAGTTGAATTCCTTGAATTCACTTATGCGCAAATACTCTTGGGAAAGATACCAGTTATGGGTTAAATAATAGGACAGATTGGGTTCTATAGCCTTGGCTGGCAATCAGTCTATCACAGAAAGCAATAGCAACCTACTTCTTTTTTTTTTTAATCATATCACCCCGAGCAAGGCGGTAACGCCACTGATGTGCAGGGGGCTATGTAAGAGTGAAAAGATTGGAAGAGAGAAAGCCGGAAACCACATCCTAAACAGGGAACAAGGGATGAGCTTCTTCATCTGTTCAATAGACGTGGGTGGAGTATGAACCGGGCGATAGTTTAGTCTGTCTACTCCAATTGGAAAAAAAATAAAGAAGAGAAGAGTGAAAAGATTGGAAGAGAGAAAGCCAGAAACCACATCCTAAACAGGGAACAAGGGATGAGCTTCTTCATCTGTTCAATAGACGTGGGTGGAGTATGAACCGGGCGATAGTTTAGTCTGTCTACTCCAATTGGAAAAAAAATAAAGAAGAGAAGAGTGAAAAGATTGGAAGAGAGAAACCAGAAACCACATCCTAAACAGGGAACAAAGGATGAGCTTCTTCACCTGTTCAATAGACGTGGGTAGAGTATGAACCGGGCGATAGTTTAGTCTATCTACTCCAATTGGAAAAAAAATAAAGAAGAGAAGAGTGAAAAGATTGGAAGAGAGAAAGCCAGAAACCACATCCTAAACAGGGAACAAAGGATGAGCTTCTTCACCTGTTCAATAGACGTGGGTAGAGTATGAACCGGGCGATAGTTTAGTCTATCTACTCCAATTGGAAAAAAAAATAAAGAAGAGAAGAGTGAAAAGATTGGAAGAGAGAAAGCCGGAAACCACATCCTAAACAGGGAACAAGGGATGAGCTTCTTCATCTGTTCAATAGACGTGGGTGGAGTATGAACCGGGCGATAGTTTAGTCTGTCTACTCCAATTGGAAAAAAAATAAAGAAGAGAAGAGTGAAAAGATTGGAAGAGAGAAAGCCAGAAACCACATCCTAAACAGGGAACAAGGGATGAGCTTCTTCACCTGTTCAATAGACGTGGGTGGAGTATGAACCAGGCGATAGTTTAGTCTGTCTACTCCAATTGGAAAAAAAATAAAGAAGAGAAGAGTGAAAAGATTGGAAGAGAGAAAGCCGGAAACCACATCCTAAACAGGGAACAAGAGATGAGCCTCTTCATCTGTTCAATAGACGTGGGTAGAGTATGAACCGGGCGATAGTTTAGTCTGTCTACTCCAGTTGAAAAAAAAATAAGAAAAGAAAAGAGTGAACGAACAGTTAGAGGTGGAGGGGGAGCGGTAGAGGAAGAAGAGATAGCTAATCGATCTTAGAAGTGAGAGACGGAAGCACATGAAAGCGTGATCCAGGGATTCGAGAGATGTTACCCTGGCTGGAGGTAGGTGTTCGCTGATATAAACACCAAGCCCATGCATATGGACATTGGAGTCCTTCCTGGAGAGGGGAAGATAACCAGGAACGAAAAACTCAGCTCAGAATGAAAAGGTGTTGCCACCATGCTCAATAACTGCAAAGAGCTTCCAGCCGAACTAACGCTAAACCCGAAGTAGAAGGAAAGTGAACCGGAAACCCCTTCCTAAAAAAGAAACAAGGCAATCACCTCTACTCCCGTTCAAAAGAAGTGTGGGGAGTGTAAAACCGGGTGATAGTGGGTACTATCTACTCCAATAAAAAAAAAAAAGATTAAGTTTTAACTCAGTTAAAGTCGAAACGAAATTTAAACGCCAAAATCAAGAGCAAACAGTACTAATACCAGTAATTAAAAACTTCAAATTCAAAAGAAAATTAAGGCTAAAAATTCCAAATTCCAAACAGAAATTAAGAACAATTAAAACGACGAAAATTTTTAAAAAAAAAAAAACACGCAGGATTCAACATACCAGATAGTTAAGACATACTGAAAAAGTTAAACAGGTGTCCACCTGGTAGAATACCGTTTTTAAATTTTCACAGATATATTCGGCGTGTCTCTTCCTCCATCTTGGCTAGTTGAAATCAGAAGAGAGAATGGTCTAGAGCGCATGCCTCACCACCTAGGGTAGAGGGGAGAGAATGACTGGTGCTGTACCCTTAGAAATTCTTAGAAATCCTTTTAAACAGCGATATTACTTTAAAAAAAAAAAAAACTTACACCATTTAAAACGAAATTTAAACGCCAAAATCAAGAGCAAACTGTCCAGTCTCTTTCAAATCATGATCGTTCAAAGCGTGTATCACATATGGCACTTAACTGATTGATTGAGGATGCCAAGGCTAGAAATTCCAGCAATTATAGGTTAACCTCCACTTCCTATTCTTTTTGGAAAATTTTTTAAATCATTACAAAATTATAAAGTTTTATGTGCAAGCACAAATACATCTATTTGTCAGGAATACGTCTATTTGTCAGGAATACGTCTATTTGTCAGGAATACGTCTATTTGTCAGGAATACGTCTATTTGTCAGGAATACATCTATTTGTCAGGAATACATCTATTTGTCAGGAATACATCTATTTAAGACAAATGGTAATATAATGGATGTGCGTTGTGGTGCAGTGGATATCAGCTTGGAACGAGAAATTGGAAAGCTGAGTTCAAATTCCAGTTGAATTCCTTGCATTCACTTACGCGCAAATACTTTTGGGAAAAGTATTAATCCGTCTCTTTCCTCCAGTTATGGGTTAAATAACAGGACAGATTGGGTTCTATAGCCTTGGTCGGCAACCAGTCTACCACAGAAAGAAATGGTAACCTACTGCGGGATAATCTTCTGCCCAGTCAGTCATGTCTCTTTCGAGACATGATCGCCCAAGCGTGTATCACTTATGGCTCTTAACTGACTGGTAATACAAAAGAAATACCATGGCAATTAAAGAAAATGATATATAATGTTAGGTTATTTTAACTGCTTTGACCCTGAGATATAATAAAAAGTATCTTTCAGATATGTGCAAAAAACAAAGTGTACAATGAATAGGACAGATTGGGTTCTATAGCCTTGGCTGGCAACCAGTCTACTGCAGAAAGCAATATCAACCTACTGTATGATAATCTTCTGCCCAGTCAGTCATGTCTCTTTCGAGACATGATCACCCAAAGTGTGTATCACATATGGCACTTAACTCACTGATTGAGGATATCAGCTTTAGTTTCTTTTTTTTTTTTTTTAAATCGTTTCACCCTGAGCAAGGCATTCCACTGCCACTGTATCGCAGGGGGTTACATAGGTTCGAGAGAGTGATGGGAAATGATGGTTAGATATAGGAAATGTTAGAAGGAGGGAGATAGAAAGGGTACCGAGAATGAGGGTTGGTTAGATGGTGAGAGTGTTTGAGAGAATAGATGCAAGTTAGTGTGATAGGCGGTGTCTATTGACCTTACATTTAAACTCCTAAAGATTGTAGCCGTTGAGGAAGCAATCGTGTGGAAGGGAATTCCACAGCCGGGAAGTCCGAGAAAAGAAACTGTTGGAGTAGAAGTTGCGGTTGCATTTTATCGGTTTCACTGTAAAAGGGTGGGATCTAGCTGCCAATCTAGTTTCTTGTGCAAATTCGTATCTCCGGAGCACCAGTGATCTAAGTTCATTGGAGCAGAGGCCGTGAAAGTATTTATAGAAGAGACACAGAAAATCATTTGAAAACAAAGAAATGCACAGCGATAACTTTGAGAGATAGAAAGAGGTTAACATGGATCAAGGAAGAGAGGAAGATATCATAGAAATGGAGACAGGACAAAATAGAACAAGAAGAAAGGATCACAGATGGAGCAAAATGTTGCTTGAATGGGTTGTTAATATTTAAATTTAAAGTTCAAATAGAAGTTAAAGAAATGAAATAGAGGGGTTTACTAGCAGTTATGAAATGAATTGGGGAATATTTTTATCCTACTGTAGACAAGCAGTTACTAATGATGACGGTATCAACATATATTGCAGCAACATCATTCACACCTGCTTCAACCAAATTTCGGTCATCCACAAAAAGCCGCCCAACTGCAGAAACTCAATGAAGATGAAACAAGCAGACATGAGAAATTCAACATAGTCATTGAAAAACATTTTAAAGAACTACAAGTGAGTGTCAATATTTTTTCTGCTTTTAACTGTGTGTGATTTTTAGGATTCAAATTATTGCTGAGTTAGCTCTTTATGCAGGAAAATTCACTCATAACAATATGGACCCTCCCATCATTTTTCAATATCTGAGGGGTTTAGGCCCAGTAGAGAGCACAAATTCCTTTAATTTTTTAAGGTTTTAAATTCAGTTTTCCTTCTTGCCACCTATAATCTTTATTCATAAGGTAGGGAAAAGAGACGAGTAATAACATGTAATGAACTTGACTCGGCTGTCTGATTCCTCAATCCACTATCCGCATTTTTCATTGTTGCCCTCTATTGTAGTTCCTCTTGCCTCAGTGTCAGTTATCAGTTATTATTCGACTCTCTAAGATTTTTGTTCAACACTACTGTAGCCAGGTATTGAACTCACAACTCTTTGGATTAAATCACTAGATCCAACTAACGCTTGTATTCAGTGGGCCATGTGTCCTTGAGAACATCAGTATATGAATTTTGGAGACTTATAAACCTCAGTAACCATTTTTTTATTACATTCTTGTTTGTAATTGTTTTTTCTCTATCACTCTTTATTACTGATTCCCATATTGTATTTATTTCTATGCTTAGCTAACTTAGGAGATTTTTGTGGCTCAGCATATTCACTGATTCCTTAAGTTTTTGCATTTTCCAATAGTGTTCTCTATCTATTATTTCAACTTCATTCCGCAGAATAGAGTGATCTTTTTTTCCCTATCTATATAGTCAGCTACGCCTGATTTTTCTATTTCCCCTCATTTTGCTTTGTGATGTTCTTGCAGCCTGTAGGGCTGGCCCATTTCTCCTTTATATTCATTACAGCAGATGCATGGGATGACATAAACACAGTCCTTAATCATGTTCTCTACTATAAGAGGTCTTACTCGGAAGATGTATTTGTGAAATATTGAACCACTTGTTGAAGGTCATCCTGATGTTACGTGGACCACAGATCTTTTGTATTTTTTTCGATAATCCCTTCACATAGGGTAGGCAGACCGAGGCTGTTTTCTGAGTGTTGTTATCCTCTTCACATCCTTCTATCCCAGTTTGGTAGTGCAACTGTCATGTACCCTGGGAATTATTATGTTGTAGGGTACATCTTATAGTGACCATTTTTGTTCATATATCTCTGAGTCACCAATGATGACATTTTTTCAATGTTGTAAGGAGTGGATGATCTTTTTCTTTACACTGTATGAGTGGTGGAAGTTGAAATTGAGGTATTGTCCAGTAAATATTGACTTGGAGTATATGGATGTCTTGAACCCATGCTCTTTTCGAGATATTAGTACATCTGGGAATGCTAGTTTGTTGTTTTTTCTCGTATATGCTGATGACAGTATATGCAGGGATTCAACTGCCAGCCTCTCTAGTTTCATGATGTTTGATTTGGGTGGCATGGCTTTCTCCAGCATCTGTCTCACTTTCCATCTTAGCTCATCTGCTTCGGCATGAGGAATATTCAAGGCTATTTCCTCGATTCAGACAACAATGTCCAAGCGCGGCATCCACCTGATGGTTTTTGTGAAATTGAGACCCTTGTTCAATACTGACTCTTCAGGGGCACTCATCCAATGTTAACCAATGTTGATTACTGCCTTCACTAATGGGGGTGTTGGACCTCATGTGATCTCCAGTAACTAGAACAATCTCCCCCAGTGAACAAAATTAAAGGTTCAGTTTAAAATTCCAATCATTTGAAGAAGGCCAGAGCATACAATGGCCGAAACATCTTGAGTATGGCAAAAAGGATGAGGACAACAGTCTGAACATTGTGAATAGTGTAAATAATTACAATACCTCATCTCAGATATATAGGAAAATGTTTTATTACTTAAAAAAAGACATATAACATACCTGCTACTCACTGCATAACTCAACGTGGCATACTGGTTAGCAAGTTTAGCATAATTATGACTGAATAGTAAGTTCGATCCTCATTAGGTGCTCCATACCTTCAACCACAGCTAAGCTACTCTTAGAAAATCAACATACCAGCTACTATAGTTTCATATTTCTGACCATCAGGATGCTTAATTTAACGAATAAATTGGCACACTGATAAAAACAAAAGTTACATTTCTGTATGTATATATATGTGTGTGTGCATATATGTATTTGTGCATGTGTATGCATACTAATATATGTTTGTATGTGTATATATTTGTCTATTTGTTCATATGTGAATATCTATATATTTGTATGTGTGCGTCTATTTCCTTTCTTTGTTTCATATTTGTATAACTTTACAATAATCTAAATCTAATGCCTTATTAAATTTAGAATTTAAAATTTGTAGTTTCTAACATTAATTTGTAATATATATATATATATATATATATATATATATAGATTAAAGTTTTTATTGTAAAGTGAAGCTAATAGTCAATCAATTATGCTGATCTCTTTTTTCATCAAATATTTACATTAATCCCCTAATAAATTGTTTTTAGAGTGTTTTTTATGTTCTTCAAATTAGAAATTACTTGTATTTTTTTATTGGTCCGCACTGTCTATGCCTTCCTGATTAAGGGGGTTTAGCTAGTTTTGAAGCCTTTAAAACTCTTCAGTTTGAAATCAACAACACCACTTGTTAAGAGATAAATAGTGTTGAAACGAAATGGCTACTTTTGTAGTGATATTATAACATATTTATGTTATAATTTCTAAATAAATATTATTTGCTCTACTTTGTATTGAACACATTTTTAAGAATAGTGTTGTTTTTGGATATAGAATTTTATTCCATCCATACTTACTCTATACTTGTGTGTGTGTGTGTGTGTGTGTGTGTGTATATATATATATATATTCATTCATGTCCTGAAACGACACAGCACAAAGATGGAGAATACAGAAAAAGAAAGAAGAGAGAGAAACAATGGATAAGTGGATAGAGAGAGAGAGAGAGAGAGTGTGTGTGTGTGTCCGGAAGATTAAAAAAAGAAATAAAGAAGTTTCCCAGAGTTGGCTTGATTTATATTTCAATTATAAAACTTAATTTTCTTTCTTTTCCCTGACCTTCCTATAATCCGACACAGCTTGACAGGTTGGAGATCAACAAGGTTTGTCGCAATTATCAGTCAATGTATCTATTTAAATATTCCGGGTACCAACATCACAAGATATGCCATATTTTCTGCAGCAAAAGGTTGAATCAAAGTAAAAAGCTGTTGGTCAAATATAAGTTTGTTTTTTTTGCCTGTTATCCAAATGAATTTAAGAAGTGCGGCCCATACAATTGAGTTGCAGCTGCAATAATTCTCATCTTGAAAAGAATTTGGCTAAAATTAAAGTGGAAGTCTTCTTCCAATAATTTCTGTTATGATTAATCGGGTGATGATAATTTTAAGGAATTTAGTTGTTGCCCTTTTTTTGTGTTTTGCAGAAATGTAACATAAAATGCAGTGAAGCCTTTCTTCAAGAATTGGTGAAGGGTAGTGAGAAACTCTTGCTACAGTTCGATGAATTGCTAACTGGTTCAGAAGTGCTACCTGGAAGTGAGTCATTACTTCAATTGCTTTGAATTGTAAAATGCATTATTTCAAATAATGTTTTTATATAACATAATAGACCTCTTGTATCTTAAGGAATTTATTGCCCTACTAAGGGTGAAATGGTTAAGAATAAATATATTGCATGCAACAAATGTCTAGTCTTTGACAATAAACATGAGATCAATTTTTAATCGATTGTTTTTTTTTACTGTTTATCAAGCCTTTGTGGATTATTTAAAAGTGAAACATTTGGGATTGTGAGAATAATTATATCTTTACAGGTGAATATTGCATTAACAATTTTTTTAGGAATAACTATGATTTTACCAGCTACACGTCTAGCAGTTTAACCCATAGTTGGGGGGGATGGAATGAATTTCTACCTTTTCCAAGAATATTAGCACATAACTGAAGGTAAAAAAACCTGACTGGAATTCTCTGATTTATGATTTTAAGCTGCTATGAATGACACCCACTCACACATCCACCTAAGATTCAATTAATGCTGCTCACTGACTTTCTCACTACATGGCTAGTGGGTAAATGTATACATGCATGCACGTATGTATATATAAAAGCAGATGCAATATATATATATGTGTGTGTGTGTGTGTGTGATCATAAAATATATATGTGTGTGTGTGTGTGTGTGATCATAAAATATATGTGTGTGTGTGTGATTATAAAATATATGTGTGTGTGTATGTGATTATAAAATATGTATATGTGTGTGATTATGAAATATGTGTGTGTGTGTGTGTGTGTGTGTGTGTGTGTGTGTGAATATAAAATAAATATATATATATATAGTAGCAGTATAACCTGGCGTTGCTTGGGTGTAATGAAAGCTTTAAAACTAATCCATGGTCCTGGAGCTCAGACTCAGCCTAAAGAATATTTGTGTGAAGTTTGGTGAGAATCGGATAAAAATTGTGGATTTATATAAAGGACATACAGACACACAGACACACACAAACATCTTGCCTTTTATATATATATATATATATATATATATATATATATATATATATATATATATTATTGATTTTCTGCACTATTGTAAGAACTGCAACCTTGAAACTTTTGAATATCGTTTCTTATGTCTTTGTCTATGAGTGTATCAAATTTGATTAAAATCGGACCACTCCTTCTATAACCCGATTTTTTCGATTATCGATTTCGATATTTATCGGGGGTACCTCGACACAAAACCTAGCTAAGAACACTCGCAGATGCTTGTAGTACAACTGTGTAAATTTTCAAGAAAATCAGTTCAGCCGTTTTGGAGTCTATAGGTAACGGACACACACAGACAGACAGACAAAGTTCTATTATATATACATATATATATATATAATTATAAAATCGTTTTCACCATTTATTTTAATATATCACCTGAAGAGAAACAGTTTTGTTCTTTTTTTTTTTTAATCATATCACCCCGAGCAAGGCAGTAACACCACTGATGTACAGGGGGCTACGTAATAGTGAAAAGATTGGAAAAGAGAAAGCCAGAAACCACATCCTAAACAGGGAACAAGGGATGAGCCTCTTAACCTGTTCAATAGACGTGGGTGGAGTGTGAACCGGTTCTGAAACATGAAAATTTTTGTGTAGTGATATTATGCTTTTATAAACCATTGTAATAACAAAATTACAATATGTATATAGTCCTCTGCAGACAGTCCTGTTTCACTGTATCATAGCTCATCAGCACAGCAAGGATCATCCTAGCAAGGATCGGAACCTGACCAAATTGACATCAGTCGGTGATTCTATCTTTGAGCTACCGGTGCTCGGTAGAGAAAGGTAGACTTTAGCATGTTATATACAATGTAAACACGTTAGTAGCTGAGTGTTCAAATTCATTACTGAATTAATGATGCGTAAATGTTTTTAAAGTCTACCATTTCTCCATAGGGCTCAACTGGCGTGCGAGAGTGTAAAAAGTCATCCACAGGCAGTCCTGTAAAAGTACACACACGCATATATATATATAAAGACAAACATAAAAATAGAACATTTATTTTGCCATTTTCTAAATTGAACTGGAGAGTCCATCATATGGATCATTTTTTGTATTTATTTGTTTAAATGTTATTTTTAAAATATAATTCAAATTTGTGAAGATGGTTTATTTTTATTATTAAATAGTATACTTATTATTTTACATCTATCACCCTGAATTGGGAGAAATGTGTGTTCAAATGTATTATTCAGGCTTTGTTTGATTGGGAGGTCCTGCCAATGGTCTAGGCATGTTGCATCTAATAACAATTTCCCCTGGGGCACACAGGTTTGAATCATAACTCATACCCCTAAAGATGACCTCGGAAAGAGGTTGAAAGTACTTGGGTACCTTAAGAAATGAATGAAAATAACATCTGTCAATTTTACAGCTCATTTCTGACATCTTTTGATTGTAATACGTGAAAGATTATCCGTGAATATGAACAAATTTTATTAAAAATAAGCAAACATATTGTTTGCAATTTATTTAATCTGACACACACACACACACACACACACACACACACACATATATATATATATATATATATATATATATATATATACACTTTTGAAGCCACATTTTAATATTTGATAATTTCACATAGTTCATCTGTTAAACCAAATTCAGTTTTTTTTGTTTTTTTGCTTAAAGATTGTTGAATATTAACAAACTCAGTGTTTGTAATGGAAGACAAACATTTTTGTTTTACTTTTTCTTAAGCCATCATTCAAATCTAGGAAAATATTTCTTTTTAAAATTGATTCTTCCTCCAATTTTACTTCTAATTTGGCAAATAATATCAAGTAAAACATTGAATTTAATTAAAAACAAAAAGACATTGGAGTGTGACATTTCAAATGGGATAAATTCATTTTGATAAGAAAACCCTTTTAATCTCAAAATATCTGTCAGTTCTCTCCTTTCAGTCTACTAACCTAAGCGTCACAGATTATCCTGCAATGGTCATCACAAGTGATGATCAGTTAGCAATGTCATTTGTGGACATTTCATATACAATCGATTATTTTCTTGTTTGAGAACTGGTTCTACTTTCAGAAAGTGATTCTTTGAAAGTGAAGCAAGCGTCAGATTTTCGTAATCCTGAGCCAGAGAAATTGAGAGCAGGCTCCGAAAAAAAACGTGGCACATGGCCAGGTAAGTCCTTCATTGATGAGTGAAGTTTAACCTTTAACTTTTGGAAGGAGATCAGTTAAAAAATGAACACAAAAATTAAGTGCTGTCATTTGATTAGAAATTGTGGGTTTCTACTTTGCAATAAAATTATTACATTCCTCTTTGAAACATTAATATTATATGCTTATTATATAATATAATATTATATGAAATTAAAAAAAATAAAAAGTTACTTTTTTTTACACTGTTTTCATTGCTCAGAATGTTGTTGCCATGTAACACTATTTGGCACTAAAGGGTTAAAAGATAGAAAGAAAGACATCCAGATAAAGTAAATGAAGATTTTTCTGTTTTGATAGAAAAAGCAAAATCTCAGAAACTTAGAAAGAAATTGCAAAAATGCAAATATAGACAACTAGCAGTATAGCCCAGCATTGCTCGGGTGTAATGAAAGCTTTAAAACTAATCCATGGTCCTGGAGCTCAGACTCTTTGGACGTTGGCTTGAAAGGCTAAAAAGCAATAGTTGTTTCCAGTTAAAGCGAAACCGTAGACCGAAAGAAAAATGAATGGATGTAAGTCAAATTTTGATTACCTGGTATCGATATCAAATAAGTTTTTTTTTTTGTCGTAAACTGAATTTTGAAGGCTAAATAAGTCCTCTGAGTAAATGGTATCATGGCTGAGACTAAGAACTACAATTATACCTACTTAAAGCCAAACCCGAAGCAATAACTAAAATAAAAGGAGTGAAAAAAATAGACATACAGGCAGATAAACAGACACACACACAAACATCTTGCCTTTTATATATATATATATATATATATATATATATATATATTATCGATTTTCTGCACTATTGTAAGAACTGCAATCTTGAAACTTCTGAATATCGTTTCTTATGTCTTTGTCTATGAGTGTATCAAATTTAATTAAAATCGGACCATTCCTTCTATAACCCGATTTTTTCGATTATCGATTTTCAATATTTATTGGTGGTACCTCGACACAAAACCTAGCTAAGAACACTGGCAGATGCTTATAGTACAACTGTGTAAATTTTCAAGAAAATCGGTTCAGCCGTTTCGGAGTCTATAGGCAACAGACACACACACACACACAGTTCCATTTATAAATAAGTTTAGATTAATTCATGACTTTGTCTTTTGGTACAAGTTACCAAAACACAGGACTGGATGTGCTAAAAATTTTTCAGTGACCAGCCAAAGCTGATGATAAGAGACTGTACTATGGATGAGGCTGAAAATAAGGATGTCTTCGTGAATGAAGAATTTTATTAATAACCCTGATAAGAAATCAAAAGAGAAATATCTAGCAAATTTCTGGTCAGGAGTTTCCTTCCGGAGCAGAAAATGTGAAATAATAAGTTAATTAATGATTGCAGGTAGAAAAACGAAGGAAGGCGGAGAATTTGTACATGCCTTTCAAGGGTATTAAAGTGAGATACCAATAAAGAAAGGAAGTTGATTGCACAGATTGATGTCTGTGACTGCTACTCATGGGAAAGAAAAACCCCCGAATTGAAAAAGATAATCTTCAAAAGCCAGAGAACAAAGAGACCTTTATTGGAATTAAGTAATTCACCAATTTTCCTGAACGTCATATCCCTCAGCAGTTTTGAGTGGAAATCCATATAAACAAGGGCTCAAAGCAGCCAAAAAGAGTTGCAGAGCGGTTTTGGCCAAAGACACTAGAGATTTGTGGTTGGTTACATCATCTAGGAAGAACCCCGACTTGAATCTTGTGCGAGACTTAGCAGAACCAACCGAGGTTTTATATTTCAACAGTAGACGCAGGTTTGGAAGATAACTGTCTGCATGAAGTAGATAGTGTTCCACTGCTGGAATGGATAAGCCTGTACCAAAAATTGAAGATATAAGTTTCATTTTTTTTGTGAAGATATTTTTTTCTTCTTCTTCTTGTGACTTCCTAATCCCAAACAACTTCATTTGCAGCAGTTCCTGAAGGTTATTCAGCTTCATCCGATTTAGGATCAAATCAAACACATGAGATAAGATTGGGTGTGGGCTGAGGTGACTGATCTATTGATCAAGCCCCAGGAATTGGGCAGACTGAGGACAGGAGATGGGACCGGCCACAGCCATATTAGCAACATTTCAGCCATTGTATATCTTCTTCAGCTGACTGGAATTTTTAACTGAACCCTTTATTTCAATCGCTGAGGTGGATTGTTCTCGTTCCATGAGTCATGCTACTTCCGAATGTCTTAGACAGTTGAGTAAAATAGAGATAACTAAGTTCTTGTTCATCTCTGCTCTTGCCAGCTATTGAACTCACAACTCTTTGGGTCAAATCACTGGATCTAACCAATGCTTTTATCCACTGAGTTATATGTCCTTGAGGTTCACCTAAGAAGGTCAGAGCGTACAGCTGCTAAAACATCAGGAACATGGCAATAAAGATGAAGACAACAAGCCAAACAATATAAATTATTACAATATCTCATCTCAGAAGTATAGACAAATAATGATTTACTTGTTCATATGACGTACTCTGCCTTTGCTTTCAACATGAAAGAAAAATATTTGCAAATATTCAATCCTATTGAAATACCTTAAACTGTTTGGTTTGAAAATTTCATCTTGTTAAAGGTTAAGATGTCCAAATGAAATTCTAAATTCACCAACAAATAGTAAACAATATCTTTTTTAATTTGAGATTAAATTTCTAATTTATTTTGGTTTTGTTTATAGGTGTATCGCTCGCAGAATTGTACACAAAAGCTTTGCTGAAGTCTCCATTTACCAAGAAAATGTCACCTTTAATTAATACAGTGAAGAATACTCTGCCCCAGCAATCAACTTTCCAATCAAGGAATGACACCTTCCAGGTATGAACTCCGGACATATTAATTGCCACATTTTTGCTTTATTTAACAATTCTACTGTTTCCACTAAGAAATTTTAATTAATATTCATTATGAGTGATTTTCTTTTTGACTTTTTTTTAATTTGCAAAAATATTATCTTATTAGGCTGGAGGTTTTCTATCTCGTTTACTGACAGCATCTAGAGCCCCCCACCCTTTAAATACCATAGAACTTAGACAGACTCTTATGCACCGGCTAAAAGGTGGGGGGGATTTTGTTAATCCCCGCCTCACTTAGTAAATTGATCTTGTACTTTTTTAAGTCTTTTTCTGAGCCCCCTCCTTTTGTATTTGGCTACTAAGAGTAGGTGATCATGGTTCTCCACGGTTTTTTCTCTATTATTTGTGAATTTCTAGGATTTCTTGGGAAGATAGTGGAGTGGTTTCCCCATTACCTTTTCCACAGATTTGAAGTTGTTCAAGTGAATAAAAAGTAAACGTAACAGACGAGACTGGAACTAAAATCTCATCTTGTGCGGCTGAAGGGTTGGTGCTTCCACTTTTATTTTGGACCTTATTTGCTTCAACTGGTTAAAAAAAAAATTTGTTCAAGCAGGAATTCAATTCCAGATAAATAAAAAAAAAAAAAGGGTGCTATGAATTCTGATTATAATAATGGAGACCATTACTATAATCAGAATTTAAACTAATTTAGTTTCCAATAGAGCAGCTAGTATGTATTTCCTCTCTCTTTGAAACACCATCTTCAAAATGTAGGTAATCATAGCACCATATGTTGACCATGACTTCACAGGGAAGATAGGTGTGATCCTCCCCCCCCCCATTGGATTCCAAATCATGGAGAAGGCAGAGTTGTCCTCTGCTTACTCTCAAGGCTAGAGAGCCCAGTTTACCCTACTATTTAAACAATAGCCAGTAAAGAAAAATAAGAATTCATGCCTTTCTTAAGAACATTTGCATGAAAGCAAATACACTTATCTGAGATTTTAAAAAAAAAAAAACTTAATTTTTGGAACTTAATACCAAATTTCATAGGATCACAATTTGCCCAAGACGTTTTGAATTTTTAAGATATCTACTTCTTTTGAAAAGAAAATCGTTTCCAATTGAACTTTTTCTCTCTTTAAATAATACCTTCTGCTTTACTTGGCTAATGTCTTGAAGGGGGAGAAGTTCTTTTGCTTTGAATGCCTTCATCAAAAACTATGTGCAAATGCAGCCCATAAAATGTCACCTACTACTTTGCAAAATTAACTGTTGCTGTTTGTATTTTGATAAGTAAACACTAATATAAGACACATAGAAAACAGTGTATTAGCAGCCTGATCTACATTACTTATTAATTTAAATATTGATAAAGCCTTTTTAAAATCTGGATTGATAAGTTTTTTTTTTCTTTCCCCATCGAAACATCGACAGATTTATGTGAGCAGCTTTGAAAGAAGAATTGCATCCATGGAGAAGAGGAAGAAAAAACTGCTACACGAAGAGCAAAGATGGTTTGAACATTGGAAAACTTCCATAGAAAATATTAAGCAATTATTTGTCTGATTTTCAAATCCAAATTAAACATGAATGATATTTTTTGAACTTCGACTTTTGTGCTTTCTCATCTCATCCAATTTCTGTAAATAAATAAATTTTCAACGAACCAAGAGAAAACTTAAATCCCAGCATCCGAATTGGCAAAAGCAAAACACATTTTCAAGTTGATTTTTATTAAAGCTTGCGGTGGCAAATATTAAATGCCAAATTTCACAAGAAAAGACGGACACTAACTTGCATCTCCATTTGGACAACTTGTAAAAATTGAACATTTATCTGCTTCCAGTGAGTAAAGCTCTTAATCAAGAACTAAATTAGCCAGATGCCATGTTTAGGCAAATACATTGGTATCTTCACTACCATTTTGGGCCTTGGTAATCCCACACAAGAGGATCAGCACAGAAATAGTGACCACTCCCTCGTCCCCAAAGAAAATCAGAAACAATTCATTTGAAAATGGACTCATAAATGCTTTGTTTTTTTTTATCAATCATATTAGATTCCACAGCACATGCTCAGGATTATCTTGTAAATATATTTTGGGGCATTTTGCTAAAGCAATGCTGCTTAATTATTGTCTCACAGAAACTGCATAATTACCCCCCCCCCTCCTGAAAACAAGAAGTACTGAACTCTCGGAGCCTCAAATCTAACATCTGTTCTTTTCTTATTAAAGGCTCCCTATATGGTATTCAGTACTAGAGTAGACTTGCCGATGAGCTAAGGAGGGATTATTTTTCTCACACTCCACAAATAATGCTTTTTCTAATCTCAGCTTTTATATTTCCCACCACAATTGCATGGAATTTTAGCAATACATAATTCTTGGTTACCTTGGACCTCCCCACCCAAAAATATAACCTAACCAACATTGCTCATCCTTACTTCTGCTACAAGAATTTTTCTCCATTCTATGGTTGACAATACAGATCTTGAACTGACATGTTGAATGTCACCTGAATTTACAGATAAATGTGTGTGTGTGTGTGTGTATATATATATATATATATATATATATATATATATATATATCTATCTATCTATCTTTCCTACAAATTTGTCACGGCTCAATTGGGAGAGGTTTCTGCAAAGAATTTGAAGGAAGCAAATTGAAACTTAAGAAAGGTGCTTGCATTTATTCCAGCTAAAGTGGGGTTTTGTGGAACGACTGCTTTTACCTAATATCTTGAAGCTCACTTTCCATTTCCCTTGAAGAAAAGCAGAAAAAAAAGTGACACTTGTGTTTGTATTAAAACAAAAAATTTTCTTCTACAAATCATTTGGAGAATAAAAGAAAAAAAGCTTCCTAATAGGAAATTAATAGACATCTTAGAATTTTTTTTTGTTGTTGTTTTGTACAAATTTTCCAACAGAAACATGTATCGGGGGGGAATAGAAAACACGCAAAACAATTGTCTGATTATTTAAGTAACAGCCTTTTTTTTTTTTCTTTTGAAGGCTGAGCCATTTTATTTTCTGTTCAAGTACAAAAATTTGCAGTGAAGATCAGAATTCTAAAAATCAAACAGGAAAAGAAAAAAAAATGGTAAAAGGAGAGAGAGATGATTTTTCTGTTTTCCGGAATCTTGGAATTTGTGTGTTAATGAGAGAAAAAAGAAAAAGACGCCCAGGCAAAGGAGAAAAATCAAGTCGACTACCTAACAATCAACTTTTGCTAGGGAAATCGACTCCTTTTGTTCTAAATGTTTACTTTGGGGGTGGGGGTTGAAGGATACATGTCAGGAAAATAAGTAAAAATCTTTGTTTTCCTCACTCTTGTCCATATTTTGAGGAGAGATGGAAGATTTAATTTTCTTATTAAAACCAGTTTTAATCAACTTACTTCTAAGTATGAACATTTGAAAATAACTTAGAAAATCTGAAGGAAAAAAGAAACAAATAAATAAAAAGAAATAAAAAACTCTGGTATCCAAATGGCTATTCGGTTCCATGACTTCAAATGCATAACAGTCCTTTCAAGTGAGCCTGATTCATTTTTACTTTAACCTCGTCAAACTTGCTCAAGAACTTATATACAAAGTAATTACATGAATATTTAGAGGGCAACCGTATGACTGTGAAATCCTCAAACTGGATCGAAATGCTTTTATTTGGAATAAGTTAAGAAAATGCAATGTCAGTGAATGAAAAGTTGCTTTCATTCTTTTCTGGTTTTTAATTACACTCCAAACAAGGGGTGGTGGTGGTGGAGGAGGAGGAGAAAATGTGTTTAGGGTGACGAGGGCATGGAGGTGGGGGGCATGCCTCAAGGTTTCCCCCCACCACAAAGAGAATTATTTTCTACACAACACAAATATCACAAAGTTTGGTTTGGTTCAAATAGATAAAAAAATACGAGGCAGTTTCAATTTTACATTTTTACACTATCAAATAGTGTTTCATTTGCTTGCCCCCCCCCCTGCCAACACCATTTTTTCTCCCCGACCCTTTCACGTGATCTTTCAATACGAACAAACTCTGATATTCTGTTAAAGAAAATGAGACAATGTCATAAGTGCAGGTGTTCAATGTTCACACAATAAAGCCTCAAGAGACTCGTGTACAAACGTGCACGTTTTACATTTGTCATAAATAAAAGTCAAAAGAAATTAGCTAAAACTGTTTTCAAGTTCTAGTCTCACTAATCAGAGGCAATGGCAGCAACAGTCACCGTTTGTCACCCAAATCGAAGGACTAATAATTGTATTTTCTGTGCAAAATCTGATGCACTGGTGGAGACCAGCTAAAAAAGCAAAAGCCAAGGGCACCAGATTCAATTGATGGCGACAGCAGCATTTATGAATCAACAGCATCATACATTTTGGTAATAAATGGGAACCAGGAGAGAGTGAAAGCCTAATGAACAATTTTTTTTTCCCCCCATAAGAATGGGAGGAGGAGACACACGTGACACGAGGGAAGGCGGTTCCCTTTTTTTTTTTCAAGCCATGCAGCTGTGGTTGTGCAAGAGAGTATAGCAAGTAAATAAGGTTTTACTAAAAGAAAATTAATCAGTCCAACTGTTTTATGAATTTACTATTTCCGTCACATTTTAATACAAATTTCTATAATTCTGTTGAACTTTGAGACTTGAATATGGAAATGCATTTGGACAGCTCTCTTCTGTCAAGTATAAATAAAATAAAAGTCCAGGTTGGGCAACAGGCAAGGAAAGTATAAAAATCTTGTACTTAGAGATATTTGAACAAATTTTGTAAAATGTCAAAAGCCATCTTGACCAATTTCGAAATCTATAATTTCAAATTTTAATCTTTAGCACACTGCATTATTAATATTACTTCCCTTTCCACTGCATTCTTTTTCAAACCCTCTCACTTGTATTATCCTTATTGTTAATTTTCACTCCGAGTTGTTTTCTGTTGCTATAGCAGGATATGGCAACACAACTATGAAATTCAAACACACCACTGATTAGAATCACCTTCACTGGCAGGTGAAACTTTTTGTACAGCATATGAAGTCACATACAGAGTGATAAAGGTTAAGTGTGCACATATATATATATATATATATATATATATGTGTGTGTGTGTGTGTGTGTGCATATCAATTGGCAACAGTATGTTTCATGCCTGAAGCAGGCTGCCACCTCTCAATGTTGACCTCAGTGTCCACTTTTATATTTACATACTCTTTCCCTGATATGGAGCTTTTTTTTTCCCTTTTACCCATAAATACACCAAACATTAAAACTATATTTTATCATCATAAGCAATGCCAACTCCAAGAGAACGACTTCTGTAAAACAAGAAGTTCAGTAAAATTGTTCTATTAGTTTTGATTATTGGAACAAAAGGAAGTTTTGAGAGGTGCAAACACTGAAATCAAACCAAATTGCATTTTTATTTGCAGAATCTGATACAATAGAAAAGCTGGGGGTGGGGAAAAAATGTCATGATACAAAGACCAAAATCTATTGTCAAGTGTCTCCTACGCATGCCAACCAAACATTACAATCGGATATTTTTTCTCAAATATCTGATTATTATAAAAATCACAGCCAAAATATTTTTATTTTAGAAATAGATCAAGAGTTGATCAGTCCTCAACAGAAAGATTCCTTCAATTTTAATCATGATACCAATAGCACAAGAACAGTCTAAAAATGCTTCATGAATGGGTTTGTTTCATCAAAGTCTATGTTTGCTTAATAATGAATTCAAGAATCCTTGCCTTGGGGAGGGAGGAGGGAGAAAAAGACTTGCAATTATGAAAGAAAACAAACACATCTTGACAATGTGCCAAGAGCCCTGCTTATACGCATCCACAATTATATTGTTTCAATATAAATGCAGGTTTGAGAGAGTTTTACTAAAACTGTATGTGCCAATAGCGTTGGCCATAGAAGAACACTAGACATGCAGAGAGTTCCCCCCGCCCCTCTCTTATCCCCTCCCATCACCACACATAGTGCTCAGTGTTGAAATCAAGGGGGTCCTTCCTTTTTTTTTTTTTAATGTAGCTCAGCTTTTCAAATAAAGCTTATCAGGAAAATATTCCAAAAGTAAATATTGGTTTTAATGCTAATATAAAGCAAAAAACATACAATTGGTCACCTTTTCTTTTACAAAAAAGCAACCATGTTGGAATTTAAAAAAAAAAGAAAATAGTTACTGTGAGAAGTCATAAGAGAAAGACTAATTATAATCATTGTTCCATAATAAATTTTCACTGAAAACTTTATCTTAGACATACTAGTCTGCACTGAAAGAACAGTGACTTTAATAGTAATTTTTTAAAATTTAAAGCACAATTTTTTTTTCCTTTTTTAGATAAACAGAGACAGTATTTTTTTTTTTTTTTTTTTTTTTTTCTTTTTTAGTCAGGTGAGGTGGAATGATTATATAACAATATCCAGCTCAACATTTTGGTAGGGAGTGGGGGGGAAAAAAATTTTTTTACAAATATGAATATAGAAATTTACCAAAATTCTCTGCTCAACAAAATTTGACGATTTCATTTTGAGGATATTTTTTTGATTTGATCTTTTATCATTTCATTTAAATCCGTTTAAAATAAAACATCTTTTTTGATGGGTTCTCAACAAAAAACAAAAGCTAAATAAATTGCCAAAATCAAAATGTCTGACACACGAAGGTATTTGGAGCCAAGTGGCGACATTCTTTTGTTAATTTAGAAGGGGGAGGGGGAGAGAAAATAAGGATTAACTAAGCTTTTTCTTAACTGAAGAACACAATGACTAAACATCTTCGACCAAAGTTAGGAACCAAATGCATTGCTAATGAAAGAACATCTTTTCTAAACATTAAGAGAGAAATCAATGCAAAGGGAATGGTTTTCCAAAAAGCATTTGTTGATTTAAAAAAAGAAAAAAAAAAAAATCATGTCTCTGAAGTGACAGTGTCAACATTAATTCCCAGTTGGTATATTTCATTATGACAGCACTTGAATAAACAAGACGATATTTACAAACACACAATAGTGTGCTGATTTAATAAAATAATTAAAAAGAAAACGAGAGCACTAGAATACAAAGAACGTACTACTAAATGGTCCTGTACCGATTAATTGAGCACTATGTAATAACAGTGGCTACAAACATATTCAAAAATGCTATGTTAATATTTAAGTGCACTGTATTAACAGTGACTATAAAATGTTCACACAGTGGTATGTCAATTCAAAAACATCACACTGAAGTTACAGTGACTGAATAAGGTTTCATAGAAAGGCGTGTATTGGATTTTACAGCACTGGATTCTCAAGTAAACAGAGTTCGTATAAATATCTGCCAATTTGTCACAAAGATGCTTTCATACCAACAGTGCCGTAATTTTTGGACAGTACAAAAATTATACTGTTTTCATAGGATTTTTGTCACAATCCGTGAAAGACGGTCAAAATAGAGACCAACCACAGCAACGAGCAAGGTTAGAAGCGGCAGAATGAGGTTGGTGACTAGACATTCTGCCAGAGACAAAAAAATAAATCCAAGAAAGTGTCGACTCCAAACTCTGGCTGGCCAAACACACATTTAACTGTCCGTACACGGGGCAACAATAGTAAGCATCCTCATCGTCATCATCCAAATAACAATAATGACTATTCATTTAAGTTGCCACAGCAACTACATAAGAGTAAAATATATAGGCATGTACTCGGAGGGGAAACGTGTTCTACTGACGCACCCAAATCCAAGTCAGATAGTCTGCCGTCGTCATTGGCAACAGATAAATGAGTTGAGGAAGAAAAAGTTAAGAATTTTTTTTAAAGACCACAAATTAAATCCTCATTCCACATACACATTTGAAGTTGAAGATTTAAGAGTTCGCCGTCGTTTTAACAGATGCAGTTGTTTACCGTTAAAATCAGACTGTCTACCTCTGCATTTGGCTGCCTTTTTTCTTCTACACAGAAATTCAATGCGTGGCTTACCACGAGGCCAAATCCAGAAGCAGGCAGGGGCAGTCAATGACTGAAATTCAAGTTGCTATGACAACTTGTCAGACACTGACTGCCATAGCAATCCCCTAACTATCTAGGGGTCCACCAGCTGCCACCAACGCTTCTTGTTCACTGTTGTTTATAAAATTATCACCAGGCGTATCTAGAAGAAAAAGAAAAAAAGAAACAAACATACATTAGCATTTAAAAAAATAAAAAATTAAAATTATAGAACCAAGTAACGTGTTTTTATTTAGATAATCCTGCTACCAATATTACAGAAACAAGTTTTATTCCATTGGAACCCAAAGTTCAATTTTTATTGCATTTGGGATGGCATCTTACCAGCTAAACTTTTATTTTTTTTTTTTTTACTAATGATAAGGTCCAGTAAATTTTTTTTCATCTTAAATTGTAATTTTAAGCGTATAAGATTTTCTTGTGATTTGAAAAATATAAGCATTAAATTGCTAATACCACCTGAAGAGTGGACAGTCTAGTCTGCCTTTTCAGGATGCATCAATCAGCTAAGTGACAAACTTACTTTTTTTATATATATATATATATATATATATATATATATATTTATATACACACACACACACACACACAGTGCTATAGATTGTCTTCTAAATTATGTAAAAATGAAAATAACACTGACATCTCATTTTAACACACACATTTACCAAAATTACACCAAAATAACTTGAAATACTAAATCAAATACTAATTCAATAAGATCGCCACTGGCTTCAACCATGCTCTCCAGACGACTTTGGAATCTCCTGCAACTCTTTTGAATGGTCTCCTTGATTAAATTTGTGAATGCTGCCATAATCCTTGCCTTCAGTTCATCTTTGGTGTTACAAGAAGTTTTCGTGGTCTCTTGCTAAACTAACCCTAACCCTAACCCTGTCCCACACATAATAATCAAGGGATTTGGGGTCTGGGGTTGCAGAAATTGTCTGACACCCATGACTGCATTCTCCTGATCGCGTGTCATGGTGCAGAGTC
The DNA here is from genome assembly GCA_037127315.1 of Ascarosepion bandense. Taxonomy (NCBI): domain Eukaryota; kingdom Metazoa; phylum Mollusca; class Cephalopoda; order Sepiida; family Sepiidae; genus Ascarosepion; species Ascarosepion bandense. The sequence goes on along the minus strand of JBBBDQ010001462.1, from coordinate 683,342 downwards.
CTGTAGGGTCTTTCAGCAGCCACCCTCTTGACCCAGAGCAGCACTACTTCCTCAAGGCACTTGATGTAGGCCTTTGTCTTTAGCATGAGGCCCTATGGAAAGATGAATGGAGGCATAACATTACCATCACTAGTGATTTCAAACACCTTTTTAATTACCAATAGACTCATCCATCTCTTTCCGAGTCCTCTGCGCTGTCCTCAGATTGTATTGAAGCTTCTAGCACAAATGCTAAGCATTACAGCATGCCGTTCCCAAATTTTTGGCAGAGTGAATTACGTCATGGTGCTCTTTTTCTCACAGATGCTGCCCAACTTGAAACGTACTTTACTGTGCAGTCAACAAAATCAAAAACAAACATTCAAGTGAGAAATAAAATTAGGTACCTCCATTACATAACAAAAAATCCAGCATAAAAAAGGTTAAAACTTAATAAACGGACATTTTCTATCCAAAATGTTTATAATATTATGAAGAGGAAAGATCAAAGTAAATTTTATTTATTTTATAAAATTTTTTAGTCCCTTTTAACGTGTTCGAAATTTTGGCAGAAAATTTTGTTTTGATTTGGCGTTAGTGTGGTCGAAAATATTACGGCTATTTTACAATTGATTACATAATTTTTTTTTATGTAACTCACTTTTTCGGTGACAAAAACATTAATTTGGAAATTCTCGCAAAAATCAAATAATTGTCGGACTTTAATGAAACTTTCAGGACTCATTCACAAACGAATAAAATTATTTTTGAAATTATTACTTTTTTGAAATATTGATGAAAAAAAATTTTTTAACTGTTACCCCCACTTCAACTAAATTCATGAAATTTTAATAAATTTTAATTTTCTGGTATTTTCTTTTTTATTAGTTAAACGCAGAACTCATCAGGAAATATAAGTCATCTATTTTTTTTTATTTCAAATTATCCAGCATTATCTGAAAATCTGTTCCGAAGAGAAATATAAAAAATGCAATAAAACTTTGATATAATTTAATTTGATAAGCTTTTAATTGCTGGAATAAATAATAAAAATTAAGGACATTATAGTCTGGAGAAAAAAACTTTTTTTGATTACTAATAAAATTTTAAAAGAATTGTTTTCATTTTTTCTTTTTTATTATAATTCATAAAGTTTTAAAAATATTTTAAAAATCATTTAAAGAACTGAATCGTTTTTTTTTTATTAGTTAAGAACTGATGATTATACTGCCTATAAAAAAACAAAAAAAAAAAATTAATAAAAATCTTGCTCTCCGTATATTTTTAAAAAGAAGAAAAAAAATTATTTGTGCAAATACATTCAAAGTTATAAAGTACGATGTTCAAATTTATAAAGTATGGTGTTCCATATGAGTCAAAATGATTTTATAAGTTAACAAGCGTTCTGGGTTATTCCCCCTTAGCAAAACATAGAAGAACGCAATTTCAATCTTACGATATTTTATTATCTACGTTTCTAAAATTTTTTATTCAGAAAGCATATTCAAATGTCTGGCTATAAATCTAAACTAAAATTCTATAAAATATTATATAAATGCTGAAATTATTATGTTAAATTTTTTATCACGATTGGTCACCATACATTGCATTTCTGTCAACATCCGGTAGCAGTCATCTGTTAACACCTCCATGACTTACATAAGAAAAAAAAGCCTACCGTAATTAATTTTTGTTTTTATTGTAAATTTCTGGGAGTAAGCAATTATTAATTGATTGAAAACAGATAAAGGTAAGTTTTAATATTCAAATTTGACTTAAATAACATGCCAGCGCGGTATATTTTATTTTTTCAAGATTTTTAAAAACAGAAATTTGGCTACTGTTTAAATCAATCAAAAATGGCGGTATTTAAAAAAAAAAAAAAACTGATAAAATTTTAGATTTCAATCAATATAATTTCGGTTAAAAATACACCACTATGTTTTTTGCTTACTAGAATTATTAAATTTAATCTCTTGGCTTTCAATTAAAGCTAATTTTAAAGCTTGAAGATAACTTATTTATTTTTAAAATTTAAATTTAAATTTAGGTATAAAAAAATTGACTGGACTCCACTGGAGGTACCTAAATAAAATAATGGTGACAATTTTTCCATTGCATTCCCCCCTCCAACACACACACACACACACACAGTTTACTTATCCACATTATTTTAGTCAGACTGACCTTTAACTTTCTGGGCCAATTCCTCAATGACCAATTTTTCAGCATATTGGCGATCTTGCTGTTCCTGCTTTTTCTTCTTGTTTAGAATGTTGGTTTCCTTTCTCTGAGCTTCGAGAGCCATGTGTAAGCTTTTCATCTTCTAAGCAACAGTATAAATAAAAAGGGAGTGGGAAGAAAAAAAATAAAAAAAATAAATGAATATTTGAGAAAAAACAGTGAAAATTATTTTTACTTGTAAATAAAATAAGACTAGCTATAAAAAAAAAGAAAAAAAAAAAACACGGAAAATATCCAACCTTTTGGCTATCAAATGTGGAAATTGCAATTTGCCCCACCCCAAGCTGAGAGAGAGAGAGAGAGAGAGTATGGAGAGAGGGCCCTGATGAACACCTCCACCGACCCTCCTTAAAAAATAAAAATTTCTAAAGAGGAAAATATAGAAATACATATACACTGACCTTGGAATCGGTTTCTTTTTTGGCAGTTCCAACAACCGGAGCAGTTAGCGCAGCGGACTGCAACTGCTCCGCTGCTGCTACTTTAACATTAGAATTCTGTTCAGCGGGAGCCGGCTGTGTTTGCTGGAAGAGAATACAAAGAAAAAAAAAAAAAAATTTATATTAACCCAAGAGAAACAAATTTCTACATTTCAACATCAAAACATCTCTCAACACCCCACCTCCATCAACTTTTCCTTTTCTTTAATTATTGGAATTGGTACCCTTCCATAACAACTGATCGGTGACAAAGTAGGTTTAAGACAAATAATTAAACTATTTAGCAAGTTGTCAAAGAGAACAGGGAAGATTCAAGAAAGCAAGAATAATGCAGGCTGAATTGGAATTTCTCTTATTTAGTATTAATTATTTAATAATGTATTGTTCCTGAGGTTTTATCTCAAGCAACAAACTCCCCTGAAAAAATATTATTGGCAGCCAAGATGTTGCAGATAAAATTGCATCTTTCCAGCAACTGCCTTAAAAGGTAGTTACCTTCACTCATTTTCAATATCTGAATTTCAAATTGAATTTTTAAAAACAAAAAGGTTTTCTTGAAACTTATTTTAGTTTTAATTAAAAGCTAAATGATTAAATTTTTTTAGACGGTAATGTCCTTAATCTATATTATTTATTCAAGCAATTAAAAGCTTATCAAATTAAATAACGTCATAGTTATATTGCGTTTTTATGTATTGCAGAAATAAAGTTAAAATTTTTCAAAAAACATAATAGACGATTTACGTTCCCTAATGAGTCTTGCGTTTAACTGATAAAACCAGTTTTCGCAATAAAATTTAATTTCTTAAAATTTCACGAATTTACGTTGTAGTGGGTAGTTGGAGCCCCTTTTTTATTCATACTTTTATGCTATTTTTTCAGCGATACCGAGTTAAAGGTTTTACTTTAATTTGCCAAAATCATCAATTTTCTTCTGGCTGGTGAGGATTTTACAAGGTCTGGTGTTGAAAATGATTCAGCGCAACTGGCGACAATGTTTTAGCTAGTCAAAATCTGATAATTCTAAAATGCAACTGATCAAAACTTACCAAAGTGATTTGCAGTTCAATGGTACGAAGTTCAAGATCCAGTCTCTCACCATCATTTTTCTCATTCTTGTGAGCCAGTTGAGAAATTTCCTTGATTTTAGTGGAACTATTGTCACGCAAGCTAAACAAAAGAGAAACTTTAAATTCAAAACGACACCAATTAAAAAACAGACAAGTCTCTTTATAAACTATTTACATAGGGGAAAAAAAAAGCCATACACAAATTGGTTGTTACATTGAAATATAATGTGGCATATATAAGAAAAATTTGCTTGCTCCAAATATTCTGGTATAAATTCATTCAATTTGCCTGTTATTCCTTCTCCCAAATTTTTCTACATGAATTATGTCATTTCAAATAAGTCAAGAGTTGCCAATTTACAGTTTCTTTCTATAATTTATGTAGACATGGCTCTCCACATATCAGCGTGCTTTATTATCTGTGTATTGTTGTGACTTTATTGGAAAAGCCATTTGAGACTGACGCCCTGTTGCCTTCTTCCTGACAGTAGAATCCAAAGAATAATTTAAAAAAAAAAAAACATAAAAACCTTTCTTGGAAATTCCAAAGACTGTAGAGTTCTTCAGAATCATTAACACTCTCAATTTCTGCTTCCAACTCCGTCATTTGTTCTTCTGTTCCTGCTGGATTTGACAGCACAAACGGTTTGGCGTCTGGGCGCAGCTGACTCTGGGTAGAGCTTGTCGTTTTCACAATGCTCTTGTAGCGAGATGGTGCCAGGGAGGAACTAACCACATAGGGACGTTCATATGGAGTAGCAGCCGTTACGGGTATTACTTGTGCAGAGCTCTGAGACAGAAAGAAATATGACAATCAATTTTATACAATCAAAACTTGAGCCAAGACAAAAATGGAATTAAATTATTTAAATCAGATTGTTGGTTTATTATTTACGTAAAACGAGTTTATAGTTTTGGCTTCAAATCCAAGTTTGCTCCCTACCCAATAATTCCCTCACTATGGTCCTTGATTTGAATTAAGCTACGTTCTAAGTATTTTGTAAGTAAACACTGTTTAACCCATATCCACCTAGTGATTTTTCCCCTTCCATATGTGACATTTTTTGTTATAAAGTTCATATATTCTTGATTTAAAATGAAATCTTTTAAATTTTCTAAAATTATAGCTTATCTTTATAGTTTAAATATGGGGGAAAAACAAAAGAGAGAAGGAGGGTTTAAAAAACACAACAAAACAAAAAGATGTTAGTTTAAACTGAGGATATGACTGGATATTAACCTCCAGATCACGGATTAAAAAAGCCAGAGAGAATAGAATTAACAAATGCCACCCACCCCTCAAAAGCTAAACATTTTTCATTTCATTAGAGGGATGGAAAGTCATTTAGTTCAAAAAACAAATGCTATTTGGATACTGTCACAAAAAAAAAAAAAAAAAAGAAAAGAAAAATCTTAGATGTTACTAAAGAGAACACATACAATTAGTACGTGATCTCTTCAGCAGCATGTAAACTTTTTTTTACATTTAATTGGATGCAACTGAATCATCAAAAAATGCCATCAGAGAACTTAAAAAAAACAGCCTCACCCAAACCAATAGGATTGATTTGTGGCTAATTAAGAATTGGCCTGTAATTCTATTGGACAACATGAAATCCAAAAAGAATCAGAAATCCAAAAAGAATCAGACATCCAAGCATTGGGTTTTGCTTTTAATTAAAAAAAAATATGCAAAAGGAAGTATATAGAGATGATTTGATTGACACTTAACTACAGGCGTCAGAATTTCCATTTATTCAATATTCCACCCTACAAACTCTTTTCTCAGATTGCAGGTTTACCAAGTAAAACAGCTATAGCAAAAAGTAATCAGAGAATTTTTTTAAAAATTTGTTTGAAAACAAAAGGGAAAAAATAACAGGGTGGATGAAAAAATACAAAACATTAGTTACACAACAAAGCAAAGGTTGTATAAAGGCGAGATAAAAAAAATAAAATTAAACTATCTAAAAGCTATATTTTTCTTAAAAATATCTATGAAGGTATGAAAATGCAATTAACAGCTGATTGCCCAAGCAGCAGAAAAATTTCAATTCTTCAATCTTGTGGTTTTTTGGGTTTTTTTTAACAAAATGATAGCAGAAATTATTTTTCATACTTGACAAGCCATTCATTTTTAATTACATGACAATTTAAAATTATGAAATGACACAAATTACAGAATTTAGACTTGGCTGATGTTTGAGTACGAGTGTTGATTTTAGAAGTTAAAATTTTTTATTTTGAAATTGTTTAAAGAATAAATTTGTGTCAAGAAAATTGAAAAGGCGAAATTAATTGTTGCTTTGACATTTAACTTATTTTTGGCAAACATTTCAGATGACAAACATTGTTAGCAGACAGTGTTTGAAATGTGCACTGAGGGTGGGTTAAAGGTATTGGAGTTGCCTATTGTTTTTTACAAGGAAAAGTCAAAACAATTTGGGCTAGAAAAAAAATTTTTTTTGAGACTTCTATATCAGGGTCCCATTATGATGAGATTTAAAAAAAAAAAAAATAATAATAATAATTACAGAGAGGTCAATATAAATATTTAGTAGAACAAACAAACTAAGGTTGACAAAAGGTGAAATGGCTTTCTATTAGTAGTACTGCCTGAACCATTATATGACTTACAAGAGAGTGATTTACCCAATTGGTCACTTACCCAGTCTTACCAATGGTCACTATGGTAGTAACAAGACAGAGTACAGGGAAAATTCAATTCGTGCTTTTTTTTTTTAATGGGATCAGTCTAAAGTGAACACAAACACCTTAGCTGGAATTTGAACCATTTACCTATTCTACTTTCCTTATTAATAACCAGTATGCTACTTAATATGCACCTAATGTTGGGACAACCAAACAGAATGGAAAATATTAGCAAGTTCTGATGACACAGATTAGAAATGCAATTTCTTTTCCCAAAAATGAGGAAGCACCCCACCCTGATGTAAATGCTTTGAGAGTTAACAATGTGCCAATTTATTATAACAGAATGTATTGGGTGTTAGAATTCAGAGAGAAACAGAGGCACCAAAACAAATATTCATGATTCCTGGACATATTTAAAGTAACTTCTTTGTTTTGATTGAACATAACAATAGCTAGCTTTTCTTTTTTTTTTTTTATGTGATTTTTAACTTTTCATCTACAAGCAAAACAGAAAAAAAAAAAAAAAGAAAGAAAAAATAAAATAAAATGAGAGTGCTTCCAATTGCAAGAATACTGAACATCCAACATGCATATTTCTTCAGAAATTCAAAATGGCAAAAGATCTTTTTTTAAAATTGTGTAAATATTTTTTCTCAAAATGAAAGTTTTAAATAGAAAAGAGAGACCACTCCAATAGCTTGGTAATTGCAGAATTAGTGATGGTGATTTAAACATTTACAGAAATTATTCATGATAAAGTTACTTTGTCTAATTTTTTTTTTTGTTGTTGCAATGAATTTTGTTTTAATTCTAAAAAAATCTCACTTCTGCCAGATTTCTCTTTCAATTTGCTTTCGTTGCCTCACAATTTGCATGCAACACAATTCCACCCCAGATTTGGCCAACATGGCCATTCTCTAGTTAGTCCAGAAAAAGAACCTGGACCAATTGTCAAAATTGTAAATAAATGGTAATTATTGCCTCAGTTTTAGATTTGGTTGAAAATAACATTTTGGAAGTGAGAAGGAAAAAGAAATTCACTTCAGTCAAACCCTTCAAAATCAAACACTCCACTGCCAAACCCTTCAAAACCAAGCTCTCTGGGTAAATCCAGGAACTCTTTAATGCTGGAAATGTCTGAATATGCTTGCAATTTGGTTAGCATTGTATTTTAACACACAGCATTAACCACCTGCCACATGATCAACTAGAAGCAATTCAGATTTCCAAAACCATGTTTCATATCCAGTAGTACCGAAAGGGTTAACCGAACACTCCAAGTAACCCATTTATTCCTAAATGCAGACCCAGATTTTATTCAAAACCCAAACATGTAAGTCCAGTGGAAAAAATATGAATCAACCTTTGTTGAGAAATAAAGCCTAAAATATTTCTAAGGACACTTTTCTTAACAACAATAACAAAAAAGTTTGTTTTTTTCTTCTTCAGGATTTTCAAGTTTCAATAGTGTTAAAAAGTTTCATCTTTGGATTCTTGAATAATAATGGAGAAATTTACAATTTCATTTCAACAAGCAAGCCATCATCATACGTTGGATGTGTGTGTGTGTGTGGGGGGGGGGGGGGGTTGCATGTTGTCTCAACTTGTCATAAAGAGATTCTCAATCAAATTGTTTGAGAGCCTCATTGGATTTTTTGAAATAGAAAGAAACAAAAAACTGCAAATGTAATAAAATTACTCGCATCATTTAAAAAAAAATAAAATAACAGATGTAATCGATATTTGTCCTGAGTGTGAAAAAGCTAACAATGCCTGATAAATACTCAATTAGGTTTACAACTGAAATGCAAAACAAAATCTTGTAATGCAGGAACATTTTGTTTATCAGCTGTGATATATTGTGAAATGTCAAAGATGACCAGAACAGTTTCTTGTTGCAGGAAGAAACATATTTGAAATTCTATAAAACTTAAATCAATCTCATTAATAGATTGAGCATAAAAGAACTGATTAAATAAGGGAGCTGTAAGGAAGCCTGCAAAGGAGGGGGAAGAAGAACTATGTCACCCAGCAACAAGATTCCACAATAGACTGTTGTGGACAGATCAATACTGAACCTTAGATAAGACAAAAGGCATTTTCACCTATAGGTGGGCAAATTGGAAAAAAGTAAAAGGGAGTGGGGGGGGGGGCAACAGAGTATTAAAAAAACAAAAACAAACAAAAAAAAACAAACATTGATGTCATGACACCCTTAGAAAAACCCCAAACTGCTATGAAAAAAAAAAAAAAAAAAAAAAGATTTCCCATTTCATGTATTTGGTACTTTGAAAGCAAATGAGTTATTGGAATGATCTCATCTTTGTTTTGAAGACAAGTTAGTCATGCCTAAAAGACAACAATCTGCAGTAACCAAACCTTTTGTAATAAATGTACCTGACAAATAAAGCTGATTGCTAATTACATTTGGACTGTTGTCTGCATCTTTGTTATTATTACAATGTTTCAACTGCTGTTCATCAATCCAAGTAACCCTCAAATCTTGATCTGAACCGTTTATTTAAAATTGTTTTCATTCTGTAAAACATGTCTAGAGATATCTCATTATTTATTTTTTATAAAGTTATAAGATGGGTGCAATAGTCTAAATGTAAATAATGATAACTCCTCATGACTAAAAAAGAAAACCGATTATATATTAAAAAAACATGGAAAGCCATAGATACTACATATGACTTTCGATTAGTATTTGTAGAGTCTAGTATATTAATTTTCACCTTTAAAATGTTGATTTGAAATCAAGAACTTACAGAACAACTCTATTCCTCAGACAAAACTAAATCAAAATCTGGACATTAATGAACTGGCACTCAAATACTGACATCCATATGGGGCAAGAGTAATAACACTTTATAATTACTATAGAATAGGTACCTCCATTACATCACAAAAAATCCAGCACAGTATGATTTAAAAAGATTCAAAAGTTAATAAAATAAACCTTTTCTATCAAAATGTTTATAATATTAAGAGGAAAGATCAAAGTAATTTTTATTTATTTTATAAAATTTTTGAATCCCTTTTAACATGTTCAAAATTTTGGCAAAAAAATTGTTTTAATTTGAGTTAGTGTTGCAGAAAATCTGAGAAAATCTTATGACTGTTTACAATTGATTACATAATCTTTTTTATTTTATTTTTTTTTTAATATATAATTCACTTTTTCGGTACCAAAAAAAAAAAAAAAAAAAAATAAAATAATTTGGAAATTCTCGCAAAAACCAAATAATTGTCGGATTTTAATGAAACTTTCAGTACACATTCACAAATGAATAAAATTATTTTTGAAATTATTATTTTTTTAAAATATTGATGAAAAAAAAAAAAAAAAAAAAAAAAAATTTTTTTACTGTTACCCCCCACACACACTCGATGTAAATTCATGAAATTTTAATTAATTTTAATTTCTGTAAATTATTTTTTTATTAGTTAAATGCAGAAGTAATCAGGAAATATAAATCCTCTATTTTTTTTATTTAAAATTATCTGGTATTTTCTGAAAATCTGTTCCGAAGAGAAATATAAAAAATGCAATAAAACTTGGTATAATTTAATTTTATAAGCTTTTAATTGCTAGAATAAATAATAAAAATTAAGGATATTATAGCCTGAAGAAAACATTTTTTTTTTGATTACTAATGAAATTTTTAAAGAATTGTTTTCATTTTTTTTATTATTATTATTATAATAATTCATAAAGTTTTAAAAATATTTAAAAAATCTTTTAAAGAACTGTATGATTTTTTTTTTTTAGTTAAGAATTGATGATTATATTGCCTATCAAAAAATAAAACAAGTTTTTGTGTGTAAATAAATATGTTCATTTAGTACAATGTTCCATAGGGGTCATATTTTAGAAGTTTACAAGTGTTTTGAATTATTCCCCTTACATGGAAAACGGCAGAAACCGCACTTTGATTCTGATTCAAGTCTTTTCAAAACGTTATTTTCATTCTGTTATTAAATTGTAAATTTTTTTTAAAAGAAAGTTTTATATTATTTTTATTTTTCATAAAACATCTTCGAACATAAGCCTACAAAGCTAAACTAACTAAAATTTCATCAAATATTGGATAATTGCTGAAAACTGTTAAATTTTTAATCGTCTTTCATACTTTTGGCCAGATACTAAATCATCAGTTGTTGGCTGCTCCTAAGGCGTTGACAGCTGTGATAACAAGGCTACCGTAATTGAGGAATGCTTTTTGAAACATTTTTCAAGCAGTAAGCAAGTAATTCTTGTTTCAAGTCAACCTAAAGTAAGTTTAAATTCGGTAATTTGAAGAAAATAATGTGTCAGTGAGGTGTATTTCATTTTTGTAAGATTTTTTTTAAAACCGAGAATTGGCTTCTGTTTACAATCAATGAAAAATGGTAGAAATTTTGAAATTTAAAAAAAATTTTTTTTTTAAATTTAGAAAATTTTTGATTCCAATCAATATAATTTCGGTTTAAAATACACCAGGGTATTTACTTACTGAAATTCGTAAATTTAATCTGTTGACTTTCAATTAAAGCAAATTTTAAAGCTTGAAGATAAATAATTTATTATTAAAATTTCAATTTAAATTTAGGTATAGATAAATGAGTGGAGGTACCTACTACAGAAAAATATTCTTTTCGCATTTCTTTCTACAAAATTATCTTTTGTTCCCATAAATCTGCAGACAAGACAAAGGAATTGGATTTAATGACTCAAAAGCTGAAAAAGAACTAAAAATAAGGATCTTTAAATGAGATCCTTGCAGTAAATAGGGTTTCATGGCTGACACTGACTATTTTGATCAGAGTAGCAACAGCAGTCTGTAGAGACAAAGTGATTTTTTTTTTTTTTCAAAATGGTTGTCCTTAAGAATCAACTTATCTATGAATATTTGGGGAATTGGGTTTGCTGAGAACAAGATCATGAAAAGTAAGGGGAGGGGGATAAGAAAACTAATCATTTGTGTTGCCAACCTAAAATATTCTTAAGAAATGCTAGGGGAGGGGTGGGGAAACAAATAAAAGCAACAAGCAGGTTTAAAAAAAAAAAAAAAAAAAAAAAGGAAAAAAAAGAAAAAAGCCATAGTTACCCTGGAGCTGATGTTCACATTGATCACAACCTAGCAACAATGAAATATAAACTAAACCTTTAATTTAAAAAAAGCTGTTAAACAAAACAGAAAAATTTCTAAAAAATTTTTTTCTGAAAAATCAAACTTGATAATTTCAAAAAATAATTTTAAAAAATCAAGAGAAATGTTTTTAGAAATTAGACCTATTTCCATTTGAGAGAGAAAAAAATGGAATCAGATTAATAGAAAGATTTTGCAGAGACTAAATTTAACTTTTTTTTTTCGTTTTCAAAAGATAGTGTGACCAAAAAGTTGAAGTGATATTTTTAGACATTAACTTTACTAACACATTTACCCTTTTTTTTGGTTCACCTTTCTTTTACTAGTTTTCAGACAATTTCATAATTTCATTTTCCAAAAAACCTTTTTAAAATCTTTTCCAGCAAAGTGCTCCGGTGAATTTTGCTGTCCTCCACATGATTCAATTCTTGTTTTGGGGGGTTTTTTTTGTTTAAAAAGAATTTTTATAAAAATAAGGATAAATATTTAAGTGCAATATTTAATGAAAATGATAAATGCATCATAACAATAATTATGCAGATAGAATATCTTTAACCCCAGATGTTACTAGGGAACATTACTTGTTTGAATAAATTGTGGGGTTCTCTAAAGAGTTCAAGAGTAGACAACTCTTTTCCAATACCACAATATACACTGCATCTCCATCTTTGGACAAAGGCCAGTAAGATTTGTGGCAATTCAATGTTCTGTCTCTACAATCTCAGGTTAGGAGTTGTTATAAAAAGCCATTTTTTAGAAGTCATAATATGTTTAGATAGAGAAATTTTATCAATGCAGAAAAAAAAAAAAAAAATGAAAAGTCCAAGGGGGTTTTCTACTTCTGTTGAAGTCACACATCGGAGCATTTAACATAGCCAAGTTGTTGCAAATGATTTTCATTGCTCGACTGGGATAACTCGAGAATGTTGGCTATCACCAGAATATAGAATGCTGATTATTTTCACATCATAATTTGATTGCAATCAATCTCAACTAGTCTACCCAACCATGTTCAGCAAAAAACAGGAAGTTTTGCAAACCATTTTTTACATATTTGATACTTTACAATACCTTCTCCATAAGTTGCAGAATTTTTCTCATTTCAGTCACATTTTTACTTTTAAAATAAAGCCAGCATCATACGAACATCCTTTCATCTTTAATGTTGCAATCAAGAAACAAAAATAAGCCAATATAGATCATTTTAAAAAAGTAAAAGAAAAAAAAAAAAAAAAAAATCAAAAACAAGCACACTGACAACAGCTGTTACAAATCAATAAAAAAAAAAAAAAAAAATGAACTTTCTTAAATGTCGTTAAATTTAAACATTCCTAATGTACAATAAAAAAAATAAAAAAATGACAAGCATTTTTGGTCATCCGACAATTTTCGTTTAAATTTTATTAATTTCTTTGGTGTTTTAGTATTTAGATCTCAAATGCAAGAAACTCAAACTTAATGCAGAAATTCACAAACAATAGAAATGCGGGGAGGAGGGGGGATATGGCTTAGTTGTCTGCAGATTCATAAGTGGCAAAGAGATAAAAAAAAAGAAAGAGAAAATGTTAACTTTTGACAATATAAAAACACTTGACCCATATAGATGATTAATAATCAAGAATCTTATTTGGTGCAATCGTTTGATCAGGATAACAGAAATTGTAAATCAAAACTCACTAAATAGTCCATGATATTTGCAATGCTGTTAATAAAAGTAATTCAAACTGACTTAAGACATTGGGAGGAAATATTTGCAAAAATAAAAATCCATTAAACAGATTCGCACGAGAGAGAAAATAACCATTTTTTATGTTTCAAAGTATTTGAACACCTTTTGTCTGAAGCAATTGAAATACTTAAAATATGAAATGAAAAATCAGAAAAGGGGGTGAAATCCAACAAAAAACCTTTGGCCATTTTAAACAGACATTTCATACAGTGGAAAACAATATGTCCTAAATATGAAAGAACCAATCTCTAAACTTGTATTTAGGATTCTACTTTCCATTATTTACAGGTGGATCTTTAAATCCTCAAAGCATTTCTCAACATTAAAGAAATATATATATTTAGCCTTATTTGCTATCAAGTGAAAATCTTTTGACTCACAACACTTTTGTAAACAAAGATTTTGTCCTTTCTGTTTGTTGAAACAAACGGACCATGTCAAATGTTTTGCCAGCATTAAAAACAGAAACATTTTTTCCCCCAGAGCCAGAATAAAAAAGAAACTTCTTTTGAACAAAAAATACCAAAAATAGAAATTATTTTGTATAATGTTGAAACAAAGACTATCAACTACAAAAAAAAAAAAAAAAAAAAAAAAAAATAACAATTAACAAAAAATACTAAAGTAACATCATTCGAATGAGATTTCTCAAATACAATTCACAAAATATTTTCAAATATAAACAGAAAAAAATATCACCATTTTGTTCATAAATCTACTTTGAAGTTCCGTCTTTTACATTAAATCAAACTAAATATTAAATCCATTCCACATAGAGAAAATAAAATTGCAAACATCTTCAATATGTATTTTCAATTGAGATAGATGATGTTTACATGGACTCTGATAAATAAATTACATATACAGTTTATATCGTCCATGAGGCCTGTACTCGAGGGTGCAGCTAGCAAATCAGTCAAATGCCATACGCGAGACACACTTGGGTAATCATGTCACTTGAGACATGATTGACCAGAAGATTTTCCTGCAGGAGGTTGCTAACCAAAGCAATAGAACCCGATCTGCCCTATTTAACCCATAGCTAAAAGTAGAAGAGAAGGATCAATACCTTTCCAAAGGATATCTGTGTGTAAGTGAATGCAACAAATTCAACTGGAATCCGAACTCGATTAATTTCTCTTTCCAAGTCAATGTCCACTGCACCACAACACAAATAGCATCCTGTAACCCAACCCATGTGCCTTTCCCTCTTGTTGACAAACTACAGCAATAGGAGGACAAGCTGAAGAAGTGAAATCTATTCACTGAGAGATACGTCTGGTAATCGTGCTAACTACGGAAAGTGACCATCTTGCAGAGCATGTAGAATAGGAAGGGTATTATTCTGCTGAAACAGCACACTGCCTTCCCCAATGCAAAAACAATTAATGTCGGAACCCGTAGAATAATGTTCTAGATGCACATGGTGCTGTTCAACATTCTGCAAACAGCATAGATGTGAGTGTTTGTTGTAACTCATGACAGCCCACACCATGATGCTGAGGGGTTGAGCCTGCATGTAATATTTTGTCAGTTAAGTGTCACACGTCATACACATTTGAGTGATCATGTCTCAAGAGACCTGTCTGACTGGGTGGAAGATTTTCCTGCAGTCAGTCAGTTAAGTGCCATGCGTGATACACGCTCGGGCGATCATGTCTCAAAAGAGACATGACTGACTGGGCAGAAGATTATCCCGCAGTAAGTTGCCATTGCTTTCTACGTTAGACTGGTTGCCGACCAAGGCTATAGAACCCAATTTGTTCTGCTATTTAACCCATAACTGGAAGGAAGAGACGGATTAATACCTTTTCCAAGGGTATTTGCGCGTAAGTGAATACAATGGATTCAACTGGAATTCGAACTCGGTTCCCCGGTTTCTCATTCCGAGCTGATATCCACTGTACCACAACGCACATTTCCTGCAGTAGGTTGCCATTACTTTCTGTGGTAGACTGGTTGCCAACCAAGGCTATAGAACCCAATCTTTACGGCTATTTCACCCATAGCTGGAAGGAAGAGAAAAATGAATACTTTTCCCAAGGGTATTTGCACAGAAGTGAATGCAACAAATTTAACTGGAATATGAACTGTTCTCTAATGTCTCGTTCCAAGCTGATATCAACTGCACCACAACACACATTCTCTACCTTACTACTTAGAACTAATTCACATATGCAGAACCTGATTGCATTGCCAGCTGTGTAAATATTGTTACATTCTTTTCACAATATCAGCATCAATTATTAGACTAGAAATTTTTCATTAAATAGTTACAAAAAAAAAAAAAAAAACACCACCTTATTTTAAAACAGCTGTTTGGAAGAAGAAAAAAAAACTAATTATTTTCTACAAACTGTCTTTCATTAGGAAATCACTTTTTTTTTCTTTTTTTTTTTAAAGATTATTGACTGAAGATAAATCCTGCCTCCTACAAATCTTTAATTTATTCCACTCTCCAAGAAAATGATTCAAGCATGTTAATCCCAATATTCTCTTTCTGATATGACTAGAACGAATTTAAAGCCAATCATCAAAGCATTAAAAAGTCAACCTTTAAGGCATTCAAAACTTTATGGGATGCAATGAAATTTAGTCAAAATAATTCAAAATATTTTAAAACTTTAGAAATTGCACTTATTTTTTTTTTCATAATAGAAAAGAAAAAGGAAGTAAAACTTGCACATACCCCCTCAGCAGTGACCTGAACTGGTCCTGCACTTTTGTCTTTTGCTTTAGATCTTGAAATAGGGCCAAATTTTGAAACAATTGGAGGATCAAATGGGATGAAATCATCAATGTATTCCCCATGCTGTTGCCTAAAAAAAAAAAAAAAAAAAAAAAAAATCAATGTTTCAGAGAAGGGCAAGGAAAGGAAAAAAATAAAGTCAAACCATTTTCATTAGGAATTCACAAGTTAACATTTTAAAAATTGATCATATTTTTTTGGCTTCATAAAGATAAGAATATTTTTATTAAAAAAAAAAAAAAAAAGAAAAAAAAAGTGTTTATGTTTAGAAATAAATAAAATAAATGGAAGGAGTTTATTTTCTACAATTTTTATCCAAATCCTGTTTTTAGATTAAAAAGAAAATTCTCCCACTCAAGCAACTTACTAAACAGATCATTGAATTAAAACAAGCTTTGAATATTTCTAAGCTTGGTGAACAGGAATCTATATATATATATATATATATATATATATAGATATATATATATATTTTTCAACCAATACATACCTGGCGAACTCTTCCCTGGCATCATCATAGATATCCTTTTTGGGAGAGTCTATGAACAGATCAAAAAAATTGGCTGGATCCTATAAAAAAGAAAAAGAAATTATTTCTTTTTTTTTTTATAGCTCAATACATAATCTGAAATTATAACTCCTGAATTATCAAAAGAAATAATACAGAAAAAAAAGTTTATAGTTTTTTTGGTTTTTTTTAAATAGTTTATTTGTATAGATTATTTGAAATTATAACTTCTGAATTACAAACGAATTAATTATACAGAAAGAAGAAAAAATTATATAGTCTTTTTTTTTTTTATAAGAAGTATCAGCAATATTACCACTCCTTATCTGGCAACTCAGCTTAACTCACTTTAAAAAACAAATGGGGAGAGAGGAGACGGGGGGGGGGGGGGTTGAAACCAAAAACAAAAAGAAAACACACACACCAGAATGCATACACATATTCCCTGGCAGTAAACATGTGATATGGAAACAAACAAAAATTTTTAAAATAAAAAATGAGTGAAATGTCGAGACAAACCTTGTTGCCAGTTTCTGCCGAATGGTTGTTGTTGTTTGTCAACTGTGTGGCATTTTGGTTTGCACTATGATAAGGTGAATCCATAGACATACTTGGGCTGTCGCCACTGGACCATGACACATAACTTGATTCAGTCGAGGTACACACATTAGAAGAACCTGTAAGTAGAGTGACAGGGTCAAAAGGAAATGGGTTTAACAAAGTTTCAATATGCCATTTTGTTAACTGGAATAAAGAAACAATGGCTTGGCAATAACGCATCACTCAACAAGTCCTGGCCTTAACTAATAAAACTACAACTTTTAGGCAAAATTTGGCTTTATTCATCAACACGGTCTCCTTCTAGGGTGATACACTGATTCCAACGCTTCTCTAATAATTCGATGCTTTTTTTGTAGAATGATTTGTTTTTGGCCTCAAAATACACCTCAGTTTTTGATATTACTTCTTCATTGGAGACAAATCTCTTTCCTTGGAGCATTCTTTTGAGGTCTGCAAACAGCCAATAGTCGCTGGAGGCCAGATCTGGAGAAAAGGGTGGATGTGGAAGCAATTCAAAGTGCAATTCATGTAGTTTTGCTATTGTTGTCATCAACTTGTGACACGGTGTGTTGTCTTGCTGAAAATTTTTTTCTTCAATTGTGGCCATTTTTTGGTGATCTCTTCCTTCAAATGCACCAATAATGCTATATAATATTTGCTATTGATGATTCTTCCTTTCTCAAGGAAATTGACAAAGAAAATACCTTACGGAGGCCAAAATCTTGCCTGCTGATATTTGCGTCTGGTCACACTGGCCGGCTTTCATCTGCTGCTGTCCACCCAGCTGACTGCCAATTCGACTCAGGAGTGAAGTGGTGGATCCAAGTTTCATCCATTGTCACATATTTACACAAAAACTCCTTGTTGCATTGAAACAGTTGTAAACATTGCTCTGAATCGTCAACGTCTTCTTGTTTTTGATCGACTGTGAGCAAACGTGGCACGTACTTTAGACACAGCTTTCTCATTGACAAATGTCCATCTCCTCTGCTATATCACACAACTACAATTTACAATTGGCTAAAACAAGTTTGTAGATTTTTTTGGTGTTTTCCAGGACAACTGCTGATTTTGGGCAATCTGAGCAGTCAACATCATTTGTGTCCGTAAGACCGTGTTTTGAGTCAGCATACCACCTCATAACCGTTGCTTTGCTTGAACAGTTTTTCTCCATCAGAAAGCAATGCTTTATCAACGTGAAATTCAGATTTCTCCATTGTTTTGAAAATCTGCAAAGGTAGCTTCACTTAAATAACTGTAATTTATAAACTAACTGGCATCATAGCCTGGCATTGCCCGTGCAACTCATAACATTTTAGTATTAGTAGTAGAAGATGCCAATGAGAGGAGTGGATGGAAATCATTTATTGAAAGTTGGAAAAGAGAGCTGAGGCTGTTAGTAACCATTTTCAGCATTAAGAAGGTGGCATTGAATGCATGTTGCTGTAGTATTCGAACAGAGTATAAAGCGTAGTTTTAGTGGCAGTCATACTTTTGGTTCCGGGGGGAGGGGGTGTCTTTGTTCTGGAAATGAATAGAAAACATTTGCAGGAAGTGGAGTTAGTAATAAATAAGATAGAAGTTTACCTGTTTTAAATGTAGATAATCAAACTGAACCCAGTTTAGCAATGTCGGTGCCGCAGCAGTAACGCATGTATAAGGAGTTTGGCCAGTAGTTTTGGTTACAATATTGTGCATTTTGTTACTTTCAACATCACTCCCCTATGCCTAACCGGTCTTGGCTCTAACACACAAAGTATCATCAAAAGAAGATTCCATGTTGTAAGGCACAGTCAGTTATGTTCTGACCAAAAATAGACCGAGCTCTTTTTTTTAGGAGACATGTGAAAAAATCTACAAAAACTGAGCACACCTAGTATGAGTGCCTGTTACTTAAATCGAAGATGGCTACTAAATTACTTTGTGTGAGTATTGTAAACACTGCATTCAAACATCAAATCTTGTGATGCAATAATGCTTATAATATTAAATGGATAAATTCCTTTAAAACTCAGTTATATAAAAAAAATAATTATATAAAGAATTGTCATTTCAAAATTGTTCAAAAATTCCATTAAAACAATCCTATTTTCTTTTGTTTTGCATAAAAGTGATTTGATGTTTTGTGTGACATTGTCAACAACATTGCATTTTTATTTCAAAATTACAGGGAAAAATATTTACATTTTTTGTTGACTAAATGAATTTAACTGAAAATAAAAATTATTTTATTTTACTGAAATTAGAAATATGAAAACTATTACGCTCTCAGTTCAGAAATGTTTGAAAAATATTTAAAAATGTAGACATTTAATTTTAGAGGAAAATGTTACATTAATACCACACAAATTACAGACAGTTGATTTCCTGCATGAAATATTTAGTGGAAAAAAAAAAGAAAAAAAAAAAAAGCTTTATTTTTTTTAATTTTCTGAAGTATGAAATATTAAATCTGAAAAAAAATAAAAATAAAAAAAATTAAATAAAAAAAAAATTCTTTTGTTTCAAAATTATCAGGAAAAATATTCACATTTTTTTTTGTTGACCAAATGAATTTTTAAAATGTTGGAATTAAAATTAATTATAGAGGCTCATTTCTTTTTTTTTTTAATAAAAAATATTTTAGTCGCGTTTGACATGTGCGATTTGAT
This sequence comes from Ascarosepion bandense, assembly GCA_037127315.1. Lineage (NCBI taxonomy): Eukaryota > Metazoa > Mollusca > Cephalopoda > Sepiida > Sepiidae > Ascarosepion > Ascarosepion bandense. The sequence goes on along the minus strand of JBBBDQ010001462.1, from coordinate 663,621 downwards.
TTCTGTGACGTAATTTAACAACCATCTTAGATATTTTACAGATCAAATGTAAACAATCGGCTCCATTGGCCAAAAAGTGCAAAAGGGAAAATTGCTGAACTTAAACTCAAAAAGTATGTGTCAACCTGGCTTCTCTGTAGATAAGTGTCCCTAAAAAATTTGGATGGCGTAGCTTAAAAAATGTAGGCATGCATAGGAAACAATCAGAGAGACTCACAGATTGCCTTTATATATATATATATATATATATATATAATCAGATTGGGCTCTAAGTTCGTCAGGTACCATTTAAAGGTTAGTACTTCATAAAAATCATATGGATTTTTTATTAGTGGCACCATTTGTATGTCAGGCCTGGGACTTATTGAGTGATGTGTTAGAAAGGAAAAAAAAATTGATTTAAAATTTGTTTTTCTCTTAATGACAAAACTTCAAATACATAAAAAGATATCAAGGATATGGCAAATCTTTGCAGAACATACAACAAAGGCATTCTCATCTGCAGATAAATCATATAGCAGATGTATGTACTTTTATCAATTTCAGACATATGGCTCTGTTTTTGGTAAACACACACACACACACAATAGCATTTATAAGCTTTTTGTAACCTTGTTCACAACCATTTGCTTATGTATGACTAACAGAAAATAGTGGAAATCCTAATTTATGAACTATTTTAAGCAGCATAAAAAAAAAAGATTTAATTTCATTTCCAAAAAAAAAAAAAATTAAAAAAAATAAAAACCAAAACAAAAAAAAAAGTTCTCTTTCTTCCTTAGATTTTAATTCTCTTAGAGAGAAAGAAGACACTTTCTGTACACCTGTTTTTTAGCTATTAAACAAAAAGAAAGTAATAAAAAGGGAAAAAGGAAAAGGGGAAAAGAAAAATAAAGGGAAAAAAAGAAGAAAAAATAAAAGGAAAAATAAATCAATCAAAAATAAGTAAATAAATAAATAAATAATAATAATAAAAAATATTTTAGGAAATGTTAATTTCCTCTTCATCTGGAACAAGCCAGTTTTTACTTGCAAAACACCTCCCCCCCCCCAAAAAAAAAAACAATTTTCTCAGCATTTAAACTATTCCAAGAAGTTCTTTATTTTTAAAGATTGTCATGCAATTTTAATTTGTTTTAATGATAAATATGAGGAGATCATTATTTACTCCAAAATTCAAAGTAAAATTCTCATTTTAAATTTTCTTCAGTATGAAATTCAAAGAATCTTTAACATTAAGAAAAGATTATTAGCATCCTAAAAGCTTTTCATTGAAAGTATATTTAAGCAAACCTAATTCAAGTTCTTGCCTAATCTGTTGCATATATCTCAGAAAAAGCATGAATACATTTCTTCTTCCTCCAGCTAAGAGTTAAATCGCAAGTTGGCGTCTAACAGAAGGACAAGTGGAGAGGGGGAAAAAAAAACAAAAAAAAAAACAACAGAAAAACCCTCCACTATCTTTCCCCAAGAAGGTATACATTAAAGAACAAAAATTGCTGTAGAGGGATATAATTGTATATGCCCTGAGGAGACATGCCATAAAAAATTTACAAAGCAATATTTGTAAATGGGTACATCAGAATAAGGTGAGAGGGAATAAAACCTTCAAACAAAGTAACATGCCTTTCACACACAATAATAATAATAATAATATATATATATATATATATATATATATATATATATATATATATATATATTCTGCATGTCAACCATTTTATAAGTTAGAATCATAAATGTTCAGTACCCCACCCCATCCCATAAAGTTAATCTCAGCTGATCTTGTGAACAAGTCAGAAGCACACATAAGCAAAAACAAATCCTAAAGAGAATTTAAAAATTGTCCAATCACAGATTTTGGGATTAGCCTTAAAGATGTTGAAAATGTTGATTCTTATTTCTGGTGATACATTTTGTTTCATTCCAGGCATTAAACTCCTTATGATATTAAATTGTTAAAAAGCCAGATAGAACAGTTTTCATACAAAACAATTGATTTTTACTTATGAATTTTAGACTTGAATTAAGTATTCTTTTCTTCCTGCAATGTGTTAACATTTAAAAAATCTATTGAATTCCTGCATTCCATAATTAGTTCTCAATTTAGGGAACACTCCACCCATGTCTACTGAACAGGTGTAAAGGCTCATCCCTTGTTCCCTCTTTAGGATGTGGTTTCCGGCTTTCTTTTTTCCAATCTTTTCACTCTTATGTAGCCCCCTGCACAGTGACGTTACCGCCTTGCTGGGGGGGGGGGGGGGGGGTATGATTAAAAAAAAAATTATATTTCAATTTTTCTTTCTTTTTTGCTCATCATCTTGCAAGTGTAGATGAATTTAAAGGCAGCTTATAAGCTGGAGTCAGTTAAGTGTTTTGGAGAATTTCTTGAAGGGTTTGGGCATAGCCCAAATGTCACATAACATTAGTCATTGAAGCAAGTCAAAATGACAAGGAGGAGGAAGAGTGTAACCTTTTCAGAGTGATATATACATGGGAACACTAGTGAGACTTTCAAAAATGAGAATTAAAAAATTATACTAGACACTGACATCTTAAAAAAAAATCCCCCCTTACCAATTTATGTCATTCTATTCAACCCTTTTCCAGGAATCAAATATAAGGAGTTTCTTTTATTAGAGTTTAAATCTAGGCCAATATTTATTGAAAGAAATATTTCAGCAAAAACCTCGAACTGACCAGCAAAGTTGTTTTTTTTTAAAAAACATTTTAAGAATTCTAAATTTTTATTATATATATATATAATTATTAACCAGTTGTTGATCAGTACACAGTTGTATTAAAAAGGGCTCAATACATATATAATATAGAGCTTTTAAATATATTTGGAAGTCAGTAAATTATGCAGCCTTGGTTTCAACCTTTTGGTATCTTCGGGTCTTTCATATTAGCTGATTCTCCAACACTTCTTTAACACATAACAGAAACTTGCAGCTTGACCAGCTCCTCACTTATTTTAAACTTCCAGTTATGTGTTCGAGAATCAGTTAATATAAAACACCTGAAGATACCAAAAGGTTGAAACTTAGGTTGTGTAATCACCTGACTTTCGAATGAAAATTTACACACACACACACACACACACACACACACAATATCCTCATGTAACACGTGATCCTGCATATTGTGTGACCCTCTACCCCAATTTTCACTCATCAAAAATTATTTTACCATGTATCTAATTTATCTTTGTAATTCCTTTTTTGAGAGACTAAATTACAATTACCTTTACCTCCATCTCTTTACTCTATCTTCTTGATAAAAGTATTGTTAGTAAAGCTATACTTGTTGCATAAAAGCATTGTCATAAACTGAACGATCAGCTAAATATCTTAATGCAAATAGGAAAAAAAAATGCATATTAACTGTTTGTGTTTTATAATACAAGAATACTATGTGAATATTACAAGTAGTATTATTGGATACAGTTAAAGTAAGACATCAGTTTTATCAAAATCATAATTTAAATAGTTATACTTTTTCTTTTTTTTTTTACAGTAAATAGTTTGAACTATGTAGCACATACCCTAATCTTATTTCTCACATGATTTACAAAAAATAACTTGATATTAATCTAATAATTATCCTTTCAGAAAAATAAAATATATACTTTGTTTTAAATATTCAATTCAGTACAACACTTTATGAAATATCTACTAATTTTGTTTTAAAAAGTATGTTAATGCTACTTTTTGGTTTTAAATTAACTTCTTAAACTAATGTTTAGTCACACACTAAACTTCAATATATTAACAAATGATTAAAATAGAAGGCCAAAAAGTGTAGTGTGATCAGCTCTGCATTACAAGCAGAAAATATGAAATGTGATGGTTATATTCAGTAAGTGCGAGACAGGAGCAATGCTAAGCTCAAAGAAAACAAGTCTATCATAATCCACAGGGAATTTATGTCTAACTTCTAACAATGTTTCACCTTTCTTGGCAGATCTTCTATTATCACAATGTGGAAGATTTAATAACAAAAGTGATAAAAAAAAAAAACAAAAAAAAAACAAACTAAACAACAGCAGCATATACAATAACACATAAAAAAAAATATTGCAGTGCCTTCTCACCTTCATACGCATGTGTAAACATCACTTTAGTCTGATAAAGTCCTAATAGACAAAATGAGACACACAAAAACATTTCCCCCATTTGTCATAAGATTTTCCTAAAATTGTTCATGATATAGAAAAATTTATATACTGTTTGCCAACAAAATCATATCAAACTTTCATCTATGACCTTTAGAGAAAACTAGAAATTTATTAAACACGACAATGAGGCGTTTATAAAGTACACAAATCATTCATTTTTATAATAGATTTATGGATGCCTACAAATGGCAGAGTCAAAATTTTAAATAAATTTTAATAAAAATAAAAATGAAATTCACACAAAAACTCAGTGAGAAAAATTTATTGCTTCTTAAGGCAAATTATTTTTTGCGTGTGTGATATTACCCAATTCCAGTTTGAAATATGTATTCGAAAATGAAACATTATTGTAAAAATGTTCATTTTAGAGTTAATTAAAAATTTATGTATAGAGTAAATGATAATTCCTAAAGTTTATTGATCACTTAAAACAAATTGAAAGATTTAGTCTAAAATCACTGAATTAATTTTATATCAAGCATAAAGGAAAAGAGAAAGTTAATTTCAGAATAAATCATTAAAAGACAATTGACCTTAATGTTTGCAATTTCATTTCATGTGAACCAATGTATTGTTCATTACATAACGGGTACAAATTGAGAAAAAGGATCACGGGAAACCAGTGATTTAATATAGAATTAGAGTCCTAAAGTTAAATTTGTTTCTTTTAATTCCCTTGCTGCCACACTTGGGAGAAAGAAAAGAAAAGGAGTATTTGGAAAAAAACAACCACAGATTTTCAGCAGCTTCAGATAATTATTGCAAAAAAAAAAAAAAAACTTCAAAATTTGATTTTAATATTATTTTGATCAGAGACCAACAATTTTTGGGTTTCATTCTATGCTTGATGGGACAGCAATCGAAATGAAACATTTTCCAAAAAACCTTGACAGTCTGAAGCAGAAGTGCCATTAATGAATGAACAAGGCTGGATTTAGGAGTTCAATATTGTTGGAATTTTAAGCAAGGGAGTAAAAGGAAAGAAAAAAAAAACACACACACACACAAAATGCATAAAGAAAATACAGGTACAATTTGCATAATTACCTCTGGGTGCCAAATAAACTCTACCCTACTTCACCTTGTTAATTTTTTTAACTATTCAGTCCAGAAAAAATTTTTGCAGAAGATCCCTTTTATTAGAATTTATTTTATTCTTTCTCTCCCCACCTCTTCTATTTATTAGGCACCCTGCCATATATTCATTTGGATTCCTCCCACCCTCATTTATTAAAGCCATTCCTTTTATTTGGCACCAAAAGTAACTTTGCTGAAGAAAACACTTGGAAGTTCAATTAAAAAAAAAGAAAAAAAAAAAAAAATAACCAGGCAATAAAATGCCAATATCACCTTAAGACTAGACAGACATGTTTTGCCTTATTTGTAAAAGGCATGGAGAAAAAAAAGAAAAAAGAAAAGAAAAAAAATCAGAAGTCTTTACACTTCTCTCCCAAGAACCATGTGGTTTTCTGTAAACAACAAAAATAGTCAAAAGACTTTTCTTTACCACGATGGATCTACAGAAAATTAAGGAAAATGCAACAGGGCAGATTTTTCTTTTTAAATCAAAAATCATTAAGTATGGGAGAAGGGAAGAGTGATACTAATTGATAACATATTAAACACAGGAACCAAAGTTCATGAATTTGAGGTCATAATACAAAAAATCTCAAGTATAATTATTTCAAATTGCGTACATGGTTAGTAGAACAAGTGAATAAAACAAGCAGATGATGATTTTCATGTTCCTTGTTTATAATCAACTTGAAAATTTTTTGGTAGGCAATTTTAATGGCTAAGGTTAGTGTTACATTTTTTTTTTTTGCTATAAGAATAGAAAGTTATGAATATAAAGTTAAAAAACAAAAAAAAAACAGAAGAGCCTGTTCATGAGTTCTATTAATTGATGGTTGTTTGCAATCAACAGCAACGAAAGATTTTGTTTAACTCTTATGGATCATTTTCCCCCAATTTGTTTTGAACTTTTTGGTTATAAAAGAATCTTTAAAAATGACAATTATTTGTTTACATTAAAAACAGTTCTTAAGACAGTCTTTTGGAATCAATGTTAACGGAATATCAATGGCATTAATTTCAAAATCTCAAATTTACCATGAGTTTCTACCATGGAAAACAGTTTAAATAAATCAATGTTCATATGCATCAGACAGAAGAGAATTTGAATCTTCTAAACAGTTACCTTCAATTTTGATTGTATCAGATCTTGGATTGCTAAAACTTATTTAAAAAAGATTAACACACAAACATGATTATTTTGAGAATTTTTTTTTTAATGTCTCTCCTGTATGATGAATTTTATGAATGTTTGAATAAATACTTGCAGGCTTCAATTCAACAGAGCCAAAGTACACCAAAACTTTTTTCTTCTTCCAAATCAGTCATTTGCCCCAAAGACAAAAAAAAACAAAAAACTATCAAATAAAGTCAAGAGAATTCAAATTTAAAGAAATTAACTGCATATTTAATATATCTGCTCAAACAAGAAAAGACTACAGATGACAGATTATGTGACTTATATTTCAGATAAAGAATAAAAATATAAAAGTTACTTCTTGAAGAGTTTAAATAACATTTCTCTGACATGATTAATATGGCCCAAAATATACCAAATATGAGAACAGTTACTAAAAGCCAAACACTTTCTCAAAATCCTGTTGGGCTTGTTTTGAGGGAAACTCTTTATCTTCTGGTGTAGATAACCTGAGGTGGAAATCCAAACAAGCATTTTTCATTGGTAGGCATGGGACAAAAACTGATGACAGTCACTATTACATTGGACAGGTAAATATTACAGAGTATTGGGAGGGGGGAAAAAAAAATAGTTTATAATATTCAGTATAACACATGAAAAAAAATAAAAAAATACCCCAAAAATTTTCTTATGAGAGAGAGTGTGATGAGTAAACTGTCGCCATTTTAGATTTTAATTTTGTGCATGCACACCGTTTTTGATTTTGTATAGTAAGGTCAGTTGGGTACCGTCTCAGAGAAAAAAAGCACCATGATGCAACTCACTGTGCCAGAAAGTGGAAATTGCACACTGTTTTGAGTAGCAGCATTCATACCGGAAGTTCCAATACAAACATTTCAGAATGTTTAGGCATCAATCTGAGAACAGTGCAAAAAATTCAGAAACAGTTGGAAGAGTCTAATGGTGATTACGAAGGTGTTTGGAGGGATCACTATTGATGGTGATATTATGCTTCCATTCATCTTCTCATAGTGCCTCAGACTCAACACAGTGGTCTATATAAAGTGCCTTGAGGAGGTCGTGCTGCCCTGGGTCAAGAGGGTGGCTGATGGAAGACCCTATGTATGGCAACAGGACTGCACCATACCACACAAGCAGGTGAACACAGTCATGGCTGTCAGACAATTTTTGCAACCACATCCCCCCTTACATCTGGCCACCTAACTCCCCATACTGCAACCTCCTTGATTATTAAGTGTGGGGTGTAGTTGAGCAAGAGACCAACAAAATTCCATGTAATACCAAAGATGAACTGAAGGCAATGATTATGGTAGTATCCACTAACTGAAACCAGGAGACCATCCAAAAGAGTTGCAGGTGATTCCAAAATCGCCTGGAGGTCATGGTTAAAGCCAATAGTGATTTTAATGAATAAATTTACTTTCGATAGATATTTTTGTGTAATTTTGGTAAATCTATCTGTTTAGATGCGATGCCAGTGTTTTTTTTTTTTCATTTTTGTGGAATTTAGAAGACAATTCATCCATCACACCCTGTACAAAAGTTTATTGTACAGCAGATTCATAATTGATTTTGGATCAAACAAGCTGAAATTTAGACAGAAAGAAACATTTTCATTAATTTCGTATACATAAATAAAATACAAAATAGTTGGCCATGTTACTTTGTCATAGTTTACAATTGAAATGAACAAAGGCATGGCTTAAATTTCTTTGATAATGTAACCAACTTACACGATTGCTACCGAGGTAAAACTCTATATTTTTAAACAAAATCAATTATGATAATTCTGACCCCAGATTCAGAATTATTTGAGAAAACTAGGATTTGACATTATACTTATGACTGTAGAGAACATATTTTAATTACACTAGGTAAAATAATAATAAAGAAAAAACCTATGGTCTGTTACCCAGACTAAACCAAATCTGCCAATTGCAAATCTATACTGAAAATTGTCCTAACATGTCGGTTTGGTTTTCTTCAGGAGCAGGAAGGGTATACATGCGACATATTTATTTCAAGATCAATATATCAATAATAATATATTACTAAACAGTTGAGTTGACTGTTTGTTTTCATTGATTGATTTGTTTTTTTATGGCTAAACTTTTTGCAGGTCATTTGAAGTCAGAAAATATTTTTATGTTATAAGAATCTTTTAGAGAATGATTCACTGATGCACATCCTACTAATTAACCCATAGCTGAGTGGATTCATACCTATCCTGAATATAATGAACTCAATTGGAATTAGAACTCGGCTCTCTAATTTGCAATCTCATATAAATGGGAGGAGGGAGGTAGAGTCATACATTTCCTAAAGGTATTTTGTTCATCCAATTGGAATTGAAACTCAGTTCTCAGATTTCTAATTCCAAGCCTTTATACATTAAACCACTTGCACATTCAAGCTTACAGTTTTTAGTATTCTCAAGTAGTTACCCATTTAGATCCCAGTGTTGACTAACTTTGGTGAGCATACGAGAACCAGTGTTTCAATAGCATGGGATTTATGCATTTCTATACATTTGTCAGGTTATTTTCCTAAAGTTCTGTAAGGCCTGGCATCATAGGTTGTTAGCAGAGATTTTTAAGTTGTTCTCCAAGATTTGTTGTCCTACCAAGGCTAGAGAGCTCCGTTAGCCTATATCACAGACGGAGGGAGAGGAGATAAAAAAAAACATACGCAATTAAACAGCTGTAAAATCCAACAGTTCCAGATGATAAACAAGGAATTTATATCCTGTCTCACTAATATCTATAAATGAGAGGCTTTCACATAAGGAACTTTTAGAGTCTTCATGCAAAATATTATCCACAATTAAGTTTTATAATTCAATGCTATTAAAATGAAAATCATTCTTGTTTTACTTATCAGTTTTCACTGACTTTCTACAAATGTTTATCTAGAATTTGTGTTTGGGGAAATTTATATTCTTATGGAGAAAAAAAGAAAAAGATTTCTCCAGAAATATGGTCTCCAAAGAAGGAAGACAAATATGCAAATGAATATCTGTTATATTAAATTAAATTTAACAATTTGAACAATTCTGACCAGAAAATATAAAACATTCAAAATAACTTTTTTTTTTTAGCTGAAAATAGAAAACAGCCCCCACCACTTCACTTTGGCATTCCTACATATGATTTAGGTCATTAATTGAATTGTTTTCTATGGTTTATCAACCCATTGCAAGTTATTTAAAGTCAGAAAACATTTTTAGGTTGTAAGAATTCTTTTTGAGATAATAATGGTTTAATCATACAAGTCCTTTAATCCATAGCTGGATGGGATAAGAGGTGGATTCATACTTTATCTAAATTTGATAAAGAAATTATAATGTGAATATAAAGTAGGTATCCAATTCTGTATTACGATCAATATATAAACTGATCCCTCCTTTTGTGCCCACAAAATAAAATACATTTATATTCCAGAGAATGTCAATAAATCAAAAAGACATGCCCATGTAGATAATCAGTATTTGATTAATTCGTTCTCTCCAGCTCATCAACCATTTACATATCATTTAAAGACAGAAATTATTTACAGATTGTAAGAATTGGGGTTGGGGGAAGATGACACACTGATACAAGTCTTTAACCTATAACTAGAAAACTGAATCATTTACAAATTTTTGATTTGGCATTAAAATTTCTAAATTTTCACATTACAACATCTAATTTGCAACCATTACAGATCAAAGTATAGAAATTGTATTAAAGATATATTATCTAACACAATCTGCTTACAATATTTAAAATGTCTTTATAGATTTCACAACAGATAACAAGCATCTGTATTTAATCATTAATTACTAAAGTATTTCCTTGATTAGGTAATTATTACTTAGACTAATGTATCGCCCGGTTCACACTCCACCCACATCTATTGAACAGGTGAAGAGGCTCATTCCTTGTTCCCTGTTTAGGATGTGGTTTCCGGCTTTCTCTTTTCCGATCTTTTCACTATTATGTAGCCCCCTGCACATCAGTGGCATTACCGCCTTGCTCGGGGTGATACGATTAAAAAACAACAACAAAAAAACAATAGCAAACTAGTGAATATAAATATCTTTTCAAGTGGAAGCTTAAAAAATAACTATGAAAAACATTACATTTTATACAAACACTAAACAACTCCAATAATTAAGATAAAAGTAAAAATATCAACCCAAATAAATTCCAGGGTCTTGTAATAAATTTGACCCTAAAAGTAATGGCCATATTTGGGTTAAGAATTTCAGTTAAAGAAAAACTTAAGATATAAAAAAGACCAGAATTTGTAGCAAACTGCTTAGTAAAATGTCTGAAATTCAGAGGAATTCTGTGTTCTCACCAGAGTCAAAATCTAAAAACCTCCCAGAACTGCTGCCAACTCATCTCTATTCAGATGCACAATGACTCTGAAAGATACAAGAGAGGAGAAACATTTAGGGTGATTGGAAACAATCTTTACATTTTGTTATTAAAAGTGCATGTGTATAATAGGCAACATCTTGTTCTAGGCTATTCATAACAGTTTTGAAATCTGGGCAAAGAAACAAACTCCCCCAGAGCAGAAAACACTTTCAATCTTAAGAATGGGATAGATTTTTCTAAAATTTCTTGAACATTCAGACAAGTAGATGGAAATAAATATATTATTTAATATATATAAATAAAAAACGGAGCTTCTACTTAAATATGGGTATCCATTAAAAAATAACATTTAAGCAGTAAATTAAAATATGTTAGATTAATAATTAAAAAAACCCATTACAGAAATGAATAAAACCTGCCTGTTGAATGGTCAATGTATATCTGAAAGCATTGTTTATAGAGCTCAAATTCTTTCAAATGATAATGATGTTAAATTTTACTTTGGAAGCAATTCTAACAGGTGGAAGATAAGATTTAACAACCACATGTTGTCTTTAAACAATGATAAATACAGCAAAAGTACTTCTTTGCTCATACATTATTGGAAATTAAAAGACAACAACCTAATTATTACCTGGAATGTCGTAGCTAAATCCAAAACTTACAACGGAAAAGAAGATAAATGTAAGCTATGCCTTTTAGAAAAACTTAAACCATATCAATAATCCTAATTTGCTTAATGAAAAAGTGATTTAATGACCACATGCTGTCATAGTAAAAAAAATACTTAAACTCTTAGACCCAGATTGATATAGATTCCTCTGTTTGCTCCTTTTTTCCTTTCTTTATTACTTTCTTTATTACTTCCCTTTCCTCCCCCCCACCACAATATTACTTTTAACAATAATGAATTAAACCCCTTTAATTTTTTACTCCAGACATTGTTTAATTTTAATTCTAAACTTTACTTTTTAATTCTTAAATTTTTCATTTTATTTAAAATTTTTTATCTACATGTAATATTTGAATATTTAAATTTTTATGTTTTATGATTTATGCCCCTATGACTTCTCCATGCATTTTATTATTTTTGATATTTTTATATTTTAATTTTGTAGCCTTAGAATATTTAAATTTTTAATCTTATAAAATGAATCTTGTAAAGTTACTGCTTTTTTAACTTAAAAAAGCAGTCACTTTATAAGATTTCCCATGAACATTGCATGAACTTAAATTCAAATCTATTAAACTGTCAGTTTGAAATATGCACTTAATTGCATAACGCATGAAACCCCCGAGTCGTTTTATATATATATATATATATATATATATATATACACACACACACACAGCTCTGTTCATACATTGAGCACTGTTTTATTAACACCCGAATAATAATTCTATACATATGTGCACTCACATACATATATTAATTCACATCATTATATATAATTATTATTTGTGGTAATATTCTAATTTATAATGAAAACATTTTTTTTTCACTACACAAAAACTGTCGTGTTTCAGTGCACTATATTGCCTGACAAGGTGCTGAATATAGCCTTGAAACACTCTTGTGTAGTGAAAAACGTTTCTTATTACAAATAAGAATATTACTACAAATATTGTTCTACTACATATTAAGCACTATTAAAAGTAAATAGTACAAACTGTGGAAAGTCATTCCATTAGTTCTTACTACTAAGATATAGATATATATATCTTTTATTAAATATGACCAACAAGGAATATTTAATTAATTTTTTTTTATTATGTTTTTCCAATATCTTAACATTTTCCTTCTTGTTGGTGATAAGGAATATAAAAATAAATACACTTGAAAATAGCTATAGAAGTGGCTGAAAGTGCTTGGGACAAAAAAAAAAAATCGTGGAATATATAACTGTAAATTTGTCTGAACACGTCTCGAAAAACCCACCGAGTATAAACGTGGAGGGGGAAAAAAATGGAAACAAAAAAGAAACGAACTAAGCACTTGAACATTAGTCAAAGTACTAGTCGAAAGAAAAAAAACCCAAGACAAGTAACCTAACACGTAAAGTGCTCAATACACTGGTAGAGCAAATAAATAAGAAAGTAGCTAACCTAGAGAGCCAACAAACCTACTAAGGTTTCACCAAATTGGATCTTCAGGGCAAGTTGGAGCCTGTGGAATTCTCTTCCATCTACTTGCTTCCCCGACAGCTACAATCTCCAGGAGTTTAAGTGTAAAGTCAATAGTCATCTATCTTGCTAACTTGCATCCTCTCTCTCTCATGCTACTGACTCTGACCACTCCACACTCAGTATCTTAATCCTTCTCTTACCCACTTCCTGACACGCCCTGTAACCCGTCCCGCTTTCTCATAACTTTCCTCATAGGAGGAAAGTTATGAGAAAGACAGTCTATAGCCTCTGGTGCACTATAGACTGTCTTGCTTGGGACGATATGATAAAAATTTATATTTATATATATATAAAGAATCAACTATTTACAATCTAAATATTATTGATCCAATATTTTGGATACTTTTTCAAAATATTTAGAGAGGTTCCCAATTCCAAACAGTAAAATGAAATTGCAAAGGTTCTAACTACAAATCACAAATTAAGCTTCCTATAAACCAGTGGTTCTCAACTGGGGTCAATACAAAAAATAGTAAATTGGGGGTTCAAGATAATATTTTAGTGGCCAACAAAGCTATTTCAGTTTGGAGCAGTTATTACAAATGAAAACTGGAATTTCTACAGATATTAAAATAGAAAAGTCTAAGATTAGCAGAAAATGAGTTCAAGTGATGTAAGATAGCATCTCTTTGACTCTACTGGATGATTTGATTTGTAAAAGTTGAGAAAAAACAAATATATATATATATATATATATATATATATATATATACCTCCTATGTGTATAACATGACTGAGTTTTGTTTAACGGCTTAACCTCTGTGGGTTATTTAATGCCAAAAAGGTGGGGTTTGAAGACATGTTTTAATGTTCAGTTATAGTGAGAAGGTTGATTTAGTTAGGTATTTTTCATCAAAATGCCTTCTTTTTTTTTTTTTTTAAAGAAAACTGAAGATATCTTCTAGTTTTATATTCAAAAAAATGTATTGCTGGTAATAATTTTTTTCCCTTCAAAAATGTATTATGGCAATAATTTTTTTCTTCAAAAAAAGTATATTTTTCTATAAAAGTCTATTTTTATGTATATATTTCTATAAAAGTCTATTTTTATACTTTCATAATGTTTTGACATAATGTTTGGGGTGTTAACTATCTGCCCATAGCTGGGACCCTAACAGGTGCTACCACTCTAGGTCAGGGTGGACCTGGGAACAACAGCAATTAAGAGGTGGTTCCATGCTCCTCACAACCTCCCAATCAGAGGCCTTGCTGCCGGATGCAGTTTACCATCATACCCAGGACCAATAGCATGACTGAGTTTCATGCACTATGCAATCTTCTTATATAGGATTGCATAGCCAATGCTATAGATGTAGAATATGTATATTTATTAATATATACTTTACAGCTCTGTTATATTACATCGAGCACTGTTTTATTAACACCAGAAAAAATATTATATAATTCGTATAAAATCCTTTGTACAATAAAGACGGAAGCTGATGGCTTGCCTGAAATAGGCCTATACTTCCAATTTACCATGAAATAACGTGTCTGCCTTAATTTTTCTTATATTTGCTCTATATGTATTTATATAGATATATATTTAAAGCTCTCTTAGAGAGTTATCCTACCATTGTATGTACAGGATACTCCTTTGGATTCTTCTATATCTACACCACATTTTTATATATATATATATATATATATATATATATATATATATAAAGGAAAATTATATAAATATTCCTAAATTCATCTTAGTAAAAGTAAGCCTTTTTTTTTTTTTTATCAAACAGTTAAGGGAGAGCGCACCATAAAAGAAACTAAAAGTGATCAATGGGTACCAAAAAAAAAAAAAAAAAAAAAAAGACAACCAGAATTTTAAAAATCAATATAGCTTTAGAATTTAAACTTTCAAAATCTAGATAAATTGATGTAGTATTTAAAGGTAGAATGAAGCTTTCAAACCACATGATCTTAATATAAATTGTACTCTGGCATTATGCATTCAACATTAGCAGATATTTTTGGCAATTTGTCAGACAGAAACAGAATTTGTAAAGTGGTTAAGAAATATTTGTAATTCTTAGCTTGCTAATTTTTCTGATAAATTTTTTTGGTGGGGGTGGGGGGTGGGGGCACAAAACCAACAGTCATCCTTCTTCAATACTTGAACCTATATTTCAAATCTGGCTCACTTCATAAACTTCCTGATGTGAGATAAGAAAAAAAAAATTAATAGTTTTCTATCCTAACTAACTAAAAACAAAAATCTTGAAAGCCTTTTATCGCAAATTCAATTAAGAGTACATACTGTGGTGTTAGCTACCATTATGTCTGCTTGTATAGACATATTCCTTGAACAATCAAGAGACATGGCTGACTAGGCAGATTATTTTCTCACAGTAGGTTGCCATTTCTTTCTGCAGTAGACTAGTTGCCAACCAAGGCTATAGAACCTAATCTGTCCTGCTATTTAACCAATAGCTGGAGGGAGATGGATTCATACCTTTCCCAAGGGTATTTGTGCATAAGTGAATGCAACAAATTCAACTGGAATTCAAATAAAAAACTTGCTACAAGGTAGGCATTACCTATTATACAACACCTTCAAAAAATTCATAAAATTAAAAGCATTTAATATTAAACATTTATAGAAAAGAGATTGGATTCAAAATTTAGTCTGTGTTTACAATCTAGTTTAATCAGGACAAGAATTACAATAAATAAACTTTACAGCTGCTCAACTTTATTTCTCTTTAGGAACCGTTTTGATGAATAATCTGAGAAACATATTTACCTTTCCATTTTTTAAAAATTTTTTCTAAATCCATTTGGAAGAGAGAAATCTTGGAAGTGTATTGCAGTAAGTGTTCTCTGCTACTACAATGCTAATATCCTCAGTTCTGACAGCTTCTTGAAGATGAGATAACAGTTGTAGAACAAGCAGCAAATCCTCACGCTCATTGAAATGCATATTAAAAAATATCATCCGATGTTGGGAGGGGGCTGATTGAAGCCCAGTGATCTTCAAAGAATGCAAACCAACTTAAAAAAAAAAAAAAATTCCAGGATCATCATTTTTGCATGAACAGATCCTGTTGAAGACCAAAATAAAACTCAATATTTGTCTATATTTCTGAGATGAGGTATTTATACTATTTACACTGTTGTACACTGACCTTCAGGTGACTGGAATTCGGAACCAAGCTTTTTATTTTGATTATTGGGGTAAACTGTTCTCGTTCCATGAGTCTTACCACTTTTGGGCGTCTTAGTTATCTCCATTTTACTCAACTCTCTAAGATTATGTTCGCCACTAATGTCGATAGGTATTGAGCATTGGCTGGATTCAGTGACTTGATCCAAAGAGTTATCAGTTCCAATACCTGGTGAAAGTAGTGGAGACCAAAAACTTAGATAGTTGAGTTAAATGGAAATCTTGAAGTGGTATGACTCATGGAACGAGAACAATCTACCCAAGTGATCAAAATAAAGGGTTTGGTCCAAAATTCCAGTCACCTGAAGAAGGTTAGAGCATATGACGACCTGTCATGAATATGACAAAGGTGACAACAGTCCAAATGCCATAATTTTGTAGACAAAAACAGCAGTAGAAGACATCTGTTTACTTATCTGGAAGTTAAATGAAACAACAGATAATATTTGTGGCCAATAGAAAGTGACGTAAGTTGACATGGACAGCATTCATGCTTTTCAAGTTTTTTAATTACTTTAAGTAGTCAGAGGAACAATGTGCACAACAAATCCAGTCTGCATCTTGTTCATACTTATTAATATGCATTTTATTTTAACACACACATGAAATTTAACATTTTCTCAAATACTATTCTCATTTTGTCTGATTACACATAGCAATTATCTATTAAAGTTAAAAAGAAATATTGACAAAAATTTTAGTATTTCTAGACATTTATCAACCTTACTATTCTATTAACCTTGGTCATTACAATACCTATTCATATAGAACTTGGGGTGGAGAAAGAAAGAAAGAAAGGAAAAATTCAAATTAATTTCTCAACTCACCTCTATATAAAAAAAGAGTCCTTCATATTTCCAGAGTAGGTGGCAGTCTGAGATGGTAAAAATTGTCTTCATTTAGCCGTGCCTGCCAACTTTCTGATGGTCGCCATTGTTGGATCTTTCTATCTGCTGCTGCTCCTGTTGTCATGGTTGGAACGACGCAACTGCAGTCTTCAAAAGTTTTATATACAACCTTTGTTGGCCTCGAGCGTTTATTTATACATTAGATTTAACACTTCCACTGCTGTGGACATATTTATACATTTTTACAAAACACATGTTGCCTGATGCTGACATAAACATACATTTTCAAGATGCACTCTTGTTACACAACTTCTGTTGCGTTGCCTGCTGTCAACATATACGTTTTTAAGATAGATGATTCCTGGTATTTAGTAGTACTTAGTATTATTCCGAAAACTAATGTAGATATAATAGCATGCAACACAACCTGTTCTGTGTTGCATTTTTATTATATTGTATGTTGGGCAAAGGAATCATCTAGCTTAATCTGTAAAGTGGAATATCCAATTAAAACTAAAATGACTGCAAACAAAAAAAAAAAAAAAATCACTACAGATTGAGTATCCTTTTTCCAAAATCTGAAAACCTCAGAAATTTTTCAGTTACCACAATTGAAAAATTTTAGAAAGCTCAGCTAGGTAGTGTATATTGACACCAGTTTTTTGTTCGTGATTGTCACAGCAACACCTTTGTTCAGGAATCACTTACTAGGTGTTTTGTGCTCAGTAAAGATATTATTCAAAATGTCAAAAGTCCTGCATTTATATATTTTATATAAAACTACCTCTATGATGTATGTTATTTATATAAAACTATTTTCAGGGTATGTACAGGCGGTATTATGATATGTAAAGGGATATTGTGTTTATGCTTGGGTTGTCCAATTTTATAAATGGTATACACAAATTATATGGACATGCATTGCGAGCAATGGATATCAGTTTAAATCCCAGTTGAATAACTTGTATTCACTTACATGCAAATACCTTTGGAAAAGGGTATTAATTCATCTCTTCTCCCTCCAGCTACAGATTGAGTAGCAGGACAGATTGGGTTTTGTAGCCTTGGTTGGCAATGAGTCTACTGCAGAAGGAAATGGCAATCTACTGCGAGAAAATCTACCTGGTCAGTTATGGATCAAAATAGACATGATCACCCAAGCACGTATCAAATATAGCACTTAACTGACTGATATACAAATTAAACATGATGTATTAAAAAATCTGAAAACTGAAACAGTTCAGGTCCCAAGAGTTTTGGATAAAGGATTCTCAATCCATATTAGTGTCTTTATAGTCATTTATTTTCAGTAAATGACACTTTCCCCACAGGGCCAGCAAAGACAGGCAACAATGTTATAACAATGCAGCAGTGAAAGTGTTAATAAGTCAAAATGTGATAAAGAAAAAAAAAAAAAGTCATTTTGACTTTTACATAAATCAACTAACACTTTATCTCTGAAAGTTTTAAACCCCAGAGAACAACAAAATTAGAGAGAATAATTCTCGTATTTCAAATTGATACATAGAAAATAAAATGTAAAGAAAACAGGTTTGCAAAGGGCATTATTAAAGTCACAACCTGCACGTAGGTGGATGACACCAAACAATTTTCAAATGTACAAAATAACAGGCATAAACAAGTCAATTATAAGTATTACTTAAAAATACACACAGTATATTGTTGGTGATGAACACATGAAGAACAGCTCTTGCAAAGTGACCAGTGCCCTTTTGACCACCTGAAAGCAGCAGGGACTTGCCTGCTTTCAGAAACATCTTAGTGTCAACATTCTTCAGGCATTTCCAGAGATTGGGATTTGGGCTGAAAGGAATCCTTCCATAAACTTTTGTAAAAAGACACCATTCGGCCACCCTGAAGAGAACTCCAATTAGAGTGATGTGAGTGAGCAAGACCTTTTTAACAAATCAACTCTTACTTAAAAAAAAAAAAAAAGAAAAGAAAAAAAGTTCAAACACTGTTCAGAGATTTGAACTGCTTGAAACAATTAAGAATTTTAAAAAAAATATTAAAAAGGATTCACATGCCCATAAGGTAGACAGAAAATTAGGATTTCCACTATATCATAGTGAACACATGTAATTGTGTTTAAGACTGGCTTACAAAGATTCCAGCAGAGAAACAGTGCCAAGATCATGAAGAAAAAAAAAAAAGAAAAAGGCTAAATTAAAAATAATAATATACTCACCCACAATATGAGCAACTTAGCAACTCTTGATACCAATACACACACACACACAGACACACCCACATCAAGCAAATTCAGTACACATTCTATTTTCATTTCTTTATACATACACAGCAAGAGAAGCCAAAGCAGATAATTGGAATAGGTTAACATTTACAGAGGTGCCACTAATCATGACAGACTCACCACAGGCAACACTGTTAGAAAGAGAAGATGTAGTGGATGTAGCTATGTAAGTCTCAGCTGAGGATTTGGCTACACATGGTGAGATGATACTCTTTGGTTCTTTGATGATGTCACCCATGTCCTGAATGTTGGTCTGGTAATTATGTTGGTAGATGGCAGGAGCATTCGTTACTGGAGTGCATGGTGCACCAGTAGTGGGGACTCGACTTGGAAGAAGATTCAAGATTTCTAAGCGTCGGTCTGGCAGATCTTCCACATTCTACAGGAGAGAAAAAAAAATATCACACAATTGTATTATAAACTTAAATACTGTAAAGAACTGTTTTAAATAACAAGAAAGGCATATTAAATTATTTTCAAAGGTCATATTTCCTGAGAGATCATAATCAGATAAAAAGTGTCATTAGTATAATTTTCTTTTAATAGACAGACCAAATAAAATTGCCCTTTAGTTTATATCATTTACCAATTTATAAAAAATAAATCTGAACATTTCATTTTTTATTCATAAACATTGACTAAATTACATTGACTAAATTATTAAAATATGTGAACCAACTATAAGAAAATCATTATTTATAATTTTATAAAGTTCGAATTAACTGACAATTAGCTGATGTTTTGCTAACCATTCCAATAAACACTATAATAGGGTTTATTATTTTTGTTGTCAATCTTCGAGAACAAAAAGAAAAATGTACAAATTCACTTTCATATGTTTAGGTTTTATTACAATTTTAATCATTGCTTAAAAATAATAAAAATTGCCAAGGAGTGAAGGTAGTTAAAATAATACAAGTGAAAAAACTTTTTAATGGTCCATTTTTCTTTTTTTTCCTTTTGTTGGTACAAAGATCAAAATTTGATAAATAGCTTTTAGGTGACAATTTAAACAATGAAATTTAAAATTATGGATTATAATCGATAATTTAATGAAAAAAAAAATTAACCAAACCATACAGCTATAAAAGATTTCTTGTGCCTTTTACCAAAAACAAAGTAAAAGACTTCTCCTACAAGATGCAAATGCAATAATAGGGGATGTATGCAAACAAGCAACGTTCTTGGTAGACCAACTGAAATTCCACTTATTTCTTACCAAGGACAATGATGCTGAATGTCACTTATTTAAAAATATTACATGCCTGCTGATTTAGAAGGAGACAATGTCAAGAAAAGGAAATTAAAAATAAGTTTTGGGTAAATACTGACTTTTGCTGATGTCACTGACTGCTCCCAACCACTGTGGTCAGGAAATGGGCCAGATGTGGGCACTGTTTTTTGGATATAGTTCTCTTTCTTGGGGTCAAAATGGTTCCCTTGTTTCTTCCAGGGATCAGGAAAAATAGGAGGAACCGGCATGGCATGGATGTCAAACATGGCTGATGCTCGATACTGCATGTGAGCAATACCAGGTTCTACCCGATAGTTGAAGGGGTACTGAGTAGCTGGTACTGGCAACCGCTGATGACGAGGTGGAAGGCAATACTGAGATGGTGGATAATAGCTTCCTAAAGACAAAAATAAAAATAAAATCAAGATTTGTACAATCAGAAATATGTTTTGACCAAATGCAAGAACTTGCAAAACATTTGTTTACTGTTAATTAGATTTTTTTAGGTTTTAAATTGCTTTCCCAATTTTGAATAAAAAGGTTTTACTTTTATTTCCTTTTTTTTTATGGATTTATAAAAAAGACAAAATAAACTAGGTGGAAACTATTCTAAATAGCAATAGTCAGTCAGTTGAGTGCCATACGTGATAAACGCTTGGGTGATCATGTCTCGACAGAGACAGGACTGACTGGGCAGATTATCCCGCAGTAGGTTGCCATTGCTTTCTGCGGTAGACTAGTTGCCAACCAAGGCTATAGAACCCAATCTGTCCTGTTATTTAACCCATAACTGGAAAATAGCAATAGTAATAAACTTGAATAGTTCAACCAAAAGCTACCAAATACCCAACATTGTTACCATAGCTTAGTTTTGAGAGAATTTCTTGCTTCTCATTTTCTTTCAGTTTCAGTAGTCCCTTGCACCTTAGTGACATTATCACCTTGCTTGGGAGTGAAAAGACTTTATATATAAATATATATTAAGTCCAACATTGAGTGAATCCAGGCAGCTTTCAAGCTTCACCACTAATTTAGTTCTCAACCAAATTTTAAACAGTTTACAGAGTTCGAAAGAACACCTCCTTAGCTACATTTTGGAAAAAAAAATTTTGAATTTTGGTTCAAAAGAAAAAGTTATATGTGAAGTTCAAAAAAGGAGACTAACTACATAAGTGAGTGAGTGACTTATGCTTCTATAATAAATCTTATTCTTTATAACTTTTTTCTCTTTAATATTTTTGCATGTGGTTTTCAACATTTATATTCTGATGATATCACTTTTGTTAATCAAACTTTGCTTATTACTTATTTTATGAGAATTAATTATAAATAATCAATGTTTTTTTTTTTTTAATCAATTGCATATAAATTTTTTCTTTTTAATATTTTTGAATGTTGTTTCCAGCATTAAATTAATAGCAATGCCTAGAAAAATCATGGATTACATGGAAAAATGCATGCATGAAAATATTCTTAGATTATATTAAACCTGAAAAAGAACAGAACAAGTTATTAAACCTGGAAAAGTTCTTATTTCTAATTTCTACTTCTAGTGAAGTAAAAATAAATTTTTTTACTTCAAATATTGCATTCAAAGTTTATTTTTAACTGCAATATTTTAAATAAGAAATTTATTTTTTACTCCACTAGAATATCTTGTCCTTTACTTTTCCAGGTTTAACAACTTGTCCTGTTCTTTTCCAGGTTTAATATAATCTTAAGAATATTACTTTTCATGCACGCATTTTTCCATGTAATATATATATTCTTCACTGGTAGCACAACTTTCATGTCCAACACAATCTTCAGGTGTGGAGTTAAGTCCTTAAGATTGTGTTACATATGAAATATGCTATTGGCGAAGAAAAAAAAATGTATATTTATTAATATATAGTCTATTGCTCTTATATTGCATAGAACACTATTTTATTAACCACAACACTCAATTTTTACTCAAATGGAAGTATGATGTGAAAGATGTTAAGTTATTGACTGATTAAATCTAGCTTTGTTTGCTGCATTTAGGTTCTATAAGGTTTACAGTAGGTTTTTTTTTTTTTATAGAAACTGTACTCATGCCTAAATTCTTATTTAAACTTAAACTGAAGACATTAGGACACATCTAATACCATCAATTGTCTGGTCGAAATGTACAGCTATAGCAAAATTTAAACAATATTTTTTAGACCAACAATGACTTTTGTAAAGGCAAGTCCTACTATTTAAATAATCCATAGCTGAGGAGATGGATACATACCTTTCTCAAGGGTATTTTGCATCTAATTGAATACAAATCAGATTAAAATTCAAACCCTGCTCCTTGACTTATTATTCCAAGCATTTATCCATTACACCATCCACACATCCTGTGTAGAGCCATGATTGCCAGAAGGGCTGGGTGATGTACTACAGTAAGTAATCTCAAACCAGGTAGGATAGTTTCGTTTGCAAGACTCTGCACCCTCACTACACACTTCGCTGTTCTTGTAGCCGAGTTCAACCGGCTCTATGCCAGTTTGCAACCAAGTATGCAAATTCTGTGATAATTACGGGTTATTCTCTTAAAATTTACAACTATATGGAATGTGCATTGTGGTGCAGTGGATATTGGCTCAGAACGAGAAATTGGGGAGCCGAGTTCGAATTCCAGTTGAATTCATTGTATTCACTTATGCGCAAATACCCTTGGGAAAGGTATTAGACCGTCTCTTTCTTCCAGTTATGGGTTAAATAACAGGACAGATTGGGTTCTATAGCCTTGGCTGGCAACCAGTCCACCGCAGAAAGCAATGGCAACCTACTCCGGGATAATCTTCTACCCATTCAGTCATGTCTCTTTTGAGACATGATTGCCCAAGTGTGTTTCATGTATGGCACTTAACTGACTGATATGGAATAGTTGTTGGCTTCAGTTTTATAAAGGAGACGTGCAATTCCTTCATTGTATCAGCAAGCACAGCGTTTTACAAATAAGTATTTTCTACATACTAGAAAGTCCTAAATATTTTCTTCATACTAAACAATAAAATAAAAGATTGATTTAGCAAAATAAAAAAACGGATATGACAGAAACAAATTGCTCACCATCTATGTGATTTGAAGGTATTTCATAAGGTTGAATGATTGGAGTACAATTAGGGACAGTAATGCTGTGACTAACAGGCACTGGGGAGAAACGTTCCTCTTTGGAGTTATTAGTTGAGTATGGCACACTGTTCTTCGGAAAGGGTACAGAAGAGACGGTGGTAGTGGTATTGCTGCTACCAGCATGCTCCTGGGAGACTGACGAAATAGTCGCCTTTGAAGTGGTGACAGTTGTCGTCGTGTTGCTACTGTTGGAACATTCCGGGGACAGTGAGCAAGGGGTAGTGCTCTCAGTATTGACTGGTTCACTAGCCGTTGTCAACTTCACAGTAACTGGAAGGCTGAAATGAAAAAGAAACAATAGCAAGTTTTAACTTTTCCTTAAAAAATTAAAAAAAATTTTTTTTTCTTTTCTAGATTCTCACCTTGATAAAAATGTTCCTATAAAAACATTCAATGACCTGAGTTAATTACATTTCAGAAGCTAACAAAATAATTATTCCAGGTAATTAGTAGAGCTTCTAGAGTTGAGAGGAAAAATATCAAGAAGATATTTTTAGATTTGAAGAGAAATTTAATTTTTTTTATTTTTAAAGATGGATAATAGATGATGAGAGTTTATTTCTGACAGTCTACTCAATTTGCATACATGTGCACACGAAGAACCAATAAAAATGTTTAATGTACTGCTATTGTGAATATTTGGACAAGCATCACAAGACAAGCACATCCTCTGAATGGAAACACTTTTGTCAGGAAACAATACCTAAAGTGCAATGAGCTTCACCAAGTAAAAAGAAAATGCAGCTTTTCTGATAATTTCTAACGGATGATTTTAACCCTTTATTGTTTATCAACCTATTTTATAGCTACCGACAAATTGACCTTGAACTATGTCATACAATCACATTAAAAAGTTCTCATTCACTTCTGTTGTTGATAATGGTTGGAAGTGTGTGTGTGGGGGCGTTACATCTACAGGGTGCAATGGGTAAATTGTTGTCATTTTATATTTTTAATTTTGCACGCCTGAATGTTTTTTTATTTTGTCAACTGCATAGTAAAGTGAGGTCAGTTGGACACTGTCTGTGAGCAAAAGAGCACTATGATGCAATTCACTCAAATTTGGAAATGGCATACTCTACTGCTTAGCATTTGCACCAGAAGCTCCAATATCAATATTTCAGAGTGTTTAGGTGTCAATCTGAGGACAGTGCAGAGGATTAAAAAAAAGTTGGATGATATATCCAGTCAACACCATGGTGATTGGAGTGATTACTAGTGATGGTGACATTATGCCTCCATTTATATCTCCTCACAGGGCTTCAAACTCAACACATAGAATGACATCAATTGCTTTGAGGGGGTAGTGCTGCTTTGGGTCAAAAGGTTTGCTGATGGAAGACCCTATGTCTGTCAACAGGACTTTACACCATCATACACAAGGAGGAGAACCCAGTCATAACTGTTAGTCAATTTCTGCCACCACATCACCGCCAAACTCCCAAGACTGCAACCTTCTTGATTATTATGTGTGGGGCACAGGTGAATGAAAGAGCAACAAAACTCCTTATAACACCAGAAATGAACTGAAGGAAAAGATTATGGCAGCATACACCAACTTAAATCAGGAGGCCCACTTAGAAGAGTTGCAGGAGATTCTGAAGTGCTGTGGCGGAAACTAACGGCAATTTCATTGAATAAATTTATTCTTTAGTATTTCAAGATATTTTTGTGCAATTTTGGTAAATATATTTGTTAAAATGAGATGTCGGTGTTATTTTTATTTTTGCATAATTTAGAAGACAATTCATCCATTGCATCCTGTAGTTCCATACCAGTCATTTTACTGATGGCATGAACAAATTTTTAGTTGCAATTGTTTTTTCCCCACTTATAATACATTAGAAAATATATTCAGTTTACTTACAAAAGTAATAATAATAAAGAAAAAGTTCTATTGCTTATTGACAAAATGTTTGATGTGTTTTATATTTAATATTCAATAAAATGAACAAATAAATTAGCCTCAGAATTCTTTGATAACAATGAACAACCATGAATTTCATTGGTATTTAATAAACAATTATAAGATTTATTCAAAGTCTTTGAATTATTATCTTTATTATAGCTGTTATTATATACATGATGTTTCAGTCAAATGCATGTGGCCATCTCCAATATATTATTTGTCTGATATTGTGCAATTTTTGTTCTTTTCATGTTGTATATTTGCAGGACATATTTCATTATATGATCATAAGATTTGGTTTGATTTGTTTGTTTAGTTAGCTTATTAACCCTCTTGGGTCATTTAATGCTGAAAATTGGACTTCCTTTCAATAACATCTTAACAACGATATTTACAATGTTTGAACTGTTGGCCTCATTACTGCCGTGTTTACGATGTTCATCAGGTTCTAGGAATTTTGAACCAAACAATTTATTACAATCACTGGGGTATATCATTCTCATTCCATGTGTGATGTCACTTCATGAATTATCTTCCTCTCACTTAACTCTCTAAGTTATTTGTTCAATACTGCTGTAACCTGGTATTGAACTCACAACTCTTTGGATCAAGTCAATGGACTATCCACTGGGTCATGTGTCCTAGAGAACAACAGCATGGGAATTTCTGGGACTTAGAATGGTACCTTTACACTGTTCAGTTTCTTGATCTGTACTGCTACATTTCAAACACCAAAATTCTAGTACATCTGTCTTTATTATGACCAAATCTTTGGTAGTTATGACATCATAAAAGGTCTGGGGATGTAAGTTTCCACTTTTGTGAGGATATAGCCTATTTCTATTTCATTTGGTGGTTTGGATGTGTTGAATTTTAATATATGTATTGGTGTTTACGGTTTGTATATTTCTTTTGTTATTCTGATTACATTTTTTTTTTTAGTTTAACTTTGATTTCTTCTAGAGAGCAAGCCAGCAGGTCTAGACTTTTGATTACACCTCTAGATGTGTTTAAACTTTGATGTGGGTAGGTTTTGATTTTCAAGTTATTAAATATTGACCATTTGAGGAATTTTTCTACATACATTTTTTTCCCTACTTGAATTATTATTGTTTAATTTTTTTTTTTAACAGTTATATGAGTAATTTGAGAGTATATTATTTTTCCATTATAAATGGTGATACTTGAAGAAACTCCTGTTACAAAACTGACTCCATTACTATGTATTGAGGGAACTAACTATACCATTCTGATTCAGAATTAAAACTTGATTCAGATTGTGGTTTTTCATTTTCTTTGTTGCCATATTATATACATTTTGTCTTTCAACATTCTTAGTTCTCTCATGGAAAATGATTGGGAGGAATCCCATTCACCCAAGCATCTGAGGGATACAAAAGTGGTATACTCAGGTTAAGTATTTATATATAGTCATCAATTTCTTTCATTCACCCCACCCCTTTAATTTTTTGAGGATACATTTTAGTTATAAACTAATAGACTCTTGCCACCATCTTCTGGTACAAATTTGGTTGGTGTGTATTTTTTTTTTTGTAGGTTGTGAAGTTATTGTGTTTTTGACGGGTGGAATGGTACTAGGGCTTGACATGACTAGCTGATTGATCATATCAGGCATCTCTCACTGCCTGTCTTGCCCAAGGGCCAAAGTAGTTGAAATTCAGAAATATTCTACCTAATGCCTGAGTTCCTCAACTACCAAGATCCCATCCACAAGAATCATGGGTCACTACCCAAGGCAAACTGGTCGGGAGTTTGGTGAAGAGGGTCTTACCCCTCTGCAGAGGTAAAGTCAGAGTATTCTGAAGCTCAAACTGACAGGTCAGGAGATCACAGGAACAAACAAGAAACAACATTACAGAAACAAAATTAACACAATTGTCTATAACATCTATAATAAGATGAGAATAATAGTTTGAATAAGTACAATGCTAATTCCTTAATTTTAAAAGTCAAAATATTTTGAAGATAAGTCGTGATTAAATGAAAAGAATGAATTCTGTAATTTTGACACAAACAGCAATCATTACTTCAAAACAGTAGTCTTTATGGCCTTGCACTTGATATTTTAGCAGCAAAAGATTGGAGTTACTGCAAACACTATATTCTACTAGTATTTAAGATTTACATCAAGAATTTTATATTTCACATCACCAAACAAACAACCCAAGGTAAAAAAAAAGAAAAAGAAAAAAAAAACTTACTGCTTGACAGTCAAAGAATTGTTGAATGATTCTTGCCGGGCCGATTTTGCAATCATCCGTTCACGTTCACGTGTAGATTTGGTTACTTGATCAAGTTCAGCTTTTTCCTTTGGTGTAAGCCCGGCCACTGATGAGGTTCCAGTTTTACCACCAAACTTTTTGTTCCGAGCACGATACCTACGTTTTCGTGGTTTTTCATCATCATCATTATCATCATCATCATCCATGAGCAGAATTAAAAAAATAAGAAAGAATTTAAGGAAAAGATGGCACAATCACTGCTAAAGAACTTAGAGTTAATTTTCTTTTGCATACAAAACGTTTATTATATATATATATATATATATATATTCACCAATATATCCACTATTTGGACATATTGAACAGAAGAGAAAACATGTTTTGGCTGTCACAGGTGAGGCATGGTGGGTGCAATTTGATGTTGGTGTTTGGTAGAGAAAATACTGCGTCATGGTATTATCATTAAGATTTTTTATATAATTTTTCATGTGTTATGATTTTTTTTTCTGAACTCAGATTATATGAGTATTGTCCATAGGTTTTGTACTTTTGAGTGCTTTTGGCCATTATCAAGAATTAATTTTGTCTTACTTGTAAATAAATACGTGAAGTTTATGAATAATGGCTAAAATTATTGCTGAAAATGCTCAAAGTAAAAAACTTTTGGACAATTCTTATAGAATTTGAGTTCTGAAAAGAAAAAATCATAAGACATGAAAAATTATATTAAAAAAACTTCATAATACTTTATCTGTCATTTTTAACGAAACATGCATAAAAGAGAGAGTGCTGCCCAAATACACAATATATATATATATATATATATATATATGTATGTATGTATACACACACACATTATCTTACGTCTATGACCCAACTTGGGTTTCATGTATTATGCAATCATCAGGTGCATATTCCAAGCTGACAGCTAAATAGGAGTTAAATCTTGTAAAGTTAAATTACTGCTTTTTTAAGAACAAAATTGAAAATTTTAAATTTAAATTTAAAATAAAAAATAAAAGATAATAAAATGCAGAGAAGAAATCAAAGGGGCGTAAATCATAAGTTTTAAAAATTTAAATATTCCAATATTACATGAAGGTAAAAAAATGAAGCGAAAATTAAAATTTTATATAAAAATAACATAAAATAAAATAAAAAAATGAAAAAAAAATTTAGTAAAATTTTGAATTAAGAATTAAACAATGTAAGGAGCAAAAATTAAAGGGGTTTAACTCATAATTGTTAAAAGTAATATTGTGGGGGGGGAAAGAAAGAAAGAAATAGGCAAACATATTTGATATCATAGCATTATGTTGTGAAATATATTTATGTTTTTAATGCAACTTTTTTGCTCCTTACATTGTATAATTTTTAATTCTAAATTTCACTTCTTTATTTTTCTTTTCATTTTGTTATTTTCATTTAAAATTTTAATTGCCCCTACATTTTTTTCATGTACATATATTTGAATATTTAAATTTTTAGGACTCATGATTTACACCCCTTTTGACTTCTCCCTACATTTTATTATTATTTTAAATTTATCTACATGTAACTGTAGAATATTTGAATTTTTTATCTTGTTATTAAAAAAGCAGTAACTTAACTTTATAAGATGTAATTCACATGAACATTGAGTGAACTTAAATTCAAATCTATTAAAACTGTCAGTTTGAAATAAGCACCTGACAGTTACATAACACATGAAACTGAGTTGTACCATAGATATAGGATATGTATATTTATTAATATATAATACAGCTCTGTTCATACATTGAAACACCTGAATGATAATACTATATGTATGTACACCCTCCTCATATACATATTTATTAATTTACACACACACACACATAACATTCTCTATTTAGACTTTCATCTGAAATGATATGACTCAATAGCTTTCAGAATATTTTTCACTTCAAATTTTCTTATCTAACTGCAGAGTCTCAGTGGGGAAGAAATGAACTCCTCCCCTCCCTCTTTTTTTAGGTTGAAAACAATTTAAAACATGTGTTTAGGATTGAAAATGGAAATCAATGTTTTTTAACATACAGGACTATTGTTCTGATTGCTGACTCAGCCTTTTGGAAAAAAATTCACTTTTGCCAGTCTTAAAAAATTAAAATACATTTCAAAAGTAAACCATCAATAGCTTTGTTACAGCATCAAAATAAATATGACAAAGAAAATAATCTGTGTCAACAAATACACAATTCCAGACACCTAATATGTGTTTTTCCCAAAATATACCCAATCAATTATGAGCATACAAGCCTGTTTTGCTGTATCACAGCTCATCAGTGTGGCTAGACATCCACTTGCTTCCAGCCAAGATTAAAACTCGACCAATGGTGTCAGTTGGAGTCCCTACTCCCTAAGCCATCAGCGCATGGAATGAGAGAGGAAGAAACTTAAACATGTTATATATATATGTGGTGTATACACACGCCAACCCCCGGGAGAACTCGATTCATTACTTATCCTTTTCATTATATATATATATATATATATATATATATATATATGTGTGTGTGTGTGTGTAACACCGACATCTCATTTTAATAGATATGTTTAGCAAAATTACCAAAAAATATCTTTAAAGAGTGAATTTATTCAATAAAATTGCTATTGGCTTCAATTGTGGCCTCCAGACAGCTTGCCAATCTTCTTTGCTGAATGCTGCCATAATTCTTGCCATTAGTTTCTCTTCAGTATGACAAAGAATTTTGTTGCTTTCTTGCTCAACTGTACCCCACACATAACAATCAAGGGGTTGCAGTTTGGAGAGTTAGGTGGCCAAATGTCAGGGGTGATGGATTCACAAATTGGATGACAGTCATGACTGAGTTTGCTTGTGTGACATGGTGCAGAATCAAGGATATAGTGTTGCCCTGGATGTATGCCTCCATGTTGTATGAGGCCCTGTGCAAAGATGAATGGAGGCATATCACCACCATCACTAGCACTATGATATTGACTGGATATATCATTCAACT
This sequence comes from Ascarosepion bandense, assembly GCA_037127315.1. NCBI lineage: Eukaryota > Metazoa > Mollusca > Cephalopoda > Sepiida > Sepiidae > Ascarosepion > Ascarosepion bandense. The sequence goes on along the minus strand of JBBBDQ010001462.1, from coordinate 632,836 downwards.
CTTTCCTAATCCTCTGCAATATCCTCAGATTGACACCCAAAAACTCAGAAATGTTTGTATTGGAGCTTCCAGTGAAAATGCCAAGCAGTAGAGTATGCCATTTTCAAATTTCTGGCAGAGTAAATTGTGTTATAGTGCTCTTTTTCTCCCAGATGGTACCCAACTGACTCTACTATACTGTGCAGTTGAAAAAAATAAAACGTGCATGTGTGAATTTAAAAATATAAATATGCGACAATTTATCCATCGCACTTTGTGCACATATATACATATGTATGTGTGTGTGTGATAGAGTAATTATAAAGAGTTAGATACTGAGAGCTAGTATTAATAAAACATTGCTCGGTATAGAATTACATGGCTAAAATTTATGAAATAAAAAAAAAATATACATTCCCACTACTTACATCAACGGTAATGCAACTGAATTTTATGCCCAACACAATCATCAGGCACTGATTGAAAACTGACCATTTACAAATTTAAATACTTATGTCATAGATTGAGATAGTAAAGCAGATCGTTTATTTATTTTGTGTGTGTGCATATTATATATATGACCTTGAATAAGTTCTCACTGATTGTTCATGAAAAGTAATATTTTATTTACAAAAAATTAGTCAGAAACATGTCACTGAAAGTATTGTCCATGGGAGACACTACTTTTCCCCCCATCTTTCTGTCAGTATTTGAATTCGGAAAAACAATGTCTTCTGAAGCTAAACAATATTTTGCCATCTTCATAAGGAAAGTGCTGCTCAGCCAGGCATGTGATATCAATAGGAACAAGTGATAATCGGGCAGGACAATGCCTGGTGAAAGAGTTCCCATTTAAGAATTTCCAAGTAGGTTTTCACATGTTTTGCAACATATGCTCAGGATACGATGCAAAAAAAAAAAAACAAAAAAAAAAACACCACCACCCTTCCTTTTTCTGCTGCTGAGGCAGCTACTCACACATGATAAGACACCATTTGACATCTCTCGGCTACAACTCATATGGCATCCAATGTCTGTGCTTTTGAATCATTCCTAATGCTTTCAAACATTTTGAAACTGTTATATGATTAACTCCTAATGATTCTGAAAGTTCAGCTTGTGCCTTACATGAAGTAATACCAGTAATACCTCCAATTCTTCATCTTCAAGCTTTTTCGGGGGCTCCACAGCATTCTTTATCTTCAACATCAAATCATTTTTGAAGCCTCTAAACCAATCTCCGCATGTTGTTTGCGACAGAGCATGCTCACTGTAAGTCTCAACAAGAATTCTGCTTCAGCTGCAGATTTTTTTTTAAAGTAGTGCAGTAAAATTCCCCGCAAATGCTTTTTTTTTGGCATGAAATTTGACATGTTCAATGCTATAAAAAAACAAGGTTGTACAGAATAAATATCTATATTTAAATTTTACAACAGTCAGTTTTCAATCAGCAACAGACAATTGCATCATGCAACTCAGAGTTGTTCTACTCGGGGGGGGGGGGGGATATTATTCAAATCTGTGTCCTCTTTCTAGAAACGCCTCCATCACGCCTTGCTAGTTCATTTAGCCACAGAAATTTTACAGTATGCATTTCTTAAATATGTTAAATTGAACCAGGCTTTCCATGGCAGTGTAAGCTAAAGCAGAATATTGCAAGGTGCTGGAATTCAGGTGAAAAAGGTAAAGACTAGTAAACAATGTCCATATTTAAAAAATGGAAATGCCTACAAAAACATGTACCCCACTCCAACATACACACTATAAATGTCTATGCACCATATATGCCATTACACACACAAAATTTTATATATGTATAATGCATTTACCTCTCCATCTCATCCTGAGAATGTGCAAAGGTGCAGTTGGCTCCACGGGGGCAGCTTCCCTTCTGAGTTAAATCCCGACACATATTGGTCTTATATTTAGTATTATGCAAGTTGGCTGGCTCATGTTTCTTGTGGCTGTAGTGTTGGATAAAGTCAACAAGTCCTTCCACAACAGTTTTCACAGCATTCATCACAGCCTCCAAGTTGTCCCAGGTTGGAATTGGCGCATCTGGAAGAAAATTTGTCAGAGCTTAAAAAGATTCAATTAATATCCAATTGATAAAAAGTCATGCAATAACTGCTGTTACCTGCATTGGTTTTTTTTTGTTTTAATGATTTCACCTCCAACTGAGACAATAATGCAAGGGGTTACTGGGAGTGAAAGAGAATGACAAAACTAACGAGGAGAAAGGACAATAAAAGAACAGGGATCAAGTGATACTAAACTATGGCTATGTGCCAGTCTAAGATAAAATTAGTTGATAAGTCTAAAAGAACAGACACTTTTTTTCTTTTAATTATTTCATCCCTAAGAAAGGTGATAATGTCACCAAGATGCAAGGCATTATTGAGAGTGAAAAAGAATGAGAACACTAGTGAAGAGGAAAGACAGCAAAAGAACAGGATTCAAGAAGATAGAAAGCAATTCAATTTTTGAAGAAGGAAAGGTAAGTGGCAGAGAATTTCAGAGATGAGAAATACAAGAAACTATTAGAACATCTTGTTACATCTAATAGTTAATTCGACCTATTATAGCTTCTATTACTGCTGTTCCCAAATCTGAAAAGCTTTACAATGACAACCTGTACACAGAACCTCTTCTCCATCCCACCAGAAGAGAGGAAGACTACTCACCAGGAGAAGGGTCGATATTAGCCAAAAGCTCAAAATGTGGTCGCAGTCGAGACAAGTTACCAGGATCTCCAGTTCGTTGAAGTGCAATAACAAGCTCATTGACACTTTGACCAAACGACTGGGGAGTCTGCAGCTGAATAAAGAGAAAAAAAAAAAATAAATGATCAGCTTAGACAAATTGCACAAATTACAGCCAACAAATCACATTCAACCCATCACAAGATCTTAACCAGCCAGACATCCTTTGAAATCATTATTTTTAAATAATCTACATTTTACATCAAGTTAATTATTTCATTAGAGCATTTGCTAATGTATGACATTTGTTTTACCTTGTTACGTATCATTCCTTGGTATAATCACAAATATTGTTTATACAGGGTGCAGCAGAAATACCCTCCACTTATTGGTAAGACAATATTTGTGTATGGGGTATTTCTGCTGCAACTTCGGTAGCTGTAAAAATGAAAAAATGCTCTTAATTTAATAAAAGATTAGGGTTTGGTTATTCCCCAAACATAAGGCTCTCAATAGAGCAACCTAATAAAAACACCCACCTTTATGTTAAAAATTCTTTACCTTTTAAAGTAAAAGTCATTGGGGTACAGTGGATATCGGTTTGGAACAAGAAATCAGAGATTTGAGTCCAAATCCCAGTTGAATTTCTTACATTCATTTACATGCAAATACCCTTGGGAAAAGTATTAATCTGTCTCTTCCCTCCAGCTATGGTTTAAATAACAGGACAGATTGGGTTCTATAGCTCTGGTTAGCAACCAATCTACCGGAGAAAGTAATGGCAACCTACTGGGGAAAAATCTTCTGCCCAGCGTGTATCACATATGGTACTTAACTGAACAGAATATTTGTTTCAAATCAGATTAATTAAACTTTAAATCAGCTAATCTTCCTTAAATAGTTCCAGAAAATTTTATTTTTCAAACATATTTTAATAAAGAGAATTACGTTGAAAATTGTAAATATGGTTAAAACCAGCAATTTTTATTGATAATATAAAAAAAGGAAAGAAAAACTTCTTCCAATCAATTTAGATTTGTTCTGAAATACAGCAAAGTAGTTTGCTTATTGAAAATATTAGATTTAATCTATTATCTTGGAATTAAAACTAAAGTAAAAGCTTCAAGAAAAATACATAAATATACACTGACACAGGATGTTATAAAGTATCTACATTTTTTTTTAGCATGAACTCAGCCACTACTGACTAGAGATCAAAAGGACATTTTTTTACTTTTGAAATTGACACATAAAATTTCTTCAAGTGTTCAAATTAAAAAACAAAAAAAAAAACATTGAATTTTTTCAGACTCTACTAATGTATTACACTACTGTTAGAAAACAATTGTCTTGATAGACAACGAAGAACAAGAACGTGTGTAAATATATATATATTTTCCATTTTTAAACGAGTTATTTCGCTGCCTAGGTTTCTACCATTAGTGGTGTCTTCAGGCAATTTTTAAAAATCACCTGAAGATACCACTGTAGAAACCTAGGTAGTGAAATAACTCATTTAAAAATGGAAAATATTCAAAAGTTCTACAATTGTATTGAATACTTTTTAATACAAATGTGCACTGGTCTAACCCTATTATGACCAAAAACTAAGTATTAAACAATAAATATATATATATATATATATTGAAGCATTTTTATTCTTCATCTGTGAAGGTTGTGTGGAGCAGTACAGTAGTCAGAGATATTGTGCACACATGGGAGTTGTCGGGGAATCATTAGCCAGCATGATCTCTGTCTTTGGCCAGAAACTACAGATTTATATAACACAAAATTCATACACATTCTTGCCTTTTCAGGTTGTTGCTTAATTGACGTCATCTATGGCCAGAAACATCAGTATCATTTTTGCTGGCTATTGCATTTTAAGCCTTTGTTGTCGCCTGGGTTTTCTGTTTTTGATGTCAATCATATCTTTGTCAGCTATTGCCTATGTCTTTGATGTTGTGCCACCATCCACAGCCAGAATATATTTTTGTCAATCATATTTTTGCTGGTTAAGGTAATATATTACACTAAAATATATTTTATTACTGTTAAATAATTTATTATTTTTCTTTCAGCTACAAATTCAGCAAGTGTAAATTCATCTTTGACAGAGATGTTTACTTGTCTGACATCTTTTATCTTTACTTTTCTTTTTTAGCACCTAAGACATGTCTACATATTCTTTCTCCCTTTCTTTTTTGTCACCTGAGTAATTATGAGGTCAGGAATTTGTTCTCATCAAGGAAACAAATCATAGTCTGCAATAATCGCCAAATATTACTGACAACTAAAAACCAGTTTTCTTAAAGGACAATTTTAACTTGTAAAAAAGCCATTTCTGGAATTTGCCATCTTGATTTTTATGAATTGAGATGGAGAATGAGTGGGCAACACAATTTATAAAATTCAAAGGCATTTTAGAGAGCTTTTGGGCTATTGCTGTTCTTTTTATCAGGACCTTTCAACCATAATCTTATAATTAATTTTTATAAATTTAAAAGCTTTTTTTGAATCTGTCACTTTAACTTTAATTTAACGTCATTATTTCCAGTAAGCAAAATACTTTACAATGTATTTTTCAAACAAATTACATTGACTGGAATCAATTTATTATTATTTTTCCTAAAATAGCTGATATCCCTTTTAACCATCTTTTATCGCAATATAATTTTATTTAAAAAAAAAAAAACTTCCAAAAATAAAATAAGTAAAAAAGAAATTCAACAACGTTTTTATAAAAGGTTTTTAAAATAATTTTTAACTTTTATGAATTATAATAAAAAAATAAAAAATATAAACAATTATTTCAAAATTTTATTAGTAAACGAAAAATTTTTTTTTCTTCAGACTATAATGTCCTTAATAATTATTATTTATTCCAGCAATTAAAAGTTTATCAAATTAAATATCAGAGTTTTATTGCATTTTTATCTTACTCTTCGGAGCAGATTTTCGGCCAGGTTGTCCACTTTAGAATAAAAACATAGATGATTTATATGCCGCAATGAGTCCTGCATTTAACTAATAAAAAATTTTTTACAGCTAATTAAAATTTATTAAAATTTCATGGATTTACGTTGGGGGGGGGGGGGGGGGGGGGTAACAGAGTTTAAAAAAATATTTTCACCAAGAAATTTAAAAAAAAAAATAATTTCAAAAATAATTTCATTTATTTGTGAACGAGTACTGAAAGTTTCATTCATATCTGACTATTTGATTTTTGCGAGAATTTTCAAATTAATGTGTTTGTTGCCGGGGGGTGGGGGGGGGGGGGGTCATCATTTACGTAACTTTTCTTTCTTTTTTTTTTTTAGCCGCTAACTCAAATAAAACAACATTTTCGATCAAAATTTCGAAAATGTTAGCAGGGATTCAAAATTTTTTTTAAATAATTAAAATTGCTTTGATCTTTCCTCTTAATAAAAATATAAATATTTTCATGGAAAAAGTTTGTTTTATTAAGTTTATGAACTTTTTTATTCATACTATGCTGTTTCATGCTGTTTTTTAGCAATTTTTTGGAGGTACCTAATTAGTTTAAAACATGTACATTATGTTTCAACATTGAAATGACAATGTTTCATCAGGTAGTGTGGAAAGGAATAGAAAGTCTTTTTCTTATATTTAGCAAATTGTGTGTGAGATGTAGGTGGAGTGAGGGATAGAGAGATAAGTCTTGTAAATTGTAATTTTGAGTGAAAAGAGGGAATAGGTAGGGGATAGAGTTGATTAATAGAAGTGTCGAGAATTTTGTAGATAGATTTAAAGTTAGAAGATAAAATATAGTCCTTTATAGCTTAATGACTGGTTTTCTTAAGGTTCAATAAAAGGGGAAAATAAGAAAATGTATATAGGGTGGGGAGGAGTAGGAGTAGATGCGATAAAGTGGAAATAGAAATAACTCTTTTGTGAACCTATCTTTATTATTGAATTATACGACTACAAAATATTTTTGTATTTAAACTTAGTTTGTATAATTAATCTATTTTTGTATATTTAACCTCAATTTAAAATTTAAGAAATCCCCTTTTTTATATAAAACTTTAAATTAGATCACAGTTTGTGGTATGAAATAAAGGTAAAATGCGTTTACAGTTTACTGTGGTTTCATGCCTCTGGTTCAAGAGTATGTTGTTATTCATGTATTTAATGATTTCCATTTTTTCTTGAAGACAAAGGAAACATAGTTCCTTTATTGATTTAGATGTTCTGGCTTGTTTGAGGATTTTCCATTTAACTTTAGGTGTTTTATTTTCGTTTTTTAACTTCCAAAAAATATCTAGAAAGTGATGTCATATTTTGTTTGTCCTTGTTATTGAAGGATGAGAGGTGATTGTAAAAGCACTTTTTAAATATGTTCATTGAAACAAAATGTACACTTTGTAGTAGATAATAATTTGTACATGTCCTATTTATAATAAATATTCACAGCTCTATATATCGAGCACTGTTTTAAATGAATGTTTTGAACGTTGTCAATTTTTTCTTCGTTCCTTATTCACTTGAAGATTTTATATATGTCAAATAAAACTCATTTAAATTTGATTTATTCATTTATAAAAATTATACTTTTCTTTGGTTTGTGAAATGATGTTAAATATAAGAGTTTAGAAATGATTGTTTTAAAATATGAAGCTGAGAAGAGAAAAAATGATCTACAAGCAAAGTGGGATTTATAGACAATAGTTTTAACCTAAAAAGAATGAAAGAAGGAAAAAGAGCAAGATCAGAGAGATACATTTTTAACAATTTGTTTCTTTGGTTTCATTTTATAACTTGTTACTTTTTATGAAATGCTACATTTCTCTTATACAATTTCCTCCAGTCAGGTCGTTTGTTGGTGTGTCTTACAGTGAACATATTGATGCTGTGAGTTTGCGAACATTTATTAACTTTTGTGTGAATCATGGGTCCTAAATCTAAGGATAAGGATGGGAATAAGAAAAAGCTAAAGAAAATGATCTCAATGGAAATTAAACATGAGATAATATGGAAGCATGAACGTGGTGTGAGAATCGCTGACTTGGCCACTGAATATGGTCGAAATGCTTCGACCATATCAACCATTCTCAAACAAAAGGATGTGATAAAGAAGTTGCAACCCATTCGCTGCTAGTAACAAATCTAACATTTTTCTTCATTGTTAGGGACTAATGAAAAAACCTAAAAAATTAAAAGCTTAAAAACTTATTAGCATTTATCTTGGCCTTTCTAGTCTCGTGTGTGTGTGGTAGCCTAGCTTCCCTCCCTCCCCACTCTGGGCATTTTGCTATTAGCGCTTGCTCAACTGGTGAGTACAACTCAACATTTCATTGTTTTTATTAACATTTATTATTGTAATACATACATATTGGTGTTTTTACTCTATAATTACTATATACGGTATATGATTTTAGTTATATATAAGATAATTTTAAGTATATTTTTAGGAAATTTCTTACCCTTAAAACGGATTAATTCGGTTTCTTTTAATTCAAGTGGTAATAATTGCTTTGAGATACGATTTTTTTTTTAAAGATACTACGGCAGTCATGGAACGAATTAAATTCATATCTCAAGGTTCCACTGTACATGACCTGAGTTTCTATTGGTTTGCTGAGACAAACCCTCTGAAAATCCCCCCATCTTAATTGTCTAGATTTGGTAAAAATTGTGTTTTTAAAGCTTCTATATGTAATGATTCCTAACAGAAAAAATATTTCACTGCCTGACGAAGTGCTTATAAGATAGTACGGAACACAATCACTCTTGTGTTGCAGTAAATTGTTTTTATTATAAACCCATTAGTTTGTACTACTTCTATATATATATATATATATTAGGTACCTACAAAAAAAAAAAAAAAAAAAAAAATCACTGCTCATTTTCGATACCTCAATTTAAATTTAATTTTTAAAAATAAAATGTTTTCTTGAAGCTTTAATTGAAAGCCAAGAGATCAAATTTACTAAAATTTACTAATTACAGTAAGCAAAATACCCTAGTTTAGTTTAAAACGAAATTATATTGCTCGGAATCACAAATTTAACTGTTGAAAAATTTTTTTTTTAAATTTACCACCATTATTGAGTAATCAATACATTGTGTATACAGTAGCTAAATTTCCGTTTTAAAAATCTTGCACAAAAAAAATATACCTCCTTGACACGTTATTTAAGTTGATTTTTATAATTGAAACTTACCTTTCTGATTTCAAACAATTATTAACTGCTTACTGTCAGGAAATTTACAAAATAAATCACTCTTTACTAACGGTAGACCTCTTGTCAGCGCTTATCTAAGCGATAAATTATGTGTTGACAAGTAGCAGGTGTGAATGACGTTTGGATGGTGACCGAAAGTGACAAAAATTCATGTAGCTTAAAACGTAACATTTGGAAATTTAAATTTTTTTTTGTTGTTTTTTAACTAAATAGTAAAATTAAAAATTTAACATAATATTTTCAGCAAGTATCATATTTTATAGAATTTTAGTTTAGATTTATAGCCAGACTGTGCTTTCTGAATAAATAAAAATAAAATATGCTTTCTGAATAAATAAAAATTTTAATTTCTTTTAAAAGAAAGAATTAAATTAAAATAACCGAACTAAGTTATATTATGTTATTTATTAATATTTTTCTGAAATAAATATTTTTATGTTTAGATATTACATATTTATCTTAAATTATTAATATGCTTTCTGAAAAATTAAATTTTTTTAAGAATAATTTTAATTTAATAAAAAAAGAATCAAATTAGAATCAAAGTGTGGTTTGTGTATTTTTCAATGTAAGGGGAATTCATCCAAACACTTGTTAACTTCTAAAAATAATACGACCTCTACGGAAACTTGTTATGACCCCTATGGAACACCGTACTTAATAAAAATTTCCAAAAATTAATTTTTTTTAATTATTTTAAAAGTAAAATTGGTGAATGATTTTTATTAAACTTTTCAATTTTCGATAGGCAATATGATAATCAATTCTTAAGTAAAAAAGAAATAATTGTTTTAAAAATATGAAGCTGAGAAGAGAAAAAATGATCTACAAAGCAAAAATATAAAGTTTTGATAAGAGTCCTATTAGCAGTTTCATTAATGGCATCCTAAATTCTGAATCGCAAATTTTCTTTTTTACATGTATATACACATTATGTATGCAAATCTATCAAAATATATATTGTAAATCGTATATTTTTCTGTGATAGTGGGATTTGAAGAAAGTTACATAGAATTAAAATTGTACAAACAACTGAAATTAGTTTATTAGAAATCTATTTTTATACTTCCCTCATTATTTGTTTATTTTGGGTTTTTTACATTTCTGATAAAGCAAGATTTCACCTTTCACATTAACAACAGAAGAACAACAAATGAAAACTAAAAACATCTCTGTATATCTTCAAATGTAGAGAAAAATAAGTTGTTTCATTTTCAACTTGAAATCAAAATGCAACAGATTGATATTTACAAATAAACAAAATATTTATCAATAATGCTTCTGACTAGATAAAGAAAATTTGGAAATTTGCCAATAAATATAGCAACAGATTAGTAATCATTATTTACATTGTTTAGACAGTTGTCTTCATCTTAATTAAAATATTCACAACATTTCGGCTGTCGGCATATGGCCCAGGAGATAAAAGCGTTGGTTAGATCCAATGATTGAAAGGGCTATGACAGTAGCGGTTAACAAAGTAACTGTGTTGAGTTGAAGGGAGATAACTAACATCATGAAACGAGAAGAATATATCCCATGATCGAAATAAAGAGTTCAGTTTGAAATTCCAATCACTTGAACAAGATCGGAGCATACAACAGCTAAAACACTAGGAACAATAGTTCAAACAATGTAAATAATTACAATATTTCAACTCAGAAATATAGACAGATATTTGTAATCATCTTGAAATGATACCTGTTTTTATAAAAAATATTTTAAAGAATTATCAACGTAATATATTAAATATGAAAAAGCAAGCTCTTTGAATGAAGACATTGTCTGCTGTTTCGCTTAAAGTTAATTTTAACACGGTTCAGTGTGCTTGTTGTTGAATAAATAGGGTTGGCATTTTTGAGACTTACATTCTCAAAGACGGAGAGAGTGAATGTGAAAAGTTTTCTAAGCTTTCAACTAATCATAACCAAGGAGAGAATTCTCATGAAAATTCTTATGATTAAACATGGGAATTAATCCAAGAAGGAAATGACAATATGAAAACATGGCTGACTTACCTTATCAATAATTGACTGCATATGGGATTTATGGGCTGTGTCTCCATAAAGCAGAGACGACCATTGATCAGGAGAAATACGAAGACCAGCTTCAGTAGCTATCTGAACTATCTGGGCGTCGTGTTCTCTGCGCAGAGTTTCATAAGTACGAAACTCTTCTTTCAATTGCATTAAAGATGATTCTTCATCTCGTTTAGTAACCTATTGATGGGAAAAAGAGAAAAAAAAAGAAGTCAAATAATCAAACTTCTGTCAGCTAAACATTTGATAACATACAAGACACCCTCTCTACACCACTTTTGTCCTCACCCAAATGGATAAAAAAGTGTTCCCATAAGTATTATGATCTAACATATTAAGTTCAGGTATTTGGTAGTCTAATGAATTGTACGTAACCTAACTCCATAATACTGTAATATTACATTTTTAGCCTTAGACGTGTAGATAAGGTATCGATTAAGCTAATGTTTACATGGATGCCAGTACTACCACCTACATAAACACCGTAATACTTTAAAGTAAATGGAAAAAGGAGGTTTACAAGCCATAAAACACAGTTGATTTCTTTTGATTATTATAATTTTTTTTTTTTTTTTTTTACAGCTTATCAACCTTATGTAGGTTATTTAAAGCCATAAAAATTTTTATATTGTAAGAATTCTTTTTTTTAAATAAGTTTTACTCATTAACCCATAGTTGGGGAAGGAGAGAAATGCATTCATGTGCATAAGTGAACAGCAAAGTGAACTGGATTTGATTTCTAATTACGAGCTGTTATCCATTACCCAACCCACACAACTAAGCTTAGAGCACTTATTATTCTTAAGGGGGTCACACATCTAGGTACTGACCGAACTATGTTGCTTAACTTAGGTAATTATACATAAGCCTTGATTATTATAATGATTCACACAACAGAACATATGCTCAATATGTACTTCTATATTTTTCTTTTAGCTTTAGACCAGAACATTTTTTAATAAACAAAAATTAAATAATTTAAATAAATATGAATCTAAAAGGAAAAGATTCACAGTTTTTTCTAATTTTTAATAATTTTCTAATTTTTAATTTATTTTAAAATTCTTGTCTAAGAAAAAAAAACAAACAAACACAGTAAATGTACAAATAAGATGGTGTGTGATTTCTCTACCTTGTAAAAGATTTAAAAAGCTGGATACTGCAACATTAAGCAATACCATCCAGCCTATTATCTGGGATGACAGCTGTCAAATTAGACAAGAAAATTTCACTATCCTATCTGTTATAATAAACATTGTTGTGCATATATATATATATCTCACTCCTGTCACATTCCTGAACAAGAGCAAGGCAGTGTCGGCTCAGTTTATTCTCTTTATTACTAGTTATGAAAGCTCTTGCTGCGCGTTTGCTTTTTAATAGTGCCTTATTTCATTTTTTTTGCAATAATTATGTTGTTGAATAGTGAATAAAATATATCCTTCCTATTATAATAAAAACTGCTGTGTATTTATTTATTTATATATAAGGAATTGAAAAAACAGATGGATTAAAACCCAATGTTCAAGCATTTACTTTTATAAAGAGTGCTCAATACGAAATAGAGCTTAATATTGTAATTTTCTTATTACAATGGTTTATAAAAGCATTATATCACTACACAAATATTTTCATGTTTCAGAACAATACTGTTGTTCTTCAGGTGATATTTTAAAGTAAATGATGAAAATGATTTATTTAGAAAATATAAGATGAATTCACAGTTATATAGATAATGAAGGGGTAGTTGTGGGAGAATATGCTTGTAGGTGTGTCAATATTGTACAAGCAAAAATGACAATTAGGTTGAACTATGAAGTTGAAAATTTGGGTTACGAAAAGGAAACGAGCAGCCTAATGTCAAGACATGACACTTTAATTTTGTCAGGGTAAGATGCATACTGGGTAGACAATTTTTAACAGCCGGTTGGATTTTAGGTCTTTTTTTTTAATTTGATTTTGTACTAAATACTCAGTTAAAGGGGCTGGATTGCTTAGGTTAGAATTAAGTAATTATGGTATATTAAGGTTTACTGGAGTTAAGAAAACCGAATAAGTATTGTGTGGGTCATTTATTTTAGTAAAATAATTTTTAATTAATATTATAGCATAAGTTTAAATGAACAATTGTAATTAAATTTTAGAAAAAAATATTTATGTTTACATAAAACTGTCATTTCATCCCTACGATTCAGCAGCACTTCATTTTTTAGGGAACCTTAAAATCTGCAGCTTTTTACTCAGGAACAGAGGGCAAATGTCATAGAATGGTTTACAGATTCTTGTTTTCTCCAGAATTTTCTATTTTACTTTGGAAGTTTTATTTGTATCTTAACTGTCAAAAATACACAGAAAGAGATGTTTGGTTTTGGTACATGCTATTTTTGAAAGAAGTTAAATGCTGCTTAAAAGTGTTCTTAGTAGATCCAGTGTAAAATTTTTAATTATATATATTTCCTCTCCTGTGACACTCAGAGGGAGGGGAGTAATCTGTGAGGAAACAGCTAATAATCCTCTTAAATATTTTGTTATCATTTATGATAGCAAGGGTATATTCATTTTTCAATAGTACCCCCAAAGAAATTCCACAGGCTTTTTTCAATGAAGAAAAGAAACCACAGAAAGATCTTGAAAAACAATATGGCGAAATGCAATTGACAAGATAAACTAATAAAGTATTTGGGTTTATTAACAAAAGACAGAAATGCCGAATATTTAAAGACATTTCTCAAAGATTCAGCTAATGACAATTTTCAAGAGAACTTACCTTAAAACAGGATGCTCTATAAAGTAATTGTACCACATGACCAATAGCTGTTTTAGAAGCTTGTGGGTACTGAGGTTCCAGCCGCTGGACAACAAATAAAACCAAAACTTTACGAGACAAAGCAGATCCATCCTCCAGAGCTAGAAGAATTAATTTAAGCACTTCTTCTTGCATGGCTGAATAGGGTGTGAAAAAAAAAAAAAAATCAATGTCAAAAGGATAAAATTGAAATATCCGCTTTCAATGTCATGAAACTTAATATTAAACAATGTCTTCTTTTTTCAGCATGATGGCACTACCATTAGTATTTTTACTTTCTACCATTTATCATAAATTAAGAAGAAAATAAGTCTTCTCAAACATGTTTCTTTAATCTCTCAGAATTCATCTATTTTGGTACATAGTACAGCTCAAGATTATCATCATCCAAGGTCAACAGATAAAACAAAATTTGATTTATATAAACTTCTAATATTTATTCAAAACAGTAAATAATTTTAAATTTTAACCTTTAGAACACTGCATCATTAATATTACTTCCCTTTCTACTGTATTCTTTTTCAAGATCTCTCAGTTGCAGTAACCTTATTGGTAATTTCACTTCAAGTTGTTTTCTGTTGCCACAGAAAGATACAGCAACTGTGAAATTCAAACCCACTACTGTTCAGGGATTAGAGTCACCTTCAGAGGCAGGATAAACTTTTTGTACAGTGTATAATGAAGTCACATACAGAGTGATAAATGCTAATACAATGGAGCATGCACACACAACTTACACGCTTCCTTTTTGAAGCTGGTAAATATAACCCAACTGAAGATCGAAAGACTTACATTATTTGTATTTTTATTTCTAACTTTGAAAAAAAAAAAACTTGAATCATTAACAAACAACATTGTGTTATGCTCTCTACTCATCATAAACTAAATTGAAAAAACAAAGATGGAAATTTATTCACAACATGAAGCAGGTAATAGTAAATAAAAATTATAGTAAAATTTACCTAATTTATTTTAATATTTTTATTCACTTTCAGCCCCTTCCCTGCTAATTATTTCAGGAAAAAAATGTTACATTTTCAGACAAATGTTTTTTTTTATTATTTATTTTTATATAGTAACTAAGAAAATGAGGCACCCTGAAATACTCACGCATTCGTTAACACCTTTACCAGATGTTTCAAATTCAGAAGGGCATAAAAAGAATCAAGATCAATGTGTAAACAAGCTGATTAGTAAACTTTATGGTTTTAGATGTGTTTATTTGTCCATGCATGAAAAAGAAACTTATGGTAAGAATGTATGCACACATCTATTCCAGAGAAGGGAGTTAAATTTAATATTTCAACTTTTTCAATTTTTGTTATATCTGTAGTATTTGCATTAAAAACAAATGTTTAAACCTTTAGCATTCAACCCACCCAAAACTGCCCCATAAATATTGGTGTCCAACCAGTTGTAACCAGCCCCAAGTATACTCTATCATAACATATAACATCATCACAACTAATGAACAAAGTCATGCAAGCAATGAGACTTTAAGAGATGATATTTGTGGGATGGTTTTGGGTTGGTCAAATGCTAAAGGGTTAAACAGATCAAATTGATTTCTTTAACATTTTAATCATGTTTTTTATTACAGCACTAAAAATTGTAAATGATAAAAACTTTTTGAACAGTTCAAAAATGATGGCAAAACACAGACCACAATTTTCAATCAAGACAAAAAGAAAAAAAACTTGAGAAAAACCATGTTTCAACTCACCTGGTCCCAAAAACTGGCAGCCCCTCGCCCTCACAGCTGCCCATAGGTTTGCTGATAGCTGTTGTGGGTTCTGGTGCTGTAGAATAAGTTCAGTAACAGTCCTCTCACTAAGAGACCGAGCAGCACGCATAGCACGAGCCCGTCCCTCTTCTTCAATTAGCTGACAGTTAACCAAGGCTACCAGCTTTCTCTGCATGGGTCTGCTCAGAATGGCATTAGTGGTACCAGCACCTATACACACACAAACACACAACAGGTAAAAAAAAAATAAATAAATAAAAAAAAAATAAAAATTTATCATGGATTATATAAGACTATTTCAGCCAAAATGTGATTTTTAATCAGAGCAACTCACAACACGACACATTCATTGCAAATACAGAGCTCAATATCAAGAGAGAGTCGTATGCAATTATAAGTAATAAAATAGTTTCTCATAAATCTATGCTCACAGTTCCATAATTCTCTCATCCAATTATCAGTAGAAAATCTGAGAACTGAAATTTAAAAAAAAAAAAAAAAAAAAACATAAAACAAACATTCATTTATTACTAACAC
Organism: Ascarosepion bandense; assembly: GCA_037127315.1. Taxonomy (NCBI): domain Eukaryota; kingdom Metazoa; phylum Mollusca; class Cephalopoda; order Sepiida; family Sepiidae; genus Ascarosepion; species Ascarosepion bandense. The sequence goes on along the minus strand of JBBBDQ010001462.1, from coordinate 616,820 downwards.
ACACACACACACATTTTCCATTTTTAAACAAGTTATTTCACTACCCAGGTTTCTACCATGAGTGGGGTCTTCAGACGATTTTTAATAAACAATTTTACAGATTACATTTTACAATATAATTCTTAACCAAACAGACAAATCAAAAACAATAGAAAACAAAAAATTATCTGGTTCAACCCACCATTTAATTTATAAGTAAAGTCCAAAATAGGTCAAATATTTTTTAAACTAATAGATAGATAGACACTTTCCAAAAGAATCAGAACTAAACAAAATTTTAAACTAAGTTATAGTTGCACTAATAATTTAGATAGTTTCATTAAAAAACAAAATGCCAGAAACTTAAATAGCATCATACAAAACAAAACCACTAACAAAGAATGCAACTGCAGGGACAAAAATAAATGTCCACTTCAAGGTCTCTGCAACACAAAAGATAATTTACAAGGCAGAGGTACATGACCCAGATGGCCAAAACAAAATATATTTGGGCTCAACCAAAGACACCTTTAAGACCAGGTGGTTTAATCACATATCTACATTTAAAATAGAAAAATTAAAAAACAATACAAAATTGGCTAGCCATGTCTGGAAATTTAAATCAAAATATGAAAAAGACCCAGACATAACGTGGAGCATTGTAAAAACAGCAGAGCCTTACAACGGTGGAAAAATATGTAGACTGTGCCAAGAAGAAAAATTAGAAATTATGATATTCCAATAAAGACAAGCTGTTAAATGAAAGAACAGAAATTATGACTAAATGCATCCACACTAAGAAATACCTCTTAGGTTCATACAACCATGGATGAAAACACCATAATCCATTTTAATTTAAAAATTGTGCATTCATAAATTCCCTACCAGGTGAACGTTCAAATAAAACACTGTTACAAGAGTGTTCTTAAAAACAAAAACAGTAAACAGTAAAATCAGTTATTAAAAATTGCCTGAAGACACCACTCATGATAGAAACCTGGGTGGCAAAAATATTCAAAGTTCTACAATATAATTGTATAGAACACTTTTTAATACAAATGTGTACTGGTCTAACCTTATTTTTTATTTTTTAATCATATCACCCCGAGCAAGGCGGTAATGCCACTGAAGTGCGGGGGGCTACATAAGAATGAAAAGATTGGAAAAGAGAAAGCTGGAAACCGCATCCTAAACAGGGAACAAGGGATGAGCCTCTTCACCTGTTCAATAGATGTGGGTGGAGTGTGACCAAAAACTAAGTATTAAACAATCAATCAATATATATATTGAACATTATTTTTTTAATGGACACTCGAATTTGAGTGGATAGTTTAATTTTTCTATAACTAAACAGCGCATTTAAATATCCACCGGCCTAAATGTTTGAGAAATCTTGTTTGAAAAATATGTCTTCCAGCAGGATTTGAACTGGCATACTCCCATATATAGGAGAGATGCCATCATTAGATTTGATAAATCTTACTACACGACCACAGAAGATATGGCAGAAAAAGTCAGGATTAAGCCATAAATACATATTCTCTTGATTTCTTTTAGAACATCTATCTCTGCTCAGGAGCATATCCTATGTAAAAAAAAACGCAACCACCAAAGACAATGTTATGAAATTATACGGAAATTTTTGAAATTGGCTTTAGCAAACATGAATTTGTTTAAACACTAATTTTCATTTTTTAATGAGTACTCATATTTGTGTGGACAACAAGATTTCTTGAACATTTAGGCTGTTGAATATTTAAATGTACTGTTTACTTACAGAAAAAACAGACTATTCAAATACAAGTATCCATTAAAAAAAAAAATGTTAAAAAAAAATAAATTTAAATGTCAGCTAATGCCAATTTCATAAATATATATATATATATATATATATATACACACACATATATAACTACAACATTCTACATGTATATACATGCGCAAGTGGATACATGAACACACACACACAAAAAACAACCTGTCACCAATGAAAATGAGAAATATAAAGTCAACTGTTGATACCCACTGACGAGTGGACAGAGTGAGTTGCTGGAAGGTCCATCTACAAAACTCTGGAATTGGGATGCTGAAGTCAATACCAATCAGCTTAGTGACCAACTTTATATTTGTATTAATTATATATATATGTAAAAACAAAATTAATGATAAAATTTGTTAACCATTATCTACATATGTTATTGTTACATTATAATTCATAATACATTAAATAATTTTCATTGTTACTTTTTCATATAAAAATTTATTTTTTGTATAATAAAAATGTAAACATTTATATGTTTATTTTCCATCAAATTTTGTCAAAATTTAACCAGATATAACACAAACTGTGTTGATTTTATGATCATAGTTCTCATGTGAATATTAATCAGCATTCAAAAGCTTTCTAAAGATATAACTTAACAATATTTGGAAATATGAAAATGTTAGCAGATCGTGGCATATATCAATCTGTCATTTTCAATTTGGCTGAACTCAGTAAAACCTTTGTAACTCAGGACACAGTCAAAAGTCCACTACAAAATGTATGTATCTTGCCATAAGGCAAATTTTTTTTTTTTTTTAAATTTGACAACAAATTTAAGATACGCCTTTTAAAAAATTAAAGGTCAAATGTTAAGATCATTGCCAACTAGGAAAAAAAAAAAAAGATCACCTTTAAGATTTATTTAATTACTTTAAAATAGTATAATTTAGCTTTGTAGGCGAAAAAACAAATATTTACACTTTGTGATTATTTTCCAAAATTCACTTTTTTGATAAAGGTCAAAGGATCATATCTTGAGAACCCTTTGACCTAGAAATGTAAAATATACATCATTTAGTTCATATGAAGCTCTGCGAGTGTATCAAACTGGAAAAGTTTACTAGTGACATGTTTTGACCTTCAGTACTTCATTGGACTAACAATCTGAAGAACTCAAGCAGCCTAGTTGAATACTAAGGGAAATTAATATGACCGATAAACCCAGCCTAGATATAAAATTCCTCTACACCAACATCCTAGTTGAAAAATGCCTAAATCTCCTAAAAAAGCATCTAATATAATCAAAGAAACTCCCTACAAACAGCTAAAATAATAAAAATCTACTGTCTCATTACCAATCAATGCTACTTTACATTTAATAATGATTGTTATAAACAAAAATTTGAATTATCAACAGTATTGCCACTCAGGGGAGTGACAGCATTTATCTTGTTAGACTATCTCAAATCTGGTCCTTCCCAACATATCTTATCCAAATAATGAACATATCTGTTATACTGGCGATGCCTACTTATATATCCTTGTGACACTGATTTATCTGACATAACACAATTCCTTACACAACTTAGATAGCAGTTTAAAACTCTTTGTCTACCAGAAATCAACCAACAAAAATGACCTAATAAATTCTTATTCTCATCATAAGAACAAAATAAAAATCCAGCATAATTATCAGGTTTTATCTAAGAGCATTAAGAATATGCAGCTCGGATTATTTACATGAAAAGGAGAAATACATTGAAACACCTCCAAACTTTTCCAGTACCCTAATTATTTTATATTCAATACAATACAAAAGGCCCATAAAATATTCCAAAAAACAAAAATATGCTCCCCTATGAAAAACTGAATGAATTAAAAAAAAAAATCTATTATCCTACCAACTATCACATATACAATCAAAAAGAATCTATCTAAACTTAACATAAAGTTTAGTTACTACTACATCCAAAACAATAAAAGACTTAGTCAATACAAAATAAAGCAATAAGCTCAAACCCGAAGGTGTTGTTTACTCCATCGCCTTTAATAATTGTCACAAAAAAATACATTGGAAAAACCTCAAGAAATCTAAAAAGATTATATGAACACAAAAGTGACTTTTTAGAAAATAACACATTACATGAATAATGAGACTGACCACAAATTGGACAGAGAGTGCCTTAATTGCAAGGTCATCTACAGTAAATCTGTGCCCTAGATCTTACATTTTACCATTTCTGGCAGATCTTCTATCACAGTGTGGGATGTCTTAACAAAAGTGATGGAAAGAAAAAGAAAAAACCCTAAATAAATTTGGCTAATAAAAAAAAATACTTGATTGTTTGCATGTGTAGTCATATGAAAATAGCAAATTTAATCCAATAAAGTCCTGAAGGATGAAACGTGTCACTAGTAAACTTTTTTCACCGTTTTACAATTTCCCCATACATATATGTATGGGGAAATTGACGGCCGGATTTCAATCCTGAGTTAAAAAGCCATTGGAGTCTAACCGTACTGATGAGCTGTGATACAGCGAAACTGATCTGTCTGTGGATGACTATATATATATATATATATATATATATATATACACACACATATATATATTTTATTACTAAAAATATATAGATACCAAATTTGATAACTAAAAAATATATTTTAACTGAAAAGAAAGAATTCCTGGTTTTGCAGTTTTACTTGAATGTTCTTTAACCAAACACATTCCTTAAAGAGAGACAGTGGATTGTAAAAATAAATCTATCATTGCAAAAACAATTGCTTAGTATAAACAAAGTTTTTTTTTTTTGTTAATTCGTATCACCCCATACAAGACAGTAAAGCTATTAAGACATAAGGGAGGGAGGTTTACAGGATATGGAAGAATTAGGAACATAATTATTAATAATGAGAGGGAGAAGAAAGAGTAATCAAGAAAGTAGTGGAGAGCGATTGAAACTGCTTTTAAATTTTTGCAGATTAAATTTGGCTGGAAGTCATTGAGCCAGAAGGGAGTTCCATAAGTGAGAAGTGCGAGAAAATAAACTTAGCATAGAATTTACGGTTACATCTAGCCAGCTCAACTCTAAATTGATGAGATCTTGATGCCAGTCTAGCATTCAAAAAAGGTTTAATAGCAAAGTGCTACGGTGTAGTTAGTTTTTCTTTGTTTACTTAGATTTTAACTACTTTACAAGCTCACTAACCAAAGTTTCAGGTATTGTGCAGAAAGTTTTTAAAAATCATTAATAAAAAAAAATTTTTTAAAGTGCACATTCAATGCTAATTCTTAGAATTTCTATATAAAAAAAAAACAAAAAAAAACACACACAAAAGCAATTTTGATCTAAGTAATTATTAATAAGGTTTTTCTCTTAACATGAAAAATGAAATTAAAGAGAAAAAAAAACAGCAGCGACAATCAACTTACCTGCAGAAAAAGGTTTTAGGTACACAGCTAACTGTTCGATACATCCATTAGCAGATTCATAGGATCTACAATGTTCTGATAAATCACTGATAGAGAGACTCTCTTTCTCAGGAATAGCAGCCCCAACCAACTGGAGCAGGGCATAGTTCACTGGCAATTCTTCAATTGTGCGAGATATAACACTCTGATCAAAGGGACATTTCTTAGAATGAAGTTTGGAGAGGCAAGTCTTGCACACAGTATGTCCACAGCCCAAACTAATAGGGCGATGGCATTGTTCATTGAATAAATTGTAGCAAACAGGGCAGGAGAGGAAATCTGTCCACTGAGGTGCTTGAATTGGCATATTTGATTTCAACGTTAGACAATTTCAAAATGAAACATAACCTGCAATAAAAAAAAAAAAAAAAAAGAAAGTAAATCAGTTGTTTTAACAAAATACAATAACTGTTATAAAACTCAATATGGGTTGGCCATCACTAAATCCAGTTTAATCTATAATCTGACACCAGTTCACATACTAGCAGATTTATCAAATTGTGGTATGGGTCTATTACTACTGCTGTTTGGTGGCATTAGTTGTATAAATTACTTTTAGGCCCTTCCAATTTCTACTTGTCTTTTGTGTATTTTTATTGTAACATTTTAATGTCTAACTCTAGTTATGGCTCCGACGAATACAGGAAGTGTTTCTCATGGTCTAAAGAAAAAAAAAAATCATACACTGTGCACTTGATTTTCATTTAATTTTTCTTTTTCCTTTATTAACCAATATTAAAATTAGTTTAAAAAGGAAGATACAGTGGTTAGCAGTTGGGTTAAGTGGATTCTAATATAACCGACAACTGAACAAAAATGACTTCTCTGGCACCCTACAGGTCGCAATAATGCTGGATTAGTGATGATCAACCTGTATTTTAGAATAGAAAGAATACAAACTGAATATTATGAAGTCTTTCAAAACTGGGTGGAAGTGGGTCTTTTAATGTTTACAGTTAATAGTGCAAAGAAAACTAATTTTTATGGGTTTCTTGGAAAAAAAAAAGTTTTTTACATCTTAAATAGGGAATTTTATAGAATGTCAACATATAATAAAAATTAAATGTGAAAAAAAAATTCATCTAGCAAATTTGACAAACCCATTTAGAAATGACAACTTTGAAAATTATGTATATATACACTGTTCCAAATATAAGCAGACATGTTTTGTCTGGCATATAGGAAAAGATCCAAACCCCTGTATATAAACCAAATTGATTGATTTGCTTTCTACAGCTGAATCATTGGCAGGTTATTTAAAGCCAGAAAATATTTTTAGATTGCAAATTTTTTTTTTTTTTTGAGATAATACAGGTTTAGTGATACAAGTGTTATTGATTAACGCATAGCTGGAGGAGAAGGTGTATCCATTCCTTTCTAAAGAGTATTTGCACATAAATGAATATAACGAACCCAACAGGAATTGGAACTACTCTCTGATTAAGAATTCTGAGCCATTATCCATTACACCAACTGCAGGTCCAAACTTACAGCACCTGGTATTTCCAAGCAGTCATTCACTTAGTTAATGACCAGACTTGACAATGATTAACTTTGGTGTTTCAACATCGTGTGGGCATAAGTCATTGTGTATAAGAGAAAACAGTTAATCAGCACATTATGTTTAAATGACATGGTTTTATAAATTCCCACAAGAGGAGAATATTCTTATGTGGTTTCGATATCTATAAAGTTGTGAAGTATCATAACTATCACCATGCTTGGTTTGTCAGGAGGGTGACTTCATGATGCTATCAGTCTGGGGGAAGTGATCCCAGCATGCAACACCTTTAGAAAATACCTGAAAGCCATATCACAGGTTGAGCCAAGTGTTGGGAGTGAATTTGGGTAGATGGAACTGTGGCAGCCATCATGCAAATCTATGAAGAAAGAGTGTAAAGGTTGCGCCATGTATCGTCTATCAAGGAGAGACCCAAGATTGAAACCAGAGCAGACTACTTGCAAGAAAAAATCTTGTTTTTCTTTTATTCTATTTGCTGGCCAATGACAAGAATTCGCTTATGCATATGATCAGTTTTGCATAAGCGAATTCTCAGTGTTACAAAATGAGGTAGAATTCGTGTCCTAGGGAGAGAAAACTTTTGATGCAGCAACATTGACCCATGTGCAGATAGAGAGAGGAGTCTCAAAGAAGGAGAAATTTTTACAAGCTATTTCAACATTTTAACATGCAGCTCATTTAACACATAATGGTGGATGCAAAGTTTGATGGCTCCACGTCTGTGATAAACTGTGTTGAGAAGGTGGAGCTAACCTGTGACTTGTGTGGGGTCAAGCATCATGTGTGATCAGGAGATGGGGTTTGGGGGGGGGGGGGTCAACCATCATGCAACTCTACAAAGAAAAAGAGTAAGGGTCACACAGTGTATCATCCATCGGGGAGAGACCCAAGATTGAAACCAGAGCATACTACTTGCAAGAGAGAATCTTGTTTTTTTTATATTTGCTGGCTGATGACGAGAATTCGCTTATGCATTATAACCACTGTTTTGCATAAGCAAATTCTCAGTGTTACAAAATGGGGAAGAATTTTCATCCCAGGGAGAGAGAAATTTTGATGCAGCTACACTGAACCCACATGCAGATAGATTCAACAACCTGATTTATTTTTATGATAATAGGACAATCTTGAAAGGTTCTTCTTGTGACTTATTTCCCAAAATCAAGATTTCAATGACAAGAATTCTTTGGAAAAGTTGAAGAATCTTTATTATAAAAAAAGTTGGGCCAAATATGTTTGAATATATGCAATGGCATGTACATTTCAGAGCCAAATCACCTTCCATTCTTTTCAGCATCCCCATCACAAGCAACAACCTGATCTATGATTTTAAGATAATGAAAATTTGTAAGGTTGAAATTTTTTAAATAAAAAGATAAAGTACAGGAAGAAGTGCATATATATATATATATATATATATATATATATATATATATATATATAATAAAAAAATGATGTCAAATACATAAACAGAGAGGATAATCCAAAATATATATAAAATATTAAATAGACATATCTATATAGAAAGCTCAATGGATATTATCCAGAGCAACATGATATACATAAAGGAAAACTCAACACATCATCTAAAGCAGTTATAAAGTATAATTCATTTTGACGAGAAATGTTACTCATCTCTTCAAACCTTGGAATGCATTTCTGAAGTCTGAAGACATGGGTAAACTCGCTCACCGAAATAAATTATAGTTTATAACTGCTTTAGATGAGGTGTTGAGTTTTCCTATATATAAATATATATAATTAATTTTTTTTTTAATTTAAAATTAATTTAATTTACATTGCAACACAAGTTTCTATGTTTCGACATTTAAAGCTTTTATCTCGTCATCAGGCAATGTTCAATATGATGCTCTACGATCTATGTTGTATTGAGCACTTTTTAAAAAGTAAATGCCAGTAAACTCTGGATTATAAACCTATTGGTTCTTTTCATCTGGGGGATTATATATATATATATATATAAAATGAAAGCTATGGATCTACTTAACCCTCTAGGGCCATTCGTATCATATTTGATACAGTATTTCCCTATAAGGAAACATTTGGTATTCATTGACTGAGCAGTCAGTACTGCTTTCATTTGAAATTTAAAAAATATTTCTCTTAAAAATTTTTTCAGGAAAATATTTCTTACTGTATCAAATATGATACGAATGGCCCTAGAGGGTTAAGTGAGCTAAACCAACAACATTGATGGCTTCAGTAAAAAAAAAAATTTTTAAAAAGTCAGTTTCTGTTTGACTGATCTGATCAGGTAAATTTATTATCATTTTTCAAAACTTTCAATGCAGTTTCCTTTCAAACAATTTTGTCTTTTATTCCTACCAGAAGACACCTACCTAGAACATGGAAGGAAAATGTGTGTCATCTGTAAACAAAACTTTTCTACTTTGTTTGGATACTAATCTACACCCTACTAATGTGTGTGTGAGAGATTATTTCAGGCATTTTCAATAGATTATATTTAGCCTCTAGAAAGTACTAATGAATTAGAAACAATTTTAGCAAAAATATGCTAGCCAAGCGTCTTGAGGCACCGAACAAAAACATTTAGCACAGAAATCTTGTTACAGTCTGACACTGACAAAAAAAAAAAAACAAAACTCTTAAAAATTTAATTTAGAGAAGGAAATGCAAGACAAACAATTTCTTTTAATTCCACACTGTTTAAATGTAAAAAAAAAATAGATTTTTAAATCTTTCTCTGAAGAAGAAAGTGAATCTCTTCAACTGATTCATTTTCCTGGAGTTATTTACTCAAGCAGAAAAGGTTAAGAAACCATTTAGAATACATGAAACTATTTTATATCGAATGAAGAGCCATAGGAAATGCTTATCTGTCAAATAAAGATCAATATTGGTAGTGGCTGGAGAGTGGGGTCGAATAATCTTTTTTTTTTTTTTTACTTTAAGTAAATGTGGGTAACAAAAGAATACCAACATTTATAATGGCAGCTCTCTCTGCCAAGTCAATACCATTTCTTATTCTCTAAAAGTCCTTCCACTAATGGATATTAACCAGAAATTATCTAGTCAGACATGGAAAGAAAAACACCCCACTACAGAAGGTACTAAAGGAAAGCAATAAGGACTAACCATAAACTGCAAAAAGACAGAATTAATGGTTATCAGCAAAAAGATGAGCCTAAAATGAAAATTACTGGATGAGGGATACTAAAATCAAGCAGGTACAGAAATTTAAATATCTGGAAAATGTTCTAACAGGATGGAAAGCACAACAGAGATCCTAAGATATATTAAGATGCCTAAAGGGAGATTTCAAAATCTAAGAATTTTAAAAGACAGGAAAATTTCATTAGGAACTAAGAAAAGTTACATGATATCTATCCTCCTGTATGGTAGTAAATACTGAACAATCTCCTCAAAAATGAAGAGACTTGAAACAACAGAAATATTGCTCTACAGAAAGATGGTGAGGCTGCCAACGACCAAACATGTGAGCAACAAGATTTTAGAGAGAATGGAAACAAAAAGGAAACTTATACTTAACATCAGGAAGAGACAGCTGAAATTAATGAGGAAGGAGGGCTTGGAAAATCTGATACTCACAGGACAGAAGAAAGGAGCATGCAACATACTTGATGGGCTTGAGCAAATGGATGTCAGAACAGGGATTGGGAGAAACAAAATTAACAGATCTATAAAAATGATATTTTTAGGCTACAGCTTAGTTTTAAACAAATATATATATATATATATATATATATATATATATATATATATATGTATGTAATGAATTATTTTTTAACATTATTTTTACCGATACTCGTATTTAAGTAGATATTCTGTTTTTAATTAAACAGTATTTTATATTTATATCTACCGGCCTGATTATTTCACGATAAATTTTTATGACGAAAATGTGTGCTACCCAGCAGGATTCGAACCTGCGACTCCTATTACATCGGGGAAGCATACCATTTGATATAAGCATGATAAAAACCTCGTCTAATCAAGAGGCTATCCATGGTCAAGTGGTCAAGACGGTACCAGATCAAATGGTATGCTTCCCCGATGTAATAGGAGTCGCAGGTCCGAATCCTGCTGGGTAGCACACATTTTTGTCATAAAAATTTATCGTGAAATAATCAGGCCGGTAGATATAAATATAAAATACTGTTTAATTAAAAACAGAATATCTACTTAAATACGAGTATCGGTAAAAATAATGTTCAAAAATAATTCATTACAAATTGTCGGTTGCTTATAACCAAGTTTCATTAAATTTCATTAATTTCCGTAACGTATATATATATATATATATATATATATATATATATAAACTCCTTCCATCCTTACATTTTAACTTCAGTTGCTAATAAAAACTTTTATTAGCTACTCAGTTTTATTATCTACCAATGATTTTTGTTCTGAAGAAGGGTTGGTTGAAAAGTGTTTAACATATTTTAAGCGTTTATATATATATATATATATTGTAATTTTGTTATTACAAAAGTTTATAAAAGCATTATATCACTACACAAAAACTTTCATGTTTCAGAACAATAGTTGTTCCTCAGGTGATATTTTAAAATAAATGGTAAAAATGATTTATTCTATAAAATACATAAGATGAATTCAGGGTCATTCAGAAAATTAAAGAGAGGTGGTTGAAGGAAGTTAATATGATTGTGTGTATATTCGTATTCAGTCAGACAGTTAAGTGCCATATGTGATACACGCTTGGGCGATCATGTCCCGAAAGAAGTATAGCTGACTGGGCAGAAGGTTATCCCGCAGTAGGTTGCCATTACTTTCTGTAGTAGACTGGTTGCCAGCCAAGGCTATAGAACCTAATCTGTCCTGTTACTTAACCCATAACTGGAGGGAAGAGACAGATTAATATCTTTCCCAAGGTATTTGTGCGTAAGTGAATGCAAGAAATTCAACTGGAATTCAAACTTGGCTATCCAATTTCTCGTTAACCACTGCACCACAACAAATAACATATTACTCAATCAAAAGTGAGTATTAAGTTGAACATTTGGATCGCATAGAGAACATAGTTGCTTAATGCCAAAACATGACACTTTTTTAATTTTGTCTGGGTAAAATACATACAAGGAACATATATTATTCAAATGAGTAGACAGTTTTTAACAGCAGTTGGATTAAAGGTTTATTTAAATTTAATTTTAGACTAAAATAGAGGCTGGATTGTTTAGGCTAAAATTAGAATTAATTATGGTATACTAAGGTATATTGGCATTATAAAACAAGTATCAAATAAGTTTGTGTGGGTCATTAATTTTAATAAAATAATTTTTAAGTATTATTAGATCATAAATTATAAATGAACATTATAATTAAATTTTAAAGGGAAATATTTATGGTGTTTACATAATACTGTTAATTCATTTCTATGGTTTAGTAGTATTTTATTTTTAGGGAACCTTATAATCTGCAGCTTTTCATTCAGGCACAGAGGACAGAAGTCAGAATGATTTACAGATTAAGCACACTTTATAGAAGTAAAGGCACAAACAGTAGGTTTGTAATGTATCAGTTCTTTCATTTCCTTTTAATAGATATATATATATATATATATATATATATATTTGCTAATTCATTCACATTTGCATGTGATACATACGAGAGGAAAAGTTCTTGGCCTGACCCACTTCCTCAAATATTACCAAATAATCTGACGTATTTTTTGTGGTGGTGGTTGGAAGGCAGAATATTGGTGAGTCAAAAACTCTTCAGCACTTCTTCATACCTCAAAGACACCCTTTTGATAAACACGATTCAAAGTTCAGCTGCAGAGAAAAATATTAGATAAACAAAATAGTGACTAATAGTAGACTGTAACAGCATTGTGGAAAGTTGAACCTTGGCAAGAATATTAAAGAAAGTGGAGAGCCATGACTGCTTAGAACCTAAAGTGACAAATCATTAGATTAAAAAAAAAAAGAAAACAGAAAAAAAAAATTAAAAAAAATAAAAATAAAAGTCATTTCCTATTTTGCCCATTGATATAAAAAACCTATGGACTTGTGAACAAAATTTCACAGAATTTCCATGTTCTCCATCAGCAAAATTTAAGATAAAATAGTTATTTGTACTATGAGCACAAAATAAATTGAATTATTTTTATTGTTTAATAAAAATAAAATATAAAATATCTGAATTTATGTACAAACAAAAAGTAAATAAAATATTCTGCATTTTATTACTTAGAAAAAGCTATTTTATCCCATACTCTCTCTCTCTCCCCTGTCCAATCCTGTTCATACCAAATATATTTTGGAATGTAGGTGTGTACAAAAAAAAAAAGAAAAGAAAAGACAGTCTTTGGAAAGTTTCAATTGAAAAGTATAACAGATCTCTATTTCTATGAGTAGAAATCTTTTTTTTTCAAAACTTAATAACATTTTCATATTATTTCAAGTTGAATTTTCATTTTATATCTGAAAGGAAAAAAGAAATAAATGCTGCAGCTAAGATAACAGAGAAAAGTGAAAAAGTTGAAAATTCTTATCAAAAAAGGTTAGTGAGAGAGAGCAAAAAAAAAAAAGATTAGATATCTGTGCGTCTAGTCAGAAGGTACAAGGTGTGATGGTACAATGAAATCATTTCTGCTAAGTTGATAGACTGAAATCAGTTAATCAAAAGAGCAAGTTCAATATCTTATAGGATATATTATTTAAAAGATTTGCTTATAGAAGTGACACGGGTTTTATTATTCAGAGAAATATAAGATATGATATAAAGTAAAATTTCTGAATCCAATAAGCTGCTATTTTCATCAACAATCCAAGTATCCAGTTGCTTGTTCCAAATTAAACAATATTTTACCTAAGTAATCCTCATATTATCTATCCGCTATTCACCTTAAAAATGTTGGTGATCATGGCTTTCCACAATTTCCTGTTCTCTCAGTAAATTTGTCTATTTACTCAAGCTTGCTTGGTAGGTTAAGCTTTATACACGTTATAAAGTTTCCTCTATCCATCTTGCTTTCAATGTTCCATGAGTACTAAATTTTCCAAGTCCTCTTTCTTTCTCATGTGCCATAGAAATTTTAACTCTTTCTGATATTAAGTAGAAGTTCCCTTTTTGTTTTCATTTTCTCTAAAATGCTGTAGTTGCTCACATGTTCATTCCATGGTAATTCGGTATGAGAGGAAAGCCCCGAAGCAGTGCACATTCTCTCCTGATGACCCTAATTTAAATACAAATTCGAGAGGAACACATTAAAAGAAATTCAATGAAGTCATATTCCGTAGAGAGGCTCAGTGGAAATGTCATTGGCATGAGGAGCAATACACATTCAGCTCACTTCAGGTGAGTTTCAATTACTTTCCAGTAATTTCCTTCTTCGGCATCCCTCTGTAGAACTACATTTCTGCTGCTTAAAGTCAGTTTTCATCTGAGAAGAGATTGTCCAGTATTCACTGTCATACAGGACGACTGATATTATGTAAGAGTTCAGTACTTGTTTCTAATGATATTTTTCTGTTTCTTAATACCTTAAGTTTTGGAGGCATCTTTTGCTATCCCAATGCATCTTCAACTAAACATACTGTATTAGTCTTCAATAAAAATAATGTTTGAATATTTAGGAAGGAGAAAATAAGTCCTGTAAATTTCTATTGATGTTTAAACACAATCTTACACAAAATGTATTAAAAGTTATTTTCCTAATATAAACACTGACAATAGATGTTGCTTCTTTATGCCTTTGCACCCTCAGAACATAAGCAATCATGGCTCTCCACAATTTCCTGTCCTTTTATTTTTTTTCCTAAACCCTGTTCTGCCATCAAGCTCATCAAGTATGTTATATTTTCTTCTGTCCCTTGTCTTCAATCTGTCCTATGAGTATAAGATTTTCCAAGTCCTCCTTCCTCGTTATGTGCCTCAGAAATTTAAACCATCTTCTTGATGAGAAGATTTCCATTCTTTCCAAAACTTCATTACTCACAAGTTTGGCCCATGATATCCTCAGTCCTCAGCATCTTTCTGTAGAGCCATATTTCTGTTTCTTCAAGTCTGTTCTTCATCTTTGAGGACTGTTTGTAACAAAGGTTTTATGTCTCTTAATACTCTGCTTTGCTTTCGAAATGCATCTTTGGCCATCCAAATACATCTTCGGATTTCAGTGTCACATTTTTTGTCCTCTTTTAGAACACTTCCCAGACATTTAAATTTTTGTACTTTTTTTTTTTTTTTTTTTATAAGCGTTTCACCCCGAGCAAGGCATGTCACTGCCACTACTGTGCAGGGGGCTACGTAGAGTGGAGAAAGGCTGGTTAAATATAGGAAATAACAGAGGGTGGGTGATAGGCGGGTGAGGATACCGAGAATGAGGGTTGGGTAGATGAGAGTGTTGTGAGAATAGTTGGGAGTTAGTGTGATAGGAGGTGTCTATTGACCCTACATTTAAACACCTGGAGATTGTAACTGTCGGGAAAGCAGACTTGTGGAAGGGAGTTCCACAGGCGGGAAGCGCGAGAAAAGAAGCTGTTGGAGTAGAATTTACGGTTACATCTTATTTGTTTAACTGTAAAAGGGTGGGACCTAGTTGCTAATCTAGTATCTCGTGTAAATTCGTGCTTAGGCGGCCCCAGTGATCTAAGCTCATCGGAGCAGAAGCCATGAAAGTACTTGTAGAAGAGGCACAGGGAAGCTACATCACGCCGGTGTGAGAGCGGCTGCAGCCGGTCTGCCAAGTCAGTATCAACCACGTTACAGATCCTCCTTTGTATTTTGTCAAGAAGCCCAAGGAGAGCAGCAGGGGCACCCGACCAGATATGGCAGCAATATTCAATACACGGGCGGATGGTAGATTTGTATATGTGCAGAATAGTTTCAGGTGGGAAAAATTTCCGGGCCCTGCACAGAGAGCCGACTTTCATAGCAGCAGATTTGGCAATGGATTCAATATAGTCATTCCATTTGAAGTATCAACAATCTGTAATTGGCATTTTGGGCTCATCCTTTTGCTAATAAGCATGCAACGTCTTCTTGCAGTTTATCTTTAGTCCTTACTTTTCACTTTCCTTTACTACTTTCAGTACGACCTTTCGTAATTTTCTTTCCATGTTTGCTATTAGCACTATTACAAGATAAAAGACAAAAAAAGAAAGAACTAATTTAACCTTTGTGTCTGCTTAAAAAAAAAAAAAAGATTCAAAAGGGTGTCCCCATCTCCCCCAGCTCCCTTGACAGTGCCATTATTTTAACTTCATTTACTTCTTGGCAATGTTTTAAAAAGTGATAATTAGAATTGGAATAAAAACTAAATATAAAAGTGAACTTCTACATTTTTTTTTTATTATTCTTGAGAATTTACAAAAAAAAAAAAAAAATATTAAACAGTATTTGTCTATATTTCTGTGACAAGGTATTGTAGTTATTTACACTATTTACATTGTTCGGACTGTTGTCCTCATCTTCGTTTCCATTTTAGCCATTGTATGTTCCAACCTTCTTCAGCTGATTGGAATTTCAAACTGAACCCTTAATTTTGTTCACCAGGGTAGATTTAGTTACATAAGTTATGCCTCAATATCAGTTATTTCTCTTTAAGTCAACTCTTAATTTTATTTATTTATTTTTGTTCACCTCTGCTGTAGCCATGTATTGAACTCACAACTCTTTGAGTCAAGTCACACAATCCAACCAATGATTTTATCCACTGGGCTATGTGTCCTTGAGGAATTAGAACAATCGACTTCGATAAATGAAATAAAAATTTCAGTTCGAAATTCCAATCATTATTTATTATATTGTAAACATAAAATTCTTGTAAATAAAAATTCTAAAAACTAATAGATTTGTATTAAAACTAATGCAATGCAATATTTATCATTTACCAATTTATAAAAAAATAAATTTATAAAAATTTAATAAATTATTAAAATATGTGAACCATCTATAAGGAAATTATGATTACTATCGGAACTCGTGGAATTTCCACGGAAGGATAATTATGATTTCCTGGAAAAAATTTTTACTTTGTCAGACTACAAATGATAGTAACGTCTTCAAACAAAGGTATGGGATAATAAAATAATGATAACACAGAGTGTAATTATAGTAAAAAATAATTAAAGTTACTTTAAAGGCTCCTTTGTCCATTGTAAACAGAAAAAACCAACTGAGTAATTGTCAAGGGTGTAGAGGCCAAAAACTTCATTATTAGGTCGCGGGATACGACAACAAACCCACCTGTTTTTACTATATTGTACAGTACACACACACACATATACACAATCACCAACTTAAGCTGCTACTGATACAATAATGCTATAAGCTCTCTCCTCCTAATCTCTCACTCTTTACTACCCTTCTGTTTGGCAAAGGTGAGCAAAAGGCTGAGGAGAGTAAAAAGATAGAGGGGAAGGAAAAGCTTATGTAGAGAGTGTGGTGTAATGGATGGAAGAACTAAGTAACTAAATAACTAAGGAAGGAACAAGCAAAATTATAATATCAGTCAATTAAGTGCCATACGTGATACACGCTGGGCGATCATGTCTCAAAAGAAACATGACTGACTGGGCAGAAGATTATCCCACAGTAGGTTACCATTGCTTTCTGTAGTAGACTGGTTGCCGACCAAGGCTATAGAACCCAATCTGTCCTGTTATTTAACCCATAACTGGAAGGAATAGATGGATTAATACCTTTCCCAAGGGTATTTGCACGTAAGTGAATGCAATGAATTCAGCTGGAATTAGAACTCGACTCCCCGATTTCTCGTTCCAAGCCGATATCCAATGCACCACAACGCACATCCCAAAAATTATAATATAGATTTACCATTTTATAAAGTTTGAATCAATTGGCAATTAGTTGATGTTTTGCCAACCATTCCAACAAACAATATAGCGTAAATTATAGTGTTTATTATTTTTGTTGTCAATTCTCAAGAAAAAAAGAAATTTATGAACTCAGTTTTATGTGTAGGTTTTATTAGTTCTAATCATTGTCTTTAAAACAAAACATTGCTGAAGGAATGAAGAGAGTACAAAATGATAGCAGTGTGAAAGGAAAAAAAAAAAACATCCTCTCACAGTGTTTCTTGCAGGCACATTGCCAGAAATAAATTCTTAAAACAATGCAGGTAATTAAAAACACTGTCAGTTAAGCAACAAAAACAGAGAAATTAAACTTTATATTATTTCCTCAAGGAAATAGGTGTTCTGATTAAAAAAAAAAAAATTTTACAATAATAAAATATATACAAAGTACTAAGATGTTGTCAGCATAATATTTGTGACAAGAGGTCAACGATACTAGATGTATTTAAAATATAACTTGGCCCTAATCACAAGAAAATATAATTTAGGTCCATTTGATAAACAGACCGCTTACCTTTTGAGAATCTCTATCAACCCCTAAAATTAATCAGAATTCAGTGAAACCTTCAGCATAAAGCAGTACCACTTCCAAACTGTCAATGCTAAGTGGATCTAAATGAACCGATACAACAATAATATTAAACCCCAATCAATGCCACTATTGTTGACAAAAGTCAAAATATCAATTTTCATTGTCTTAACTCAAACTAGATGCTCCTTAAGTAATTCATACAAATACATCACAATATTGTTTTGCTGACATACAAACGTTACAAAAAGATGTTACAAAAAAGACAAAATCAAATAAATGCCTCATATAAAGTCATATCAGCAACATACTCAAAATATCAAACCATTTGTCCAGATATGTTAGTCACTTTCATCTGTAGCTTCCATTAAATTAAACAAGAGAAAAAAGTGGCAAATAATGAGCTGTAGACATTTAAATTGAAATACAAGGGATTTTATAACGAACAAAATGAACCAACACTAACCATAACAAAAAGTAATTTTCTTTACCCAAAGAAGGTGATTAAGTGATAAAAAGTCCCCTATCATGAGTTCCTTCCATAAAATCCAACTATTTAACAATATTGTAAGAAATCAGTTTGTAGATCAGGTTTGGCTGACATATTTTTGTATAGAAGATTTTGTCAAGAGTCAGATGTATTAGTATATATATTTTTTCTTCATAAATATATTGCTGGTAATATTCCCCTTCAAAAATGCATTCATGGTAATATTTTTTCCCAAAAAATTTGTTACTGGAATTTTCACTATAAAAACTTATTTTTATACTTTCATAGTGTTTTAACCCAAGTTTAGGGCTTAACTATTTGCCCCATAGCTGGGACTCTAATTTTCTGATAACGTATATGGTCGCCCATACATTCTATATAAAAAAAAAAAAAAAGAAGAAAAAAAAAGAGACATTATATAATATTTTATATGCATAAAAGAAAAAAAAGCCTTGGTGCTAATATATGTAATTAAAAAAAAAAAAAAACTTTTTACCAAAAATATAATTCCATTCATTTGTGAATGACCTCAAGTATGGGAGATCCATAAGTCCTGAAAGTTTCATTAAAATCTGACAATTATTTGATTTTTGCAAGCAGTAGGAAAAAAAGTGTGAAATCACTAATTACAAATATTATGTCAACTGCTGATGGAAAAAAAAATAAAAAAATAATAATTTAACCAAAATTTCTAACTTGATAGAGGATTGGAAAGACTAAAAAAAATTAATAAAATAAAAAATACTTTGATCTTTCTTAAACATTTTGATGATTAAACTGTTTTTATTAACATGCTATGCTGTTGTTTTTTTTTCAGATCTTGTGCCAAACTAACCTCAGCATAGTAAATTTTATACAGAGAAGGGAAGTGCTGCCTTACGTGCCATCTAAGATTACCTTGATAAAGTTTGATTCTTAATGTTATCAATTCTTTCTGTATAGTGTTACTTTTATGGTAATAATCAGAGCTATGGAGCAAGAAGCAGCCAAGGGGCTCAATGAAGCCAGAAGCAGCCAAGGGGCTTACTGCAGCTGAAGTTGGCAAAACTATACCAACTGACTCCAGTTGAATTTACACTTTATATGGACCTTGTTTAGACAGTAAAGTTATACAATTCACAGTTAAATAGATTACAAAAAAAAAATAAAATAAATAAAACATTGTTTTATATTTATTATGAATTATAATAAATTTGATCCTCTTATCTTCATGACCATTTCTCTCAAACCCCAAACATCTTTGTGTAATGCTGACTTTCAAATTAAGGCATAGACTGATATTTTCAATAAACATAGCTACATGTACTTATTTGAATAAATTAATAAACACCACCATGTTTCACACACAATCACATGAGTTGTAATATTCCTGTCAAAGAATATCACCTCACCAGTTGAGCTGTTGCCAAACAGTAGGGTAATTATGATTTTAACTGTAGACTTTCCTCTCTCTTTTTTTTTCCTCTTTACATTTTAACATTGAAATAAGGATATTAAGAGTAATAAACAACTTGAGCAGGCCTACATATTCATAAAGCCTGTGCAATGCATAGGCCTTATAAGATATATAGGTCATAATCACTTAATGACATGAAGAGGAGTCAGTGGTGCCAAAAATTGTGGAGTCGAAGTCAAAGGTTTTGTGTTCCAACTCCATAGCCCTGATAATAATAGCGATGGTTTACTTATTTTAATGTATACAAGTAATGTATGTAAAAAAACATGCTGGACTTGCATCAAAATGCTTAACATAACACTGCTGTTCTGAAGTCAAGATTTTTATTTTAAATATACTACACAAAACATTTCCATTTTTAGGATGAACAATTTGGAAATAAAATAAGTTTTATGGTTCTCTTGAATAGATGTGCAAAATTAATGAAGCCATTATGCAATCAATAAAGTAATGAAAATAGAGCCATTTAACCTGAATTTTAATAGTCTCATGTTGAGTAAGCACCACTAATGTTTCAATATAGCTATCAATTTTTAATAAAATCTTAGTAGGTAGGAGGGTATTTTATATTTTAAATATTTCTAATTAGACCAAAGACAAAAATACAGCATTTAATAGACATCTTCATTAAAAAATTCAATAAAACATTAAAATAAGGGATTACCCAAGACTTTACTGATGGTAGCCCCAATTTACTACCAAGCTGAAAATCATCAGTTTGAGGAGGAGGAGTAGGTTGATTATCAGAGACTAAACAAAACACCTGATGATCAATTTCCCCAGGGTAATGAAATTGAGCAGTTTATATTGCATTTTGTTGTTTGTACTGTATGACAGTGCTTGGCTTCATGTTGCAAATGTGTCACCTTCAGATTTTCATTTTGTACATAAACCCAAGCCATAAAATGTTTTTGGCCCTCAATTATAGTTAAAATGAACTTTTCAGTATATCACCCAAAGACATTTGTAGATTATATATACTAAAGAAATTATTGTTGCCATTTTCAGAATTTGCCGACATCATGAGTGAAAGTTATCAATAACTAAAAGAAGTCGTTTCAGATTCTAATTTTGTTTTTAGAATTACTTGGTCACGGCTTGCTCATGACAAAATAAAAATTTTTTAAAAAGTAAAAAAACAATATTTTTCCCTCCACTATATTCATTTTAAGACATCACCAATCCTTTCAAGGTTCCAGGAAATATTAAAAAAGAATTAAATAAAAGAAGAGAGAAATGTAAGAGTGAAAAAAAAAAAAAAAAAAAAAAAAAAAAATTAACTGACACTATATGTTAATCAATGTTAGCATTTTCCCTAAGATTGCCAAGTGTGCATTGTGATGCGGTGGATATCAACTCAGAACAAGAGATCAGGGTGCAGAGTTCAAATTCCAGTTGAATTCTTTGCATTCACTTACGCACAAATACTTTTGGGAAAGGTATTAATCTGTCGCTTCCCACTAGTTAAGGGTTAAATAACAGGACAGATTGGGTTCTATAGCCGTGGTTGGCAACCAGTTTACTGGAGAAATCAATGGCAACCTACTGCGGAATAATCTTCTGCCCAGTCAGCCATGTCTCTTTCAAGACATAATCACCTAAGCGTGTATCACGTATGGCATTTAACTGACTGAGTGATTCCTGCATTACCCATGGAAAACATTTAAGGTCTTGTGTCCCCTCTTCAGAGCCAATAAATCAGAAACATTACATAGTAGACAATTCAAAATACTTTTTTTTTTTTTTATATCATTTCCAATATTTTCTGTGCCAAAATGCAGCTGATGAAGAAAATCAACTTAAAGAATTCTTTATTTCCCCAAAGGGATGTGCGTTGTGGAGCATTGGATATCGGCTCGGAATGAGAAATCGGGGAGCCGAGTTCAAATTCCAGCTGAATTCATTGCATTCACTTACACGCAAATACTCTTGGGAAAGGTATTAATCCGTCTATTCCTTCCAGTTATGGGTTAAATAACAGGACAGATTGGGTTCTATAGACTTGGTCGGCAACCAGTCTACTGCAGAAAGCAATGGCAACCTACTGCGGGATAATATTCTGCCCAGTCAGTCATGTCTCTTTCGAGGCATGATCGCCCAAGCGTGTATCACGTATGGCACTTAACTGACTGATTTCCCCAAAAAGGTTGGAAGATCTCAATTATTCTTATTGATTAAAAGGATTAATTTGTCTTGATTTCCATGATTTACTTTTTGACACTAGTTGTAAGACTAGTGACATTATCAAAGTTGCCACTGGCCTAAGCTGTGTTTATCTTTCCAATGACTTATCTTTATGGTGCAATTTTTCTTTTACAATTTTTACTGTTACAATTTCAGTCTCCCCATTTTAATTTTCTGATGAATCATAATTCTTAAGTTAATGATTGAGCAAACTCTCAGCAATTTCTATGACAATAAAATTGCTGAAGAAATCTCCATATTCACTGTTAATTATGAGCTTAACTTTAACAAAGTACTGTAATAACAATCATAAATATGAAAGCTGTTCATTATTTTAAGAAGTGGGTACAAATGAAAAGATTTGAAATTAACTTTTTCTATGTCATTGAAATAGCCATTAAACACTTTTATCTCCCTTTCTTTCTCTCATTGAAACAAAGTAGTATCTTTTCCCCATTATAAAAATAAAATAGCCCATTATTTATGAGATATTGGCAGGATATAACAGTTGTGTGAACTAACAAAGGGAGGAAAGAATGTAAATAATTTTAATTTCTATTTAGTATTTCATAAATTCAATGCTTTTTCTAAACAATTTTTTATTAAGTTGTTTTCCTAAATTGTATTTTAGCCATTTAGGCAAATAATTTCCAATACCTTTTCTGAGTGCATTATTTTTAATTTTTCTATTTTACAACTTTCATTTTAAAAAGTTGTAATTTTGGGAGTTAGATACAGTACTTTTCATTAGATATTATTGAAATTTGGTACAATAAAACTTCTTTATGCAGTGTGACCTTGATAATTTTAAAACCAGTTTCATACTTTTCTCATTCCTATACATTTAAATAACTCTTTTAGGTTCAATTTGATTTTCTTTCTACATGTGATTCATTTAACAATAAGAAAAGTAAAATAAAGCACTCAAGTAGTCAAGTAAGCAAAAGTTTACCACTTTGGTTTATCAAAGTTTTGTTTGGTTTCCATATCCTACTGACGCACGTATACGAATCAACAAAAGGCTATAAAAAGTACAGACACAATGATAAAAAAATCTTATTTTAAATTCTACATGGGGAAAAAGGATTCTGTAATAGCAAGTGGTAAGCCAACTTGTGTCATTTGACAGCAGTTAGATTCGTAATGGAGGTGGAGGATCTCGTTTGGGTCAATTCTTGCTGTTCAGTCACATATCACATGCATTAAAACCATAGATAATTTCATATGTAAGTAAGTGTGTAAAACTGGATAGTAATGTGCATTTGCAATTGTGTATCTAGTAAGAGGAATTCTAATGTCTTCACCTTTGTGGTTAGTCGGTGCTGTGGTATCACACTCCACTTTTCTTTAAAAAAGAAATTTTTAAAATGTATACAAGGTTTTGACTAATTTGCACATGCTGATAGCATTTTTTATTTATTTATAATAATGTTAGAAACAGTAAAAAATAAATCACTTGGTTATCGTAGAATAAATTAAGAGATTATGATTAACCTGAAAAATACTTAATTCCTTAATGAGTAAGTACTGAATGTTTTTATTAAAATCAGAATTCTGATTTGTTTTTTTTTTTAATTTATAGATGGGAGATGTCACATTTTGACATTAGTAGAAAAAAAAAAAAAAAAAAAAAAAAAAAAATCAAAAAGTAAAGGTAAATTAATCAATATTTTAAGTTTATATTTCTTTTAATAAATTTTCATATGAAAACAATTTAGTACAATTAAATATTTTAAGCAATAAGTAATAATTTAATGTTACTAAACCTAGTTAATTAACACCAAAATTTATCATTTTTCTTTGAAACAAATGTTTAGGCCTTCTAATAGATTTTTAATGTGTTCTAATTCCTCTTGTCGACATCCATCAAATTAGCTAATTGAACTGCATATGAGTGAGTTCTAAAAATGTCTAAGATCTCAGAGGTGTAATTTTTTTTTTTAACAGATTAACTTCAGGCTATTATCTTTCAAATAAAAAAACAAAATTTAACTTAAAATCTTTTGTGTGCCAAGTTCCTTCAGGATGTGAGAAATCATGGCTTTCCACATCTTCCTATCTTTTAGACAAACCTAATTCCTGTTCTGTCATCTATTTACACAGGCTTGTTAGGTAGGTTTTTCTCCATTCTTGCCTTCAATATGTCATGTGAATGTCAAATTCTCCAAACCCTCTTTCCTCATTATGTTCTAGAAATTACCTATACATGATGCTCATTTTACAAACAGGGTGATTGAAAAGTAACTCAATATTTTTTATATAAGTAGCAGGTCATAAGCCCTGACTTAACACTGACATTTTTCTTTGGGGCTAATTAAAGAAGCAAGTTTATTATACCAAACTAAGACACTGGAAGAGCTCAAAAGGTAAATACAAGAAGTTATGTCTTCATACAAGAGTGATAAACTCACAAGAAATACTGTACTGAACTGTGTGTGTATATATACACACACACATATATATATATATATATATATATATATATAAAAAAAAACTTTATTTTACAAAGATTTTTTTTTCTTATTGTAACTTTCAGCTTTATCTAGGTAATCAATGCAGCGGATTTCGGCAACTTTCTAGTCAAACCAGCTTTGTAGTCAAACAAATAGTGTGGGACAGAGCTAAGTTTGGAATGAAGTGATCAACTATTGATCAGCTGTGGAGATTTGGACATCATCATGAAGGAGGTGGGGGGGTTAACAGATGTTCGTATTTACAAACATTGACATATTTATACACATAAAATAGCTGTTTTGTGTACTGAAAGACATTTCTGAGGTGGGGGTTACAAAAAGATTTCCTAAATAAACAAAAGATATATATATATATATATATATATATATTTTTTTTTAATGAACAATTACATTAATAAATAAAATGTATCCATTTCTGAATTTAAGATAAATATGAACTACAAAGAGTTTTTTGTTTTTTTTTGCCTGTGATTCCAAACATTTTTGTTTTAAATTCAGAAAAAAAAATTAGGTTAAAGGCAATGACTGTAAAAGTCAAAGATTGATTTCACACTGTATTGATATCATAAATAGGGCTCATCTTCTAGATCAATAACAAATCAATATTTTTTAATTCTGACAAGTGTTACTTACCAGGAATACTAATGTACAAAAATTATAGATAAAAAAGAAAAAAAAATTACCTAAATTTCATGAGTGAGATAGTCTACTTAAGTAATGGCTTCATTTGTAAATATAAGCAATTTTGAATTTGCCTTAATTGCTTTAAGTAAATAAGTTTTTTTTTGTTTTTGTTTTTTAAAGTGAACTATCACATAATATTAGTCCACCTAGGCAGGGAATGTTAGACAATCACCTCACAGAGTTGCAGCAACAAAAATGTGGTTCTACAGAAGGATACTGAGAATACTATGGACCAAACATATGAGCAATGACAAAGTGTTGGAGAAAATGAAAACAAAATGACACATACTTAACATCAGACAGAAATATTTAAAACTGTTAAAGGCACATAATGAGGAAAGAAGGCTTGAAAAATTTCTTGCTACAGAGCAAAACAATGCGTGACCTACCAAGCGAGCTTGAGTAAATGGATAGCAGAACAGAGCTTAAAAGAGATAAAATAGAAAATTGTGGAGAGCCATGATTATCAAAGGGACACTGCATGAAGAAGGGGACAAACCTTTAAAAGGCACTTTTTTTTTCCCAAAAAAAAATCCAACCAGTAAGATATTTTATGTATAAAGACAGGAAATTAGCACATAAAAGTGAGAATTAGAGGTGGGGGAAAAAAAAAAACACAGCATAATGTTCACTTAGAATTTGTAAATATATTTTAATACTGCTCCACTATATTTAGCTTTTTAACATGTCAGGCTATCAATAAAATCAATCA
Source organism: Ascarosepion bandense (assembly GCA_037127315.1). Taxonomy (NCBI): domain Eukaryota; kingdom Metazoa; phylum Mollusca; class Cephalopoda; order Sepiida; family Sepiidae; genus Ascarosepion; species Ascarosepion bandense. The sequence goes on along the minus strand of JBBBDQ010001462.1, from coordinate 590,703 downwards.
AGACAACAAATAAACAAGACTCCATGGTTAACAAGTGCTTGTATACTATGTTTTATGCTAAAAGTAATATTTGTTTCAAATCAAATTAATTTAAGTACTTGTATTAATTCACAATACATAAGTTTTAAAATGAATTTTAAAAATTCAACTTTTGAACCTTTCATTTTTGTTTTAATTGAAAGCCAAAGGATTCCAGAAAGAAAAATATCTCCTAGTATATTTCAAACTGAAATTAAATTGCTGGGAATCAATTCATTTTTTTGGTTAAAAATAGCTAATTAGTGCACTTTCAATGTAATTTTCTTTATTAACAGTTCTTCCAAAAATAAAATTACTTTTCAGGAACTTTGGGGAACTGATTTGAAATATAATGAATGATTTGAGACAAATATTAAAAAAAAAAAAAACAGAAAAATAGATTTTTAAAACAAATGTATTTTCCATTGATTGTCCATCACTTAACAAGCACTGATAAGGTGCTGACAGGTTTTACAGAGACTTTATCCATTAAAACATAAGAAAATACTGAGTGAAAGCTTTTGTTTTTTTTTATGTAATTTTTCAGTAATCATACAAAAGTTGAAAATAATCTTCATAATCTAATTTCAGAAATGCTGACTTTAAATTTACTATAGTAACTGCTCTTATTTTCTGAAAATGTTGTATATAATCACGCATACTTTGAAAATTGATACATTTATAAAAATAAAAAAATTCAAATTGTTTTAAAATTCTTAGTGCATAATTTATATTAAGCTTCCCAATTTTTGCTTCGTAAATAGTCGTCTGGATAACCTAAGGCTGTCAAAGTTTTGAAGAGTTTATAAAATATTTTTCAAACTTCATAAATTATAAAAATTAATATTAAAAAAAAAAGTTTAAATCAAACAATTCCTGTAAAAATTCATTATTCATCAAAAATCTTTTTTCTTCAGATTATAAAATCACTGAAAGAAAAGAAAAAAGCATAGAATGAAGAAAAAAGGCCCCAAACATTTTACTGCCAAAATGTTTATGTCATTAATAAGAGGAAAGATCAAAGTATTTCTTAATTATTTAAAAAAAAATTTTTTTCTGACATTCAAACTTTTAGTAAAAACATTTTTTTTGTCAGCTGGTGACCAATTTTTTTTTTTTTTTAACCAGAGTTTACTACAGATAATGTGATATGAAATTCAGATTTTTTTTCCAGTGAATTTTTTTCCATCAATTTGGAAATTCTTAAAAAAAAAAAAAAAAAAAAAAAAAAAATGGAATTTTAATTAAACTTTCAGGACTTATTCACAGATAAATTATTTTTAGAAAATCTTGGATTTTTTTTTACATGTTATCCCCACCACCACATAATTTCATGAAATTTCAAGAAATTAAATTTAGTTCCGAAAGTTTTATCAAACTGTTTTCCAAAAATCTGCTCCAAATAGTAAAATAAAAAATGCATTAAACTATGACATTATTTAATTAGATAAGCTTTTATATATATATATATATATAAAGAACATAGTCTGAACAAATTTTTTTTTTCAATGAATAATGTATTTTTATAAGAATTGTTTTCAATTTTTATTTTTTAATTATAAAGTTTCAAAAATATCTTCAAAGCTTTGTGGTGATTAGATTATTAAGTGAAGACTATATTTACTAATCAAAAATGGAAATGCTTAATACAAATCTTCACATCAAAAGCTATTTAAAATAATTCAAATTTTTTTTTTTGTGTATAGGATGTTTTTGTTTGAAATATATTTTGATACATTAAAAAGGTCAGGTGTTTTACGTTTCCTTCACTTAACAGTAAAAAAGTTTGGACAATTATGTCAATTCTGGTCAACTATACTTAGTTTATCACCACATCTGGCTGTCATCATTCACTCAACAAGCCAGAAAGCTATGACCTAGTGATTAAGAAATGCATTTATTCTAAATTTCAGGCTATAAACAATACTTGTGTAAATCAGATTAATTTCAATTTGCTAATTTTCCAAAAATAACAAATCAGAAATGTATATGTTATTTTAAAATAAAATGATTTAAGTCGGGAATTAACTTTTGTTTACAAACTTATCAAGCTGTCAAAAATGAACGGAAAAATGATAACTTTTGAAAACTCGAGATTCTAATCAATATAATTTCTATTTGAAATTACACCAGAGTATTTTGTTTGCTGGAAATAGTAAAGTTAATCATTTAGATTTTGATTAATGCTAAAATTAAAGCTTCAGGAAAACTTCTTTAAAAATTCAATTTCAAACTTAGATGTCGAAAATGAGTAGAGGTACCTAATATAATGTTCTTATTTATAAATGCAATTAAAAAAAGGATGATTTACATTTTCCCAGGAGCACTGCGTTTAACTAATAAAACAAAGTTTGAGGTTAGAATGAAATTTCTTGAAGTAAATGGGAGAGGGGGGTAAATGTAAAAAATAAAAAAATATCAATATATATTTTTACTAGGATTTTCTAAAATAAATCCATTTATTTGTGAATTAATCCTGAAAGTTTTATTAAAATCTGATAATTGATTTTTGCCAGAATTTCCAAATTAATGCATTATTTTATCGGAAAAAAGGCACTAAAAGATACATAGTACACCGGTGATGGAAAAAAAAAAATTTTTTTTTAAATCAAAATTACAAACATGTTAGAAAGAAATAAAAAAAAACAAAACAAGCTTGTCTTTCCTTTTAATACGATACTAAATTATTTTTTTTAGTTTAATTGAAAGCTAAATGACTAAATTTACTATTTTCAATATGCAAAATACTCTGGTTTATTATTTCAAATAGAAATTATATTGATTGGAAATTTGTTTTTTCTTTGTTGTTTTTAATAAAAAATCATTACAATTCATTATTTTGACATATTGTGACAAAAGTTAATTCTCAGTTTTAAAAATCATGCAAAAAAAAAATAGAATATATATTTATGACAATGAGGAAAATTAGCAAATTTTAAGTTTTTTTGTTTTATAATCGTTTCACTCCAAGTACTGCCACTGGTGTGCAGGATGTTACAGAAAAGGTGAGTGATGAGAAAGAAGAACCAGTTACAGGTGTCAGAAAATGAGTAAGAGAAGGATGAGAACACTAGTGTGAAGAGAGCTGCACGAAAGTAGAGTGGACAAGGAAAAGAACATGATACATGGGTTGTCAGGGAAAGGATGTGAATCAAAGAGATAGGAGATGACAATTGACATTACATTTAAATTCTTGGAGATTGTAGCTGTTAGGCAAGCAAGTATATGAAAGGGAATTCCACAGGTGAGAAGTGTGAGAAAAGAAGCTGGTAGAGTAGAAGTTGCAGTTACATTTGATTGGTTTCACTGTAAAATTGAAGTTTAATTTTAAAAAAAAGTCTGAAAACAAATAAAAACAATAATCAGTAGCCAAAAACAACCTAAAAGATTCCATTTTTACTGTAAAAATGGAATCCTTTAGAGTGCAAAAATATTACAAGATTATATTTTTGTATCGTGTTTTCTATGGTGACCATGAGCCAAAAGTTAAAAAGGAATAAAATAAAAACTTATTAAGTTTTAAAATACATTTTTAGCAACAATTTGGTAAGTGTTTCAAGAATTTATTACTTTTCTTTTTGTAAATTTACTTTTACTATTTACACTGTAAATAGTAAAAATAAAATTATTGACCCAATCAGCATGATCAATTCAGTCACTGGCCAATCCAATTGATTACTTAAAGAAAGAGCATAAAAATAAGTTAAGGCCTAAAAAAATATTACCCAATATTTTTAACTTATTCTTAGGAATTTAAAAAAAAAAAAAAAAAAAAAAAGGAATATAATACGGCTAATTTCATATTCCTGCTCTAGAACATGTTCCAATATTAATGGGATTTTTTTTTTTTAAGCAGCTGTTAGCCTAATTTAATTAGTTTCAAAATCTTAATCTCAAAATAAAAAAAATTGTTTATAAATTTCAATATTTTTTAAAATGATTTTTAGTATCTGATTTTTTTTTTTATTAAATAAAAAATTCATGCTGAATTATTTAGGACATTTTTATTTTAAAACTAGGTAACAAATTTAAAAGCTAAAAGAAGAGGCTAATTTTACAAAATTACAATCATTACCCAATGTGACATGGAGATAATAACAAAATAAAAGTTGGTTAATTTTTTAAAAATAAAAAATAAATAAATAAATAAAAATTTCCCACATAAACACATAAGTAAAAATAACAAAAACAAAACAAACCCAGAACAGAATAGTAAAAAAAAAAATACGGCAGGAAGAAGTTACTATATCATTAAGTGATGAAATTAAATTATCTCTTAAAATACCGTACATTTTTTAAGATAGTGGGTGTATGGATATTTGTAGATATTTTTTTTAAATTCTTATTGACTGTCGTGAAAATTTTCTATCTCGTTATTACGTCATGGATAAATTTAACCCTTTATTTCTATCTAAATTTTTAAAGTCAATAATGAAATAAGATCGAATCATAACATGTCTATTGGAGCATGAAAATAAGTTTTTTTTTTTCTTTTTAAACCATGACTCATATCAAAAATATGCCATGCAGCTGGGGTTAAAAAATTGACCGCACATTTTTCAAAAGATTCTTATCTCACTCTTTATATATATATATATATATATATATATATAAGCTTACAAGTCATTTGAATAAACAATCAGCCCCTTTTTAGATTTGTACTGAGTTGAGAATATGAGAAAAAAAAAAGGGGGGGGGGATGAATTTTCAGCAGTTTTATGAAAAGTTGGCCTTCTTTTCTTCTTACGGCATTGGTAAAGTTTTATTCATATTTGCTCTGCCTTTTATCGTTAATGTTGTCAATAGTTTAAAAATTATTATTTGTTTAAAGTAGTAATAAAAAAAAAGCGTCAAAAATAAGTAATCAACTTGAACATAGTTTAAATTCACACACGAAAAAGTAGTCTCCCTGCAAAGCAAGTCACGGTGGCTTGCACCTCAAAAATAATCCAAACAAAACATTCATAAAATAAAATTAAAACCAACACGATACACGCAAAAAACAAACCGACAAAAAATTCGTTAAGAAGCAGAATTAAAATATTACCAATAATATTATGAAACTAAAAAGCTTCAGTCGACAATAAAAAAAAAAGTAAAAGAAAAGAAAAACTATTTTTGGCGGTTTTCTTACGAGGTCGAGCATTTCCTCCATGTTTTCTATTCTAATCATTGTGAGAAAACAAAACGAAGGCTGAAAGCATCATACTTACAAAGTAAAAAAAAGAAAACGTTGCAGCGGCAGCTTACAAACTAAATAAATCACTCACTAAGCGTACTTCTAGAAGAATGAAGCCGCCAAAGCATGAATGAACAATAATTATATTCAACAAAGACAAGACGGAATTTAAAACGCCATCTTGATTTTCGAGAGGGACGACTGCAATAGCAGGAGTTAACTCCCTTGATTTAAGAGCTCTTTAGTTTTGAAAATTAAAAACAAGTCTCTATAGAGAGAAACAATAATATCAACTATAGAGTTCAAGGGAGACTAAAATAACTTTATTTCACTTGCTTTTTTATTTATTCGTTCATCTTCTGAAAAAAAAAAATCTACTCAATATTAAAACTGATTTTTATCTATTGACAGTAATTACAACATAGTCTTTTTTCAGGTTTAATTCTCCAGTAATTTAAAAACATTTTGTAACTATCCTGTTGTGTTTATTGTTAATGTTTACTGTTTTTTTTTTATATATACATTTTTAAGTTTTTTTTTAACTCTAGTTCTCTAACTTAAAATCTAAATAAAATAAACCTGGCCGCTATTTGAACTTTACTTAAAAAATAACAAAGTCAACTTCATTGGAATTCCTCTAGTAGGAAAACTGGTTTATTTTCTCTGCAAAATATATTTTTTAATATAATTTATAATTCTTTTAATTTAAATTAACTTTTTTTTAGATTTATGTCCGGCAGTTATTTTTGAATATGACCAAGAAAAAAGTCACATAGAGGAATGACGCCTGTTATCTTCCAAGTATCGAACACACTTTAAGCGTTCTTCCCATTTTTCAAAACAGTCTTTTTAAAATGTCTTCTGTTGGGATCGCCATCAACTGCTTCGTCACTTTTTCTACAGAATTTCGTCCACGGCGAGTATTAGCTCTGATAAAAGCCGGAAGTCGCAAGAAGACATCTGCACTGACGAATTTTGGATAATGCATTGCTTTGTTGAAGTAATCGACTCACTCGGGTTATTTCAAAGGCAACGGCCACACAGTATACAAACTGACTCCACAAACCCAAGTACATGCATGTAGGGAACGTTTTCGGATGTTCTGCTTATCAAAGGCTTTCCAGAACGAAAATCACATTTCATTCAATGGATCCCAACCACGTGTTGAAGTGGAGTTACCCCCACCTTTTCTTTCTGGGGACATAATGCCAGTTAGTGTGGTAATAAGCAGTATAAAAGGAGAGGACTCACTCTTTCTTTTTCTTTTCACTCCAAAATACAATATAGTGACTTGTTTACTCCAGGGAATATCTTTTCTCCAGGCAAGCCAACAACTTCATTTCAACCAAACCATGTGGCACATGGCACACATAGACACTCTGCAGCTATGCACATAAATTTATTTTGGGGTTGTCTTTCTGTATATACACAAGTGTATTTTTTGTCCTTCTTGAACAACGTTGTTAACTTATATCTTTTAGACTCTCCTGTTATTTTTTATGTATGAGGATGAACAGTTCTAGACGACCTGCACATATCATTTGATCATAGTCATGAAGACTTGTGCAGAATCAGCCACGCTTTTTGAAAGGGCTGAATACAGAGAACTGGTGCATAGTATGCCACAAGTTCCCCAAATGAGCTCTCAGCAGGTTTTGAATTCAGTGTTGTCCTTCTTCTAGACTAGTTGCCACTCAAGGTTATAGGGCCCTGTCTGTCCTGCTATTTATCAATAGAGGGTGAAAAGAGATGGATTCATGCCTTTCCCAAAGTTATTAGCACTGAAGTGAATGTCATGAATTTGACTGGAATTCAAACTCAACTCTCCAATTCCTCAATTTGAGTCGCAATCCATTACTCCATCATGCCTCTATATATATATATATATATATTTTAAATCCTAAAGGATGATCAGATAGATAAATCCCAAAAACCTGATCCTAATTAATATTAATTTGATTAATATTAAAATTGATCAAGGTGGAAAGCTCAATGCAAATATTACATACTATTTACAGAACCAAATATAAAAAATAAAACAAAAATTTCGATATCTAAATCCATTGGATTGCCATTTCTATGAGGAAATCCTCGCTTCTTCAGCAACGGCGAAACGAAAATTTTATTTACTCAAATTCAAATGTGTTAAGATTTTATACCAGTAGAAGTCTAAAACAATCATCCATACACAGGAAAATAAAATGGGGTGGGGTTAACAATTTTTGAATTTAAGGAAGTAAAAAGGGGAAAGCAGACAGATACCTATGTCTCATATTAGGTATCAATTTACATTCCTGTTTCAGAGATTGTATCTCTGGTACTGTGGTGATACTGACCGAACAAAAGCGAGAAACCGGATGTTGGCTCTCTCACAACTAAAAGGCAAATGAATAAAACTTGTCGTGCGCATCCAAGTTTGCGCAGATGTTCCAGTTGAAAAATAAAAATTAATCAAATATCAAATTTCCATTTCGCGAGCCTACGCGGATTTATTTACCAGCCAATGGGAAGCCCAGAATCAAATTCAAGTATGAAAATCCCAAACAAGCTGTTTGATCCAAAAGGCAGATATAAAAAGCAGAGACAAAGCATCGTGAGACAGACCAGAGGAGATGGACAAGCTGATTAGTTTCTCCCTTAACCTAAGTCGAGCAGCTACTATGCTGACCTCTTTCTTTCTCCCTGTCTCAAAAGTACTTATTGACCTCTTTAAAGACATTCCTCAAAAGTACCTACTGACTTACTGACCTTAGGAACGGCAACTTCAAAATGAACATCCCCTTACCTACAAGACGCTTCCACGTTCTTAAGACTTTTATCTCTTTCAGCATTATATTATTTTCTATGAACACTTTAACCTCCGTTGGACTTATGTTCAAGTATTATTTTAATTGTAAAAACATTAATGTAAATGTGTATATATAAATGTTATTTTATACTCAAATTGCCTTTCTTGATTTTATAATCATTTTATGAATTATGGTGGGCTATCTTCCCACAAGGCCAAATTCCGTTAACCTGCATGGTATACAATTACCCTTCACTAGAACGGAATCCTACTACAACTAGAAAAGAATAAATAAGATAAGATACCCCCTATAGTACTAATAATAAACTCACTACATATATTGGTTTTACTACAACCACATTCTCCCATAGACTTACCTGCCACCTTTCTGATCATAGTTCAATTAAGCAACATTTCTTAGAAAAACATAGACATGTAGGTAGTATTAGACAGATTTTAGTTGATAACACAATAATACTCACTCATGCACACAGTAAAACAAACCTTCAGATATTGGAGGTCATCTACATTAAATCAAAACAACCCACACTTAATAAAATCACATTTCAATTTGGTCACAACACATAACATTTCAGTCTCTCATGCAGGTTGGTGACTGTAAACATAGCAATGTTTTATATCAAAACAAGATAAAATCATCTTTGATGGTGGACGCCTTTACGTTAACATCCCTGTAACCTCTCTGAAGATGGCTCATGTGAGCCGAAAACTTAGAACCAGCATAATAAAATATTATCCAAATGTTAGACAATTTTTGTCTTTATTTTCACCTGAAATTAAAGCCAAAATACGGTGCTTAGTACGGCTCATGATTAAACATAATAGACATTCATTGTTATATTTAACAGTATATGTTAAGAAAATTATCTGCTGCCTCAATACACTAAATATATACATATATGCAGGTTTCATTAAAGATCACAAACAAGGTGTGATGGTTAAGTTTTTTTCAAGGATGAATGTTATTTTACATGTAACAGAATGTAAGTGGTATTATGTATAATGTGGAGTAATGGTATGTGTTATGTACCGAACATGGTAAGCATATTGTTAACGTGCTCGTAGTTGATGTCATTGAGTGTATAACCAAAAGCACTCAGAAAAACAAAACATTTGCACAATTTTTATATAATTTATACCCTAAAATGAAGGACATCATAAGATCACCTGAAAAATTACATAAAAAACTTAACCATCACACCTTGTCTGTCATTCTGTCATTTTTAATGAAACCTGCATAAAGGGAGATTGCTGCCCAAAAATACAGTATATATATATATATATATGCATTTATGCAGCATTCATTCAGTAATGAATTTGAACACTCTCAGCGTGTTTGCATTGTATATAACATACAAAGTCCTCTTTTCTCGACTGAGTGTTCATAGTTCAGAGGTAGAATCGCCAATGTCAACTCAGTCAAGTTTCAATCTTGGCTAGAAGCAATCAGATGTCTAACCGTACTGATGAGCTGTGATACAGTGAAACAGAACTCTCTGCACATCTTGTTAAAAAATGTCTGCTTCTTCCCTTTATTGGTTCAGAGGGTGTGTCTTTAGCTAGATAGATTTCACGTTCTATTAGCAAATGTTATTTTTCTGCTAATGTTCAAGTAATATGTAGTATTTGACCAGTTCTTTCTTCCATTCATAAAGATGTCTTCCCCCCTCATGTTAATTCCATATTCAATATCATTCAATATCGAAACAAAATGTACAGTTTTGTAGTAGTTTGTAGTTTCTACATGTTCTAAAGTAATTAAATGTGTCTTGAATTCATTTATTTTGAAAGCTTTCAACTTTTTCCCATTCCAAATGTTAATCTTTCCACTACAAAAATCAGAACAATAATTTGCTTGTAAATAATACAAATAATGATAATACCTCATCTCAGAAATTCAAATAGAAAAATGTATGATCACTGTTCAGTAACCTTTCATTTTGATTTTCAATGCATTTCTATAGTAAAATTATTAGTAATGTCTTGATATTATACATATAACTCTATTCTATCAACAATGCTTACATTAATTCTTGATCACTGGCAAAACTATTCTTTTGTATTTTCAATGCATTTCTATAGTAGAACATTACCCATGCCTTGACATTATACATTTAATGGCTCTATTCTATCAGTAATGCTTGCATTAATTCCTGACCACTGACAATCCTTTTCTTCCTGGTTTTTAATGTAGACCTAGTTCAATTCTCACTTTTGATTAAGTAATACTGACACACCCACAGTCCTATTTATTAACAACCCCTTGTTAATTTTCTGAATAGCCATGAATTCATCTTTTATTTTCTAAAAAAATAATTTTCACCATTTGGTTTTAAAATATCACCTGAAGAAAAAAAAATATTGTTCCGAAACATTAAAATTTTTGTGTAGTGACATAATGCTTTTATAAGCCATTGTAATAAGAAAATTACAATATTAAGCTCTACTCTGTATTGAGCACTTTTTATAAAAGTAAATGCATGAATAGTGGATTTGTAATCTATTCTTTCACTGCCTTTTATATATAAATGGATAGTGTAATGGATAATAGTCTGGAATTGTTAATCAGAGAGCTGAGTTCCAACTCCAATTGGGCTCATTATGTTCACTTTTCTGGTTTTAAATAACCTGCAAAGGATTGATAGGCCATAGAAAATGAATCGAACAATCTGGAATTAGCTGTTCTCTAAATGAAAACAGATTTTTTTCAAAAAGATTTCTTTTAGACAAAGAACAAATGGATATATACATTTTTCATTAAAATCAAGAATCTACATAAATTAATAAAAATATATGTTTCTTCTTTACACTATTTGCATTGTTTGGATTCTTGTCTTCATCTTTGTTGTCAAATTCACAACATTTCAGTTGGTGTACACACTGGCATTCTTCAGGTGATTGGAATTTAAAAATGAACTCTCTCATCTACTAGTGTGGATTGTTCTAGTTCCACATGCCATGCGACTTTCAGATATCTTAGTTTCAGTTATTTTCCTTTAGTAACTCAACTCTCCAGTTTTTTTTTTTTGTTCATCTCTGCTATGGTCAGGTATTGAACTCACAACTCTTTGGGTCTAGGCTCAGTGTACCATTCTCTGAGTCACTTCCTTGTAGATACGGTGTAACCCTAATATAAGAGAGTTGTCGGGCCCAAACGGAACTCTCTTATATACGGGTTTCTCTTATATCAGGGTTTTGTCTATTTTATACACATTACCACAGACTCTAATTTGGGGCTGTATAGAAATCGCTCTTATATCAGGGTTTCTCTTACATCCGGGTTATACTGTATAATTGGCCCACTGATAGAAAAGTCACCATGATATATTCAAAACTCTACCCACTTTGTGGAACTTATCAAAGATGCTCCCATCCAATGCAACCAAATAGTGAGCCTGCTCACCAAACACCCTTGGTGGAGGTATTATCATTAGTCAGGGACAGACTGGACTCGGACTTATTTCTAGGAGAATGTACAAGCGTTCCACTAGATAACCTGATGGAGATGCTGACTTTCTGCACACAACACACTTCGGATTGGGATCAGACATATATTGGCAGGATAAAGGCTTAGCAATGGGCTTGCCACTATCACCATCACTGGCTAACATATACATGGAATACTTTGAAGAGATGGAATTAAAATCCACAGCTCTAAAGCCAACTCTATGGCTGAGATACGTTGATGACACCTTCATACACTGGCCACACAAGGAGAAGGTCCAGATGCTACTAGACCATGTGAACTCAATAAGATCATTCATGGAAAAAGCGAATGACAACAAACTGGCATTCTTGGATGTGCTAATAACTTGGATAGAGGTGGGGTTCAAGACATTCGTATATTGCAAGCCAACATTCACCGGACAATACCTCAATTTCAACTCCTACCCCCCATACAATGTAAAGAAAAGAATCATCAAGCAAAAGTCATAAGTGGCAACCCAGTGACATACAAACAGGAAATGGTCAGTATAAGCAGTACCCTACAAGGTAACAATTACATGACAACAACTCCAACAAACATGGAAGGGAGGGTGCGTGAGGATAACAACTCTCAGAAAACAGCCTCGGTCTGTCTACCCTATGTGAAGGGGTTATTGGAGAAAATACAAAGAATCTGTTGTCCATATAACATCAGGACGACCTTCAGAAGTGGTTCTACATTTCGAAGGTACCTTTCTTGAGTAAGACATCCAACAGAGAAGGACATGACTAAGGACTGTGTGTACCCCATTTCATGTAGTTGTGGAAAGAAATATAAAAGAGAAACAGGCCACCCCCTTAAGGTAAGGGTACAAGAACATCACAAGGCCATTACGCAAAAGGGGATTTAAAAATCAGGTGCAGCTAACCACATATAGAGGGAGAAAGGGGATCACCGCCCTCTATGGGATGAATTTGAAATAATGGATAAAGAACGTCATTGGAAATTACATAAACTTAAGGAATCTGTGCATATGCTAGGCTACAAAAATCTCCTAATCCAACCAAGCATAGAGATGAATACAATATGGGAACCAGTTATATGGAATGCCAGAGAAAATCATTAGTGTCAAAAAATTGCAATATGAGCTCTGGTAAAAGTCGTACTTACTTTATTCGGACTATTGTCCTCATTGTTGCCATTTTTATGATGTCTTGGTAAAAGTACTAGAAAAAACCATTAACATCAAAAAATACTAGAGAAAACATTAACATCAAAAATTGCAATATGAACTCTGGTAAAAAATGGTTACTGAACATTAAGTTTATAAGTTTCAGAAATTCAGTTGTTCTTGTTCTTAAGTGGATATAGATGTTGGTTAGTTCCAGTGACTTGACCCAAAGAGTTGTGAGTTCAATACCAGGCTACAGCAGTGGTGAACAAGTAACTTAGAGAGTCCGATTAGAGGGAGATAACTCATGATTACCAAAAGAGCCTTTGCACAAGGAATGAGAATGATATACCCCAGTGATCATAATAAAGCACCTAAAGAAGGCTGGAGCGTATAACGGTCAAAACATCGTACAAATGGCAACAAAGATGAGGACAATAGTTCAAAAAATGTAAATAGTGTAAATACTACCTCATCTCAGAAATGTAGACAAATGCTAAAAGAAACTAGTTTTGTTTTGGAGATCTCAAAATTAACAGGCCATTTATTGCCCCAGTTAACAATTGATTGAATGTCATTTTGACATCAGTTGCCAATTTGCAGTTGTTATATAGTAGTTTTGATAGTGTCAGCTATCAAACAAAATGTATAACAATTGTATTATTTATATTTTCTGTATGAATAATCTAGGATTTTCATCTTTTATAGATAAAAATTAAGTCTTTTGTCACATATGATAAATAATTCCACTTTTGAAATCATTAAAATAAAAATTACCCAAAGAAAAAAGGCATAAGAGTATTAGTAACCTGATTTCACTATCTAGTAATACTATCATGTTATAGCAACACTAAGTATGTTTACTTATTGTCATTGAGTAACCATTACTGCCCACTGATTGTTGGTTGGTTTAATTTACAAGTCATCACAGTAAAGCCACTAAGACACAAGGAGTTACAGGGTGTGGAAAAATTAGAAACAGAAACATTATTAGTGAAGAGAAAGATAAAAGTGTAATCAAGAGGACAGTAGATAGTGATTAACATTAAATTTAAATTTTTCTAGATTAAAGATGTCTAGAAAGTATGGAACCGAAAGTGAGTTCTACAAGCGAGAAGTGCAAGAAAAGAAACTGTTAGCATAGAACTTACAGCTACATCTAACCAGCTCAACTGTAAATTGATGAGATCTCGGTGCCAATCTGGTATTTTATTTTTCTTACGCTTCCACTGGAGTGAGATGTGACACAAAGTCAGTTTTTAAAGTATGGAACTCGAGCATGGACACTTGGGCTACTGGTCAAAGATTACCCAGCCCCCACTCATGCGGTAATTAAATAGAAAGCTTGTCTTATCATGTCAGGACAGCATGTCTAAACTTGTCTTAATTGGTCTCATACACCTTCTGTTGTTTTCTGGGGCAACTGCTGATTTTTTTTTTTTTTTTTTTTTTAATCGTATCACCCCGAGCAAGGCGGTAACGCGATTGATGTGCAGGGGGCTACGTAAGAGTGAAAAGATTGGAAAAGAGAAAGCCGGAGACCACATCCTAAACAGGGAACAAGGGATGAGCCTCTTAACCTGTTCAATAGACATGGGTGGAGTGTGAACCAGGCGATAGATAGATCTATCTACTCCAATTGAAAAAAAAAACAAAGTGAGAAGATTGGAAAAGAGAAAGCCGGAGACCACATCCTAAACAGGGAACAAGGGATGAGCCTCTTAACCTGTTCAATAGACATGGGTGGAGTGTGAACCGGGCGATAGATAGATCTATCTACTCCAATTGAGAAAAAAAAACAAAGTGAGAAGATTGGAAAAGATAAAGCCAGAAACCACATCCTAAACAGGGAACAAGGGATGAGTCTCTTAACCTGTTCAATTGACATGGGTGGAGTGTGAACCAGGCGATAGATAGATCTATCTACTCTAATTGAAAAAAAAAAAAAAAACAAAGTGAGAAGATTGGAAAAGAGAAAGCTGGAAACCACATCCTAAACAAGGAACAAGGGATGAGCCTCTTAACCTGTTCAATTTTGACAATCTGAGCGTTCAGCATCATTTATGTCTGTACAGCTGTGTTTAATGTCAGCATACCGCCTTTGAACTGTTTTCTGATTGAGCAGAGTCTGAATAACACTTATCAAGTCATTGCTTTGCTTGAACAGTATTTTTCTCATCAGAAAGCAATGCTTTATCAACAAACAAAATTCAGATTTTTTCCTTGTTTTGAAAATTTGCAACAGTAGCTTCACTTAAATAACTGTAATTTGTAAACTAATAATCCACTTGAGCCCAAATTTTGTCACCTGCCATTTGAAGGTTAGTATTTCATAAAAATTATATGGATTTTTTTATTAGTGGTAGCATCTATATGTTAGGTCCGGGACTTATTGAGTGATGTGTTAGTAAAGTATCTCTTTTTGCTATCTCTCCTAACCCTTGTTCTGCCAACCATTCACATCAGCTATGTTATTCACAGTTTTCCTGTCTCTCTTGCTGTCAGTATGTCCTGTGAGTGTCAAAGTCTTTAAGCATTCTTTCTTCATTATGTGTCCTATAAATTTTAACTGACTTGATCTGATCTGTTCTTTATGTTTTCAATTTCTCTAAAACTGAGCTAGTTCAAGATACTGAGTTTCCTTGATTTAGACATAAAGAAAGCATGAGAGGGAGCTCAGATGTACGATTTTTATAACATTAAAAGGAGATAAATAGAAGCAAAGATATTAGTTTCTTGTTTGAGCCACTTTTGATTCCCTTTTTTTCTAATCATTTCACAAAAAGTAAAGCAGTATTGCCACTGGTTCATGGTGTACAGGGAGAGAATAAACTAGATACAGGGGATGTACATTGTGGCGCAGTGGATATCGGCTCAGAATGAGAAATCGGTGAACCGAGTTCGAATTTCAGTTGAATTCCTTGCATTCACTTATACACAAATACCCTTGGGAAAGGTATTAATCCATCTTTTCCCTCCAGTTATGGGTTAAATAATAGGACAGATTGGGTTCTATAGCCTTGGTTGGCAACCAGTCTACTGCAGAAAGCAATGGCAACCTACTGCGGGATAATTTTCTGCCCAGTCAGTCATGTCTCTTTCGAGACATGATTGCCCAAGCGTGTATCACGTATGGCACTTAACTGACTGACAGGGGATGTCAAAGAAAAGAAAAGAGATAGATAGGAATCAAGGAGAAAGAAGATGATAGTTGATGTTGCATTTAAACTTTTAGAGATTGCAGCTATCAGAGAAGCAAGCTAATGGAAGGGAGTTCCACAAACAGGAAGCACGAGAAAAGAAACTGTTAGAGTAAAAGAGAAGGTTACATTTAACTATTTTGATGGTTAATGTTATGTCGCCAAGTATAAATGAATAACTCAACAACAGAATCAGAATATAAGTTGTATTCCGCGGAAAGACGGTTAGTATGTACAGAAGTTATTAGTAATATTTACAATAGAAAAGATACAAGAGTCCAATCCGTCATAAGACGTGTGTATACGTGATTACTTCCGGTACGCCACCGGAAGTGTGACTAACTCTTCACTGACTCGCACTGACTCTTCAGTAACTCATTAGAGACTCTCAAGTGACTCTCTACCGACTCCCTTGTAGAGAATCCACCATTGCTATATATAGCAATGGGAACAGTCCATTTGTAGTTAAATAGGAGCGGCGCCCTAACAGTAAAAGAGTGCAACCTTGATGCCAATCTAGTCAGTCAGTTAAGTGGCATAGGTGATACACACTTGGGCAATCATGTCTCAAAAGAGACATGACCGACTGGGCAGAAGATTATCCCGCAGTAGGTTGCCATTGCTTTGTGCGGTAGACTAGTTGCCGATCAAAGCTATAGAACCCAATCTGTCCTGTTATTTAACCCATAATTGGAAGGAATAGACAGATTAATACCTTTCCCAAGGGTATTTGCGCATAAGTGAATGCAATGAATTCAGCTGGAATTTGAACTCGGCTCCCCGATTTCTCATTCCGAGCCAATATCCAATGCACCACAACATACATCCAATCTAGTAGCATGCATAAATACATGTGGTCAAGGAACCAGGGAGAAAAGTTTGTAAGAGCAGTTGCCATGAAAATATTTGTTGAAACAACAGAGGGAAGCCATATCACATCGGTGAGAAAAAAAACTTTATTAAGCAAAGAAGAGAACTCAGATATACAACTTTTATAATATTCTTCTATGTGCCTTGTCCTTTCAGGACATAGGCGATCATGGCTTTCCATGTCTCCCTATCCCTGGTGGCTCTTAGCACGCTTTCTCTTGTTTCACCACGCAACCCCACCCACCTGCTCAGGCCCTTCAAATATGTCATACGTTGCTTTTCCCTCTCTCTTTTTCCCTCTATCTGGCCTGTTAGTATCAGATTCTCTAATCCCTCCTTCCTCATCGCATGTCCCAGGAACTTTAGCTGTCTCTTCCTGATGCTCAGTATTAATTTCCTTTTCATTTTCATCCTTCAACCAACCTTCTGATGAAAACCTTCTGATAAATCTTCTCATTTTGTTTTTTTTTTTCAATTGGAGTAGATAGATCTATCTATCGCCCAGTTCACACTCCACCCACGTCTATTAAACAGGTTAAGAGGCTCATCCCTTGTTCCCTGTTTAGGATGTGGTTTCCGGCTTTCTCTTTTCAAATCTTCTCACTTTGTTTTTTTTTTCAATTGGAGTAGATAGATCTATCTATCGCTCAGTTCACACTCCACCCACGTCTCAGGTTAAGAGGCTCATCCCTTGTTCCCTGTTTAGGATGTGGTTTCCGGCTTTCTCTTTTCAAATCTTCTCACTTTGTTTTTTTTTTCAATTGGAGTAGATAGATCTATCTATCGCCCGGTTCACACTCCACCCACGTCTATTAAACAGGTTAAGAGACTCATCCCTTGTTCCCTGTTTAGGATGTGGTTTCCGGCTTTCTCTTTTCCAATCTTTTCACTTTGTTTTTTTTTTCAATTGGAGTAGATAGATCTATCTAACGCCCGGTTCACACTCCACCCACGTCTATTAAACAGGTTAAGAGGCTCATCCCTTGTTCCCTGTTTAGGATGTGGTTTCCGGCTTTCTCTTTTCCAATCTTTTCACTTTGTTTTTTTTTCAATTGGAGTAGATAGATCTATCTATCGCCCAGTTCACACTCCACCCACGTCCTATTAAACAGGTTAAGAGACTCATCCCTTGTTCCCTGTTTAGGATGTGGTTTCCGGCTTTATCTTTTCCAATCTTTTCACTTTGTTTTTTTTTTCAATTGGAGTAGATAGATCTATCTATCGCCCGGTTCACACTCCACCCACGTCTATTAAACAGGTTAAGAGGCTCATCCCTTGTTACCTGTTTAAGATGTGGTCTCCGGCTTTCTCTTTTCCAATCTTTTCACTATTACGTAGCCCCCTGCACATCAGTGGCATTACCGCCTTGCTCGGGGTGATACGATTAAAAAAAAAAAATCTGATGATGATAATTCTGGATATAACTTGTAAGTTGTAGGGAGTTCGGTTATGTATGACACAAGGCCAAATTAAATAAACATTAACCATCTCCCTACACCTTCAGTTCTTTCTGTCCTATGTCTTCCCAGATATTTAAGTTTCTGCACTTCTTTGATTTCGGTATTTCTGCACTTTAGGCTCATTTTTTCCTAACAACAATTCATTGTTTTCTTGCAGTTGATGTTTAATCCTTTTTTCTCACTTGCTTTCACTTCCTTCTGTAGGAGTTTTTGCAACTTTTTTACTGTGTCTGCTATCAACACCTTGTTATTTGCTTGCCTTATTTTGTTAAGATTAAGGTCGCCAATAAATAATTCCTTCTAATTCTCTCAGACTCATATCTCTGTATAGGGTGAAAAAATCTAGTGAGAAGACACATCCTTGTCTTACACATCTTTCTACATTTACAGTATTTACATTATTTAGACTTTTGTCTTCATCTTTGTTCCACATATTTATGATGTTTCGGATGTTATACGCTTCAGCCTTCTTCAGGTGCTAGGAATTTCGAGCCAAACCCTTTATTACAATCACTGGAGTATATTATCTCTATTCCTTGTGTAGCTTGTCTTCTGGTAGTCATAAGTTATCTCCCTCTAACCCTGTGAGTTACTTGTTCACCACTGCTGTAGCTTTAAAATTAATCCATGGTCCTGGAGCTCAGACTCTTTGGATGTTGGCACGAAAGACTAAAAAGCAATAGTTGTTTCTAGTCAAAGTGAAAGCATAGACTGAAAGAAAAATGAATGGATTTAAGTTAAATTTTGATTTCCTGGTATCGATATCAAATAAGTTTTTTCATCATAAACTGAATTTTGAAGGCTAAATAAGTCCCCTGAGTAAATGGTATTAGGAACTACAATTATACCTACTTAGAGCCAAACCCGAAGCAAAAACTAAAATAAAAGGGCTGAAAAAAATACAGACATACAGGCAGATAAACAGACACACACACAAACATCTTGCCTTTTACATTTATATATTATTGATTTTCTACACTATTGTAAGAACTGCAACCTTGAAACTTCTGAATATTGTTCCTTATGTCTTTGTCTATGAATGTATCAAATTTGATTAAAATTGGACCACTCTTTCTATAACCCGATTTTTTCAATTATCGATTTTCAATATTTATCGAGGGTACCTCGATACAAAACCTAGCTAAGAACACTTGCAGACGTTTATAGTACAACTGTGTAAATTTTCAAGAAGATCGGTTCAGCCGTTTTCAGAGTTTATAGGTAACAGACACACACACACACACACACACAAAGTTTCATTTATAAATAAGTTTAGATAGATTTAGATTAGATATATATATAAAAGCACATGGAGTACATATATATATATATATATATATATATATATATATAAGTAACTTAAAACAATTTCATTTTATTATGTACTCCACATGCTTCTTTAGTTCTAATTATGCTAACATATGTCATATAAATATGTTGTTATTTCATAGATTATTACTTTACTAATTGTAATTGGTATTTTAGGCTCATTCATTTGCTAACAACCATGTATTCTGTCTTCTTGCATTTGACGTTTAATCCTTTCTTTTTGCTTTCCTTCACTGCCTTCTGTAGGAGTCTTTGCAGCTTTCTTTCAGTGTCTGCTATCAACACTGCATACCTCATGTTGTTAAGATTGTGGCCACCAACGAGGGTGTGTAACAGGCACGTGTCATCAGTAATTACTCACGGTAGGCAGCTTGTGACCTTTATGTAATAAATCTAAAAAAAGTTTTGCATTTTATACATAATAATCAGAGTAACCTTCATAATTTTGTTGGATTGTGCAACAGAAGGAAAATGTAGCAGCTGATCTATTTATTCAGAGTAGGAACTGCCAATCTTGATTATCTAGAAAGCACGTCCCTAATGTATAAACACCCCAGGAGACAATACTATCTATTTTTGAAATCTGAGGTGATTAAAGCAGAGTTAATAACTATTGATGTACTTTGAAAGTTTATTTTGTATTTGGTTTTCAATTGGTATTTCATATATTTTATTTGATTTTGTATAGAATTTCATGTATTTTTTTTTAATTTTTTGCTTTTATATGGTATCTTATATATATTTTGTTTCTGTTTAGGATTTCATATATTTGCTTTGCTTTTTTTTATAGAATTTCATATATTTTATTTCATTTTATTTTATTTTGGGTTTGGATAGAATTTCATATATTTTATATCCTTTTCTATTGTATTTCACATATGTTATTTACTTCTGTATAGAATTTCATATATTTTATTTGCTTTTGTATAGTATTTCATATATTTTTTGTTTCTATGTAGAATTTAATATATTATATTTGCTTTTGTATAGTATTTCATATATTTTTTTGTTTCTATGTAGAATTTCAAATATTTTATTTGCTTTTGTATAGTATTTCATATATTTCTTTTGCTTCTGTGTAGAATTTTATATATTTTATTGGCTTTTGTATAGTATTTCATATATTTTTTTCTGTTTCGGTCTAGAATTTTATATATTTTATTTCCTTTTGTATAGTATTTCATATATTTTTTTGTTTCTGTGTAGAATTTCATATATTTTATTTGCTTTTGTATAGTATTTCATATATTTTTTGTTTCTATGTAGAATTTAATATATTTTATTTGCTTTTTTATAGAATTTCATATATTGTTTTTGTTTCTGTGTAGAATTTCATATATTTTATTTGCTTTTGTATAGTGTTTCATATATTTTTTTTGTTTCTGTGTAAAATTTCATATATTTATTTGCTTTTGTATCGTATTTCATATATTTTTTTTGTTTCTGTGTAGAATTTCATATATTTTATTTGCTTTTGTATAGTATTTCATATATCTTTTTTGGTTTCTGTGTAGAATTTCATATATTTTATTTGCTTTTATATAGTATTTCATATATTTTTTTGTTTCTGTGTAAAATATCATATATTTTATTTGCTTTTGTATAGTATTTCATATATGTTTTTGTTTCTGTGAAATTTCATATATTTTTTTTGCTTCTGTGTAGAATTTCATATATTTTATTTGCTTTTGTATTGTATTTCATATATTTTTTTGTGTCTGTGTAGAATTTCATATATTTTATTTGCTTTTGTATAGTATTTCATATATTTTTTTGTGTCTGTGTAGAATTTCATATATTTTATTTGCTTTTGTATAGTATTTCATATATTTTTTTGTGTCTGTGTAGAATTTCATATATCTTATTTGCTTTTGTATAGTATTTCATATATTTTTTTGTGTCTGTGTAGAATTTCATATATTTTATTTGCTTTTGTATAGTATTTCATATATTTTTTTGTGTCTGTGTAGAATTTCACATATTTTATTTGCTTTTGTATAGTATTTCATATATTTTTTTGTGTCTGTGTAGAATTTCATATATTTTATTTGCTTTTGTATAGTATTTCATATATTTTTTTGTTTCTATGTAGAATTTCATATATTTATTTGCTTTTGTATAGTATTTCATATATTTTTTTGTTTTTGTGTAGAATTTCATATATTTTATTTGCCTTTGTATAGTATTTCATATATTTTTTTTGTTTCTGTGTAGAATTTCATATATTTTATTTGCTTTTGTATAGTATTTCATCTATTTTTTTGTTTCTGTGTAGAATTTCATATATTTTATTTGCCTTTGCATAGTATTTCATATATTTTTTTTGTTTCTGTGTAAAATTTCATATATTTTATTTGCCTTTGTATAGTATTTCTTATATCTTTTTTGTTTCTATGTAGAATTTAATATATTTTATTTGCTTTTGTATAGTATTTCATATATATTTTTTTGTTTCTGTGTAGAATTGCATATATTCTCTTTATTTTTTATAGTATTTCATTTATTATTTTCATAAGTTACAATTATTCTTTCTGTTTGCCATCTGCCGTAGCCATATTCTTTTGTTAATCGTGAATTTAATACCATGCCTTTGTTTCCCATGGTATTAGTGGAATTGAGTTACTAATTTGTGTAGCTAAATTACCTTCTCCTCAGGTTGTCAATGCCAAGATAATCTGACCAACTAAAAGACTTTTAAAATACTTACCAGTGAATGTATGGATGTTTCTTTTATATGCTTCCCCATTATAGGCAGATTCATTAAGGATATAAAAAAACTGTTATTTGAGTTTCCATTTCTCTCGCTTCATTTTGGGTCTACAAAACCTCAATAGAGTTAAAAGAATTCTTTTGTCTCAACTTTTCAACTTTCAACACCATATGCTTTGGCCAATGCTAGCTCTCTTGTTCATGTAGTTTTGTTTTACAATATTATTCAATATGGATATAGGGATGCTGGTGTACCCCTAAGTAACATATGACCACCCTTCCAAGGACCTTTAGTTCTTATATTTAATCAAGTTTGTCTCTGTGGAGTCCCAGCTCAATTGTGATGTTTCTGACACAATCTGGGTAGGCGAAACTTGTGCATTCAGAATATCAAAACTGTATCTTCTTTCCTTAATTATTTTTTCTTCCATTAAGCCTGCTGGAAGAAATCATTTTCTGGATTGGTATTCTCAAAGCAACAGAAATGTGGTTCTACAGAAGGATGCTGAGGATATCATGAGTCAAACATGTGAGCAACTACGAGGTTTTGGAGAGAATGGAAACAAAAAGGAAACTTATATTTAACATCAAAAAGAGGCAGATGAAATTTCTGGGACATGTAATGAGGAAAGAGGGCTTGGAAAATCTGATACTCACAGGGTGGATAGAAGGAAAGAGAGACAAGGGAAAGAAGTACTTGACATACTTGATGTGCTTGAGCAAAGGATAGAAGAGGGACTGGAAAAAATAACAAAAAGCTAAAACTTATTAAGAGCTACAAGGGAAGATATGGAGGGCTATGATCGCCTATGTCTTGAGAAACAAAATTAAAGGGTACAGTTACAGCTGTAGCTCTGGACAATTCAGTCCAGATTATTGATGCACACACTACATGGGGGTGTGACTGTTTCACTGCCTTCTCTTTGCCTGTACACAATATTTTTTTTAAGTCACCTCACCCCAAGCAAGGCATTCTACTGCCACTGTTGCACAGGGGGTTACAGAGAAAAGTGATGAGAAAGAGGGGTTAGTTATAGGAAATATCAGGAGGAGGGTAATAGACAGATGAGAATACCAAGGATGGGGGTGGAGTAGATGAAAAAGAGCTTGAGAGAATGGGTGCGAGTTTATGAGATAGGAGATGTCTATTGACCTTACTTTTAAATTCCTGAAGATTGTAGCTGTCGGGGAAGCAAGTATATGGAAGGGAATTCCACAAGCAGGAGGTGTGAGAAAAGAAGCTGTTAGAGTAGAAATTGCGGTTACATTTTATTGATTTCATTGTAAAAGGGTGGGACCTAGTTGCTAATCTAGTAGCTCATGTAAATTCATACCTAGGAGGCACCGGTGATCTAAGTTCATCGGAGCAGAAGCCGTAAAAGTATTTATAGAAGAAGCACAGAGAAACCACGAGCTGCCAAGTCAGTATTGATCACATTACAGATTCTCTGTTAGATTCTGTCAAGAACCCCAAGGTGAATAGCAGGGGCACCCGACCAGATGTGGCAGCAATATTCAATACATGGGCGGATGGTAGATTTATATATGTACAGGATGGACTCGGACGGGAAAAACTTTCGGGCCCTGCACAGTGAACTGACCTTCTTAGCAGTGGATTTAGCAATGGATTTGATGTAGTTATTCCACTTGAGGTCCGCTGAGAGTGTGAGGCGTAGTGTTTTACTCTCTGGGAGGCTAGCCTGTTCCATGTTAATGTGGGGTAGGAGCGATTATCTATGATAATTAATAAAGAGCAGCTTTGTTTTGAAAGCATTCAAATTTATGAGCCATTTTTGACTCCAGTCCACCACGGAATCGAGGTCCTTCTCAAGCTCGGTAGTGAGGTTTGCTTTTCAACCTCAGCAGATTTATGATTGAGGCGAGAGTAAATGGTGGTGTCGTCAACATACATCCCTACTTGGGATCTTATTACATCAGGGAGATTGTTAATGTAGATCAGCTGCATGACCACAACAAAATCAAGAATCAAACCCAATTCCTCAAAAAACAGAAGGTTCACCATCTCTTGCAATAATGTGAGGTGTCTACATTCCAACTTTCCAAGGGTGCATCTCCATCTTCTTGAGGTAAAACCTGATCTCTTTTTCCTGTCTGAAACTGGGATAGATCTATCCCAGTGCAGGAACTCGCAATCTTAACCTACTCTCTCTCAATATTGAAACATGTCCCTTGAAATCGTCATGCCCACAAACTCAGTGCCTACACAAAGTTTGCATCAAAGCCATCTTGGAGAGTAATGTTGGTTTTACTGAATTTTTTTTTCAAGTTGAACATGTGTATATATATTATTTTTTTTTTATAAATATACTGATATTTTTTTAATCATTTCACCCAAAGCAAAGCGATAAAAGCTACTAGGATGCAAGGGTTTATTGAGAGTAGAAGAAACAGAGAGGGCAATGAAAGAACAAAATTCAAGATGATGATTGACACTGCATTTATATTTTTGAAGATTGGAGTTGACAAGAAGGCAGGTAGCTGGAATAGAGCTTCACAAGTGCAAGTGAAGGAACTATTAGAATAGAACTTACAGTTACACCTAGCAATATCAACAGTAGCTGCAAATTTAATCTTTTTCTTCTTTCTGTGATCTTCCTTCAAGATGTGTGCTCATTGCTCTCCACAATTTCCTACCCTTTGTAGCTCTTAATAAGTGTTCTTATCTTATTATTAATCCTAACCCTTATTCTGCTAAACATTTGCACAAGCTTATTAGGTATGTTATTCCTGATTTCCTTTGTCCCTCTTGCCTTCAATATGTCTTTTGAGTGCCAAATTTTCTAAGACCTCTTTCCTCCTTATGCCCTAGAAATTTCAATTATCTCTTTCTAATGTTATAAGTGTACATTTGTTTCCATTTTCTTTAAAACTTTGTTGTTGTTCACATGTTCAGTCCATGGTATGCTCAGCATCCTCCTGTAGAACCACATCCAGTCATGGAAACCCTCCGCCATGCAGAATATAATTCCTGCAGAAAAGAGTACCGAACTATTTTTTAATATCAGTCCTTGTTTTGGCAGGCAAGGCTGGACAATCTCCTCATAGATGAAGAAGAGACTTAAAGCAGAATAAATCTGGTTCTCCAGAAGGATGCTGAGAATATCATGGACCAAACATGTGAGCAATGATGAAGCTTTAGAGAAAATGAAAACAAAAAGGACAATTATACTTAACATGAGGAAGAGAGTGTTGAAAAATTGCTATGGTATATAATGGGGAAAGAGGGCTTGGAAAATTTGATACTGACAGGACCGATCGAAGGCAAGAGTGAGAAAGGAAGACAATGCATGACCTAGCTAGTGAGCACAAGTAAATGGATGGTGGGACAAGTTTTACGAGAGGTAACAAAAAAACAAAATTTATTAATAGCTACAAAGGACAGAAAATTGTAAAGAGCTATAATCATCAGAGATGAAGAAGTATAATTTTGTGGTTCTTAATAAATTTTCATATCTTATTATTGATCCTAAACCCTATTCTGCCAAACATTTGCATAAGCTTGTTAGGTATGTTATTCCTGCTTTTCTTTGTCCCTCATGCCTTCAATATGTCCTCTGAGTGCTAAATTTTCTTAGCCCTCTTTCCTCCTTATATACCCTTATTGTCTTGCTTGCACATAGAAAAAGAAATTCAATCCAGATTTAGTCTACCACCAGTTGAATCATGCTATAGTTACTGTCTCTCAGCTGAAAACCTCACTGGTGAGAACCTTGGAATCTGTACACATGGTTACTGACATAATTGAAATATGAAGAAGAAAATTCTTGTTTTCGCCACTGCATGTTTAAACAAATAAACTATCATTAATTATTAATGTTATTACAACCTGATTCCATAATATCCCAAGTAGGTATGTACGCCGATGACACCACAGTTTACTCTCACCTCGACCAAAAATCTGGTGGAGGCGACAAAGTTAACGTTGCAGCCGAGCTTGAAAAGGACCTCCAATCCATAGTGGACTGGGGTAAGAAATGGCTTGTAAGCTTTAATGCTTCTAAAACAAAGCTACTATCAATTAACCATCATAGAAAATTGCACCCACCTCCCATTAGCATGGACCAGGCTTGCCTCCCAGAGAGTAAAACACTACGCCTCCTTGATCTCACACTTTCAGTGGACCTCAAATGGAATGACTATATCAAATCCATTGCTAAATCCGCTGCTATGAAAGTCGGTTCTCTGTGTAGGGCCCGGAAGTTTTTTCCGTCTAAATCTATCCTGCACATTTACAAATCTACCATCCGCCCGTGCATTGAATACTGCTGCCATATCTGGTCGGGTGCCCCTGCTGTTCTCCTCGGGCTTCTCGATAAGGTTCAGAGGAGGGTCTGTAATGTGATAGATACCGACTTGGCAGATCGCCTGCAGTCTCTCTCCCACCAGCGCAACGTGGCTTCCCTGTGTCTCTTCTATAAATACTTTCACGGCTTCTGCTCCGATGAACTTAGATCACTGGTGCCTCCTAAATACGAATTTGCACGATATACTAGATTAGCAACTAGATCCCACCCTTTTACAGTGAAACCGATAAAATGCAACCGCAACTTCTACTCCAACAGTTTCTTTTCTCGCACTTCTCGACTGTGGAATTCCCTTCCACATGATTGCTTCCCCAATGGCTACAATCTCCAGGAGTTTAAATGTAAGGTCAATAGACACCTCCTAACACACTAACTCACTCCCATTCTTTCAAACACTCTTCCCATTTGCCCAACCCTCATTCTCGGTATCCTTACCCATTTATCACCTTCCTTCTGACATTTCCTACACCTAACCACTCCTCCTCTTTACCTTCCCCTATGTAGCCCCATGCACAATAGTGGCAATGGAATGCCTTGCTTGGGGAGAAATGATTAAAAAAAATAAAATAAAATAAAATAAAATATTATTATTACAACGATTGTTTAAGTGGAAATCTATCTTGTATATTTATCTTATATATCTATCTTACCTATTTATAAATCTACCATTCATCCATGTTTTGAATATTACTGCTATATCTTTAGAGATTCTAGATTAAATACAAAGAAGAATCTGCAATATTATTAGTCCTGACCTTACATCTCAGCTTCAGTGACTTCCTTTCCTATAAATACTTTCTTGGTAATTGTTTTGATGAACTTTCCTCTATGACGTCTAGATTTTATAAATTTAAGTGAAGTACTAATGGATATGCGTTGTGGTGCAGTGGTTATCGGCTTGGAAAGAGAAATTGGGAAGTCAAGTTCGAATTCCAGTTGAATTCCTTGCATTCACTTATGCACAAATACCCTTAGGAAAGGTATTAATCCGTCTCTTCTGCCAGTTATGGGTTAAATAATAGAACAGATTGGGTTCTGTAGCCTTGGATGGCAACCAGTCTACTGCAGAAAGCAGTGGCAACCTACTGCGGGATAATCTTCTGCCCAGTCAGTCATGTTTCTTTTGACACATGATTGCCCAAAGCATGTATCACATATGACACTTAACTGACTGACTAATATATATCATCTTGAAATGAAAAATTGGAGAGCCAAGTTTGAATTCCAGTTGAATTTGTTGCATTCAATTATGCGCAAATACTCTTGGGAAAGGTATTTATCTGTTTCTTCCCTCCAGCTATGGGTTAAATAACAGGACAGATTAGGTTCTATAGCCTTGGTTGGCAAACAGTCTACCTCAGAAAGTAATAGCAACCTACTATAGGAAGATATTCTGCCCAGTCAGTCATGTCTCTTTCGAGACATGATCACCCTAGCGTGTATCATGTATGCCACTTAACTGACTGACTAATGGATATCGTCTTGGAATGAGAAATCGAAGAGCTAAGTTTGAACTCCAGTTGAATTCATTACAGTCACTTATGCACAAATACCCTTGGGAATGGTCTTAATCTGTCTCTTCCTTCCAGCTATAGGTTAAATAACAGGACAGATTAGGTTCTATAGCCTTGGTTGGCACTTGATTGACTGACTATATTGGTGGCTATGTTTTGTCATTTTTACCATTGAAATGGCTAGATGTAACTATAAGTACTATTCTAACAGTTTCTTTTAATGCACTTCTCTCTGGTGGAACTCTCTTCCAGCTTCTAACTTCCCAGTCAGCATTGATCTTCAAAAATATAAATGCAATCATTATTTTCTGTTTTCTTACTTCCTGTCCTTTTATTGTTCTCCCTCTTTAATAATGTTTTTTTTTCTCATATTCACTTATAGTCAGTAACTACTTGTGTGTTAGTGGCTTTATTGCCTTGCTCAGGGTGAAAACATAAAAAATATGTCTAAATTTATATAATAAAAATATACAAAAATATATAAAAAAAAATAATTATAAAAATTATATATATAAAAATATTTAAAAATATTAAAAAAACATAAAAATATATAAATATGTATAATAAAAATATATTTATTATAAATTATGTTTTAGAACATGTACATGATTTCTTCTATATATGTCCTCTTCTCTACAATCATATAGCTGTTTCAGTGTTTGGAAAAAGCCACATGATTGTAGAGAAGAGGATATATATAGAAGAAATTATGTACATGTTCTAAAACATAATTTATAATAAATATTCACAGCTCTATACATCATATATCGAGCACTGTTTTAAATTAATGTTTTGGAAGGAAAAAAAATTTTCTTTTTTCTCTCCTCATTCTATATTCACTCAGATATAATAAAAATATATATAAATTCAATAAATTCACAACAAAAAGCATGAGTGGAACAGTCCCAAAAATGAAATCTTTATTGAATATTTCAATTGTTTTCTTATTCTGAAATTAAAAAATTATGTTGTAAGAAAAAGAAGATATTTCAGCAGAAATACAGGAAGTGGTAATTTTAAAATATTCTCAATTAAAGGTTGCTGCAATAACTGGCGAATTGAAAGACGTACAAGGTGTTTGAGCGGCAAGGGTGACTGGCCAAGTAAACTGTACAGTTGTTTCTCTTCCTTATTGAAATGCATACAAATAGACACTGCATTAACATCAAAATAACAGCAAGCATTTACAAGGAGGTTCCATATGTCAGGTCTTTCCATTACAATTGGTACATAAGCAAGGATACCAAAGGGGTCCTTCTTCCTGGCTACAGATGTGCGTCTTGAAAAATGCACTGTTGCCCCATATTGAATTAGCCTCAGGACAATTTCATAATCAGGAATAGTTTGGTTGTCAAAATACTCGATTAATGGTGAGAGATAAGGACCAGAATAGTTGATGATGTCTGAATGAGAGTTTGGGTTGGCACCATACTGCAGTAGCTTGTAGATGATCCCTTTCTGGTTGTTCAGTTCTTGAGATGCACAGGCCATCATCAAAGCAGTGGAGTTTTCATCATTAAATTCATTAATGTCAATTGGAAAGAGCAAAATCAACTCCACCAGATCGACACGGTCAGTTAGAACAGCAGTGTGGAGAGCATTGTACTTGTAATTTGGCAGTTTTGAAACAATAGCATTTTGCAAACATAAGGTTCTTACAATGCCTCGATGTCCTGCCTCGAGTGCAATATGCAAAGCTGTCTTCTGCTCAAACCTTTCATGACACTGCTGGTTAATATTTGCTCCTTTGCTGAGCAAAAGACGAACGGCTCTGCTTTCATTCTCCTTTGCTGCCGTCATTAAAGGCGTTAATCCACGCCTGTTGAACACATTAGGGTTGGCGCCATAATCCAATAAAAGCTCCAAACACTCAATATTTTTCAAAGGCATTAAGTTTATTTCATGACCTCCAAAATACCGTCTGTTTGGGTCAGCGCCATTTTCAAGTAATAACTTAACTATCTCAACACGGTTATTTTCCAAAGCTAAATTTAGGGGTTCAACTGTTAGATCATTGATCACTTCTTCTGGGATCCTATCTTGAGTGTCATCGGAATCTGCAGCGCTTACTTCATTTCCTGTACCTTCAGCATTTTCTGCTTCAGCTGCATTCAAATTATTTTCCGTATCGGTCGTCTGGCCTGCTTCATTCTCAGTATTTTCTCTAAATTCTTCCACATTTTCAGGCTCTTCATAATTTGTTCCAAAATGGACTGTAGCCCCATGTTTAAGCAGATGGGTCAAACAAGTTATATAGCCCCTTTCGGCACACAAGTGGATGGGAGTAGAACCATAGTCGTCTTTGGGATTTACTTCACAACCATGGTCGAGAAGAAAATCAATTGCTTCCAGGTTGTTTGCATAAGCTGCATAATGAATAGGTCGCATGCCACGTTCTACACAGCCATTTGGATCTGCACCGAATTTCAGAATTATCTCAATATCCTCTATAGGAGATATGTGAGTTATGGCTTTTACGAGGAGTTTCTGAACTGATATATTGTGGAATTCATTTTCCTCAGCCGTTAATTTTTCATATGTCCCCGTCACATTTTCAGATAGTTCCTCCAGTGACTCTGCTGCATTCTCTGGGGTCTCTAATTCTCTTTCTGGTTCCTGAAAAAGAAGACAAAAAAAACAAAGAATTCAGAATTTTTCTAATCAGATAAATTTCCTTTTCTTTCATCATATTTTGGATAGGGTCAATCAGTCAGTTAAGTGCCATACATGAAACACACTTGGGCAATCATGTCGCTTTTGATCCATGGCTGACTCGGCAAAAGATTTTCCCACAGTAGGTTACCATTTCTGTCTGTAGTAGACTGGATACCAACCAAGGCTAAAGAACCCTGCTATTTAACCCATAGTTGGAGAGAGAAGAGATAGATTTATACCTTACCTAAGGATGTTTAATTCAGTTAAAAAAGTTATATTTTTCTGGTACCAAGTTGTCTCAGTCTTGAGTTGTTCCAGTGCTCAGTCAGTGGTGTTTTTTGAGTTGTCCTGCACTCCAGCTTGGTATAAAAAGTCTGTGTTTGAATTCCAGTCTGGTTCATTACATTCACTTGTGCATAAACCCCCTTGGGAAAGGTATGAATCCATCTTCCCCCAACACTCAGCTATGGGTTGATTAGCAAGATAGACAGGATTCTATAACTGTGTTCGACAACCAGTCTATGTGACAAAATATTCTGCCTAATCAGTTATGTATTGAAAGCAACATGGTTGGCCAATCATGTATTGTATATGGCCCTTTAGTGACTGAAAAAGTAAAAAATATCCATACAAAAGCTAACATGGGAAAAGAAATAAAAAGGAATATATCAAAAATCTTTTCTCATTACTTAGAAATGAGATGTTATGTTTCATAATATGTGGCATGTTCATTTATTAGCATTAGATAATATATTTTTTACCATAATAATGGAATACCTCATTAGTAAGTATACGAGTCAGGATGAGGAATATATCGTGATGGAAAATGAAATAGCAACACACCGAAGCAGACATACTTTTATCGCATACATATTTTACTACATGTTTATTTATTGGCATCAAATATTACCCTTGTTACTATAATAACGAAATATCTTATTAGTAAGTATGTGAGTCAGGAGAAGGGACTGATAAATATACACTGATGGTTGATAAAATCGAGACATACCATTAAGATGATGTTGATTTTGACCTGGGTATGGCATATGCCTGCAAGTAAGTGGGGGACAGGTAGGAGATATGCTGATAAAGTTTCAGCCCATAGACATTGGTTAGTTTCTGTGACTTGACCCAAAGAGTTGTGAGTTCAATACCAGGCTGCAGCAGTGGTGAACAAGTAACTTACAGGGTTAGAGGGAGACAACTCATGACTACCAGAAGAGGCTCTATGCAAAGGAATGGAGATGATATATCCCAGTGATAATAAAGGGTTCTGTTTGAAATTCTTAGCACCTGAAGAAGGCCAAAGTGTACAACGGCCGAAATGTTGTACAAATGGCAACAAAGATGAGGACAATATTCCGAATAATGTAAATACTGTAAGGAAACCAAGATTTCACCATCTCTAAAAATATATATATATTTTAAATAGCTTGGCCATGAAGTCATATTTTAAACAACCAGTCAAAAACCGTCCTGACCAGGATATAAACATAGTCTAGTGAGTGAATCAAGAGCAAGAGCTGCTCCCAACCAAGATATAAGGTCACTAATTATGAGCCAACAAGAGGCAAAGCAGCACTTTTGATGCAGATCTCTAGATATGTTTATAATGTTCTGGAAAATCAACCTAAATCAGAATTAATGAATTAATTTTATCCAGTCTCTGATGTTGTGATCATTGTAACATACCCAGAGCCGAAATATGATACATGCACAACTCACACAGTTTTTGCATCGATACATTAAATACCTACCTTCTCTACCACTCACTAGTGACTTTAGACATCCACACAGTACTGCATTGACACTAAACATATATATTTTCTTAAAACCACATTTTTAAGCTAGCAGTTGCTACATTTGAATACATGGATACATATATATCTACATTCTTTCAGACCCTCTTTTTCTTGTATGCTCCAGGTATTCAACTCTTGAATTTCCAGCCTTCACTGTGTCCTTCTGCATATGTTGTCTTATATAAAGATTTATTTTGTATATATTAATGTTTTGAGAATTTTCTTCTAATTCTTATTGAAAGCCAAACAGATCCATGATGTGAACAGACGCTGTCATAAGATAACATTCATCAACCACTATACAGTGATACTTTTTCATGATCATATCACACACATAGTCAAAGACACACAATCACACCACACTTTATGCTTTCTTGGACTCAAATTTTGGAGTGATTATATTGAAGTAGAGTGATTATATTGAATCAATTGCTACATCTACTGCAAGGGAAATTGGTCCACTCTGTTGTGCCAAACAATCTTTCACATCAGAATCCATCTTGCATGTTTATAAATCTATCATTTGTCCATCTTCTGAATACTGCTGCTATATTTGGTCTGGTGCTCCTGCTGAACATCATGAAATATTTGAAAAAATTCAAAGAAGTGTCTAATTCTGACCTGGCATCTCAACTTCAGTCACTCTCATTTAAAAATCTACCATTTATCCATGCAATGAATACTGTTGACATAACTGGTCTGGTGATCTTGCTAGATATCTCAAGATTCTGGACAAAAGAAGAGTCTATAATGTAATTGATTCTGACCAGGTATCTCAAGTTGAATCATTTCTCACCAATATGACATGGTTTCCCTCTGACTTTTCTACAAATCTTTTCAAGGCAACTCTTCTGATCAGCTTTTGTCTCAACTACATAAATTGAAGCATGCTACTAGATTGGCAACTAGGTCTCACCATTTTACTGATGAATTAGCTACATGCAATTTCCACTTCTACTCTTTCTTTTCTCACACTTATTACCTGTGGAACTCCCATTTGATTTCTTGCTTTCCTTCCACGTACAATATTCAAAAATTTAAATGCAACATCAATCACCATCTTATTTCTTCCTGAATCCTGTTCCTTTGTTTCCCTTCCCTCATTCCTCCCCACTAAGGTCTTTACATTTTCTTTCACTACCTGCAAGCTATGTGTCTTTGTGCCTTTATCACCTTGCTTGGAATGAAATGATAAAAAAAAAGCACACATAGATACAGTGATCATCAAAATTTGCATAGTTCAATAAATTGTATTTTTGAGGGGTATTATTACATCTTAACACAGCAAATAAAAAGAAAAGCAACATTTTGATAAATTTACTCCAAATGCATTACATCGAAGAAATTTTGTCAAACATTATTTAGAAAAAAGATCCAAATAATTAATCAAGAAAAATTTTAGTAAGGGCAAAATTATTTTATTTTTTAATACAATGTTCACCTTTGACATGGCCCAAGAGCCACTTGAGTTAGATTTACAGAGTAAGAGGCAAATTTTATGGGGATATGTAAGGAAAATAATGGTTAACTCTAGACTTTAACAGGTAAAGACGGTAGTGATAGCTGTTAATGGTGATTTTCAGCTTTTTGGCATCCTCTCCCCTCTCTCTGTCTCTCTCTTATGCTACGGTCAATGAAGCTAGAGGCCAACTGAATTGATAACAACTAAATAAAAAGTAAAATGGAATTCACCATGATGAATTTAAAGTTTCACTCAACTTGGTTATTATTCTGATGGCAGCAGATTTTGTCTCTTGTAAACTTGATTAACTCTTTTTCTGAATGTTTAAATTTCAAAATTTAAATTTATTTATTAATTAATTAATTTTTTCTTTTCTATCTTTTGTTGCATATAGCATTGGATAAATTTTAAAATATACTGTGTTAGTTCAGCTTTCAGTTACTCTTTTATCTGTCCTGACAGCAAGGGCTGATTTTAATTTTTCACTTTCCTTTGAATTTGTAAGTAAAGGTATGTTAAAATTCTCTTGTAGTGATTATTAAGGGATCTCCTGACATTAACTAAGTTAAAACTTAGGGAATTTTTCATTTATATTTTTATATTTAATCTTTTTTTAAATTAGCGTAGATAGACCTTACTATCGCCCAATTCATACTCCTCCCTCTTCTTTTGAACAGGAGTAAATGCTCATCCCTTGTTTCCTGTTTAGGAAGGTGTTCCCAGTTTCTTTCTTCTCCTCAGGTCTTAATAGTAGTGCTGTTGTAAGCTTTTTTGCCATGTGTGTGGATGGTGGCGACATCTCTTCATTGTTAGGGTACCAAGTTGGCAGTTTCCTGGTTGCTGTTTCTGACCAGTAGTTAAGAGCCTGAAGTCTTACATAGCATCTTGAGAGGCTGCTCTGATCAACAGTTGAATGATAGTGGGGTTTCTTGTAGTGCTATATTGCACATGGATGGGTGTCTCTGCAAGTGTTTCCGGTGGGCAACCCTGAGGCCACATTATGCTGGAGTCTGCACCAGTTTCCTTCCTACACATGTTGCATTTGATGATTGACTGATACTACTACTATAGGCCTCTCCTTACCAACTATGACATCACACAAAGTAAGAATTAAAGCTAAACCAGCTAAACAAAAATCACCTAAACCTGTTAACATCTCTTTCTTAAATATCTGTGGTATCTGTACCAACTTTTGCAGCGTTCAAAGCTTGACCCCCATAGGGCGAGCAGAGGTGATGAAATCCCAATTATTGTCCTAAAGAAATGTGCTCCTGAACTCTCCTCTGTCCTTTCCAAACTCTACAACTACTGTTTCTCTGCCTGCTTCTTGCTTTCCTGCTTGCTGGAAGTCCTCCTCTGTGATTTCTGTATTTAAGAATGATGGAGATTTCTCATCAGAATCTATCTTGCCTATTTATAAATCTACCATTTGTCTGTGCATTGAATACTGTTGCCATATTTGGTTGAGTGTTCCTTCAATACATCTCTAGGTTCATGACAAAATCCAAAGAAGGATCTGCAATATAATCAGCCCTGACTTGGCATCTCGACTTCAGTTACTTTCTTACCAACATTATGTGGCTTCTTTTTGTCTTTTCTACAAATACTTTCATGGTAACTGCTTTTACAAGCTTTTTCCTGGTGCTCTGACCTCATGAATTTAAGCGTGCTACTAGATTGGCATCTAGGTCCCACCCTTTTACTGTTGAAATAGTTAAATGTAACTGCTCCTTCTACTCCCTCAGCTTCTTTTCACCCACTCCCTGCCTGTCGAACTTCATTCTGTTTATTTGCTTCCCTGATAACTACAATCGCCAGAAATTTAAATGCAACATCAATTGCCATCTTTGATGATCACTATATATATATACACATTACTATTATTTTTAATTAATTAATTATTAATTAATTTATTCTTTTTAACATTGTGCAATGCACACTGAAATTAAACAGAAGACCCCAGGTGCACTGACATACATGCACAAAAAACTGACAAAAAACAAAAAAAAAACTGCACACGACACAGATGAAAACTAATACATACACAACATTGAATTAAGATAAATTAATAATGTTTAAAAAATGTTGAAAATTTTCAGTGTACAGCAGTGTTCATTTTACTTAAGGTCCAAGGATAAAATCTTTCTCTCAAGTGCTTTATCCTAGAACTAATAGAACTAAAATGAGGGTAACAGTTCAGACAGGTGGTACCTTTTTTTTTTATAAAATCATTCCACCCCTAAGCAAGGCAATAAAGCCACAAAGATGCAATTAGTTACAATGCATTTCCCTATAATCATGTAGTGTTTCTGATTCAAGGACTGCATTCTTCTGGATCTGCAAGTAGTAGATCAGCAACACAAAAAGATGAAAGGCAATATTTGCTATCAAAGCTTCATTATTTTCATCTGATACTGGAATTTGTAGTTCGAGACTCTACTCCAAATAAACCATCAAGGAAAAAGCAAAGTGATTTCACTATGTGATTGATATTTGCAGATGGAAAATTTTGTCCTTGTTATATTTTTGATCAATCAACTTATGGTGGACAGTATTGCCATTCTTTAAAGAATGGCAATACTGGCAATACCTGACAATACTGGCAATACCTGGCAATACCTGACTCAAACTGTAGGTCTGCTGCTGATCCAGAAGGATCAACTGAGCAAATAAACAAACGCCTTTAAGAACTCAGTCAGCCAGTGCCATGCATGATACATGCTTGGGTGATCATGTCGAAAGAGACATGATTGACTGGGAGAATTTTTTTCTCGCAGTATGTTGCCATTACTTTCTACATTAGACTGGTTGCCAACCAAGGCTATAGAACCAAATCTGTCCTGCTATTTAGCCAATAGGTGGAGAGAGAAGTGGTATATTAATACCTTTACCAAGAGTATTTTTGCATAAATAAATGCAATGAATGTGACTGGAATTTGAACCTGGCTCTTTGATTTTTGTTCTGAGCCAATAGCTATTAGGATAGAACTAAAGAAGAATAATAGGTTTTTGCTCAAGAAAATAGTCTCGGACAGTTAGATCAAGCACTGATTATATAATAGCCTAAACTAGTATCAGCCATGTATCCCATCAAGTTATCTATGAAGTCTGTTTGAAAAGTAATGGAATTGGTATCACAAATAGCTTGCTTTAGTTCTAAAAACAAACTACATGGTTTCCCCTTCAAAGTAATCTCCCTCGAGTCTAATGCACTTTTTCATCCTTTTCTATCATGTCTCTTATGCACTGCTGTAAAATAAATGAGAAGTAGAACAGGCACCAACATCTTTTCTCTGACACTTTCTTTTCCCAGGAAGAAAAGAGGATGCTGCATCGCATCAGGCTGTCTTTAATTTTGTCTTTGTAAAGCAAGAGTGGCCTTCCAGCTGACCTGCTTGTTAGAAGCTGGCCAAATATATACACTGCCGGCCATAATTATTAGGCCACCCCAGTGTTTTAAAAAAATGATGTATTTCATACTGCTTTTTAGTATTTATTGCCAAGTGAATAATTGTAAATGAGAATAGAATGGTTCTTTTTTATCCTTACATTGCACAATTTTACAAGGCAAATAGCGACAATTTACCTATCGCAGCCTGTAGATTTTATATATATATATATATATATATATATATATATATGCACTACCGGCCATAATTATTAGGCCACCCCAGTGTTTTAAAAAAATGATGTATTTCATACTGTTTTTTAGTATTTATTGCCAAGTGAATAATTGTAAATGAAAATAGAATGGATCTTTTGTTAATACTGCACAATAACATGTTCATCAAATGAATTTATAAATATTTAACAATTACCTATATTGCAGTTTCATCAATGAAAGAATGAAGAAAAATCTTTGCTTCCTTGCCTTGTAAAATTTTGCAAAGTAATAACAAAAGAACCATTCTATTTTCATTTGACAATAAATGCTAAAAATAGTATGAAATACATCATTTCTTTAAAAAAAATTAAAGTAGCCTAATAATTATGGCCGGTAGTGTGTGTATATATATATATATATATATATATATATATATATAGGCGAGAGAGAGAGGTCTGTTTTAAAAATAATGAGTCTGGTGTCACAAAGAATCTATTTCAATTCCAAACAACAAGCTATATGGTTTCCTCTTTAAAATAATCCCTCTCAAGTGTAATGCACTTTTCCATTCTTCCCTACCATGTTTCTATGAACTGCTGGAAGGATTCTTCTTCGATGCCAATCAGTTCCATCATTACCATCCTCACATCTTCAAAATGGGTCCCCTCTATGATTCCCTTGAGCTTGGGAAAAAGAGAAAGTCACACAGAGCAGGATCCAGGAAATAGAGAAATTGCTCCAGCATGGAGATATTCTCAGCCACGACCTGCCGGATGCTCAAGGTGTTTTACGCAGATGTATTGTTGGGGTTAAGCACCCATGATTTGCCATGCCACAACTCTCATTTTTTCTCATTCACTGAGCAAAGATAATGCTAAGTTTACAATTATATACAGTACTGTGCAAAAGTATTAGGACAAGAACTATTTCATCTTTTATGAGGCATATTGACAGAAAATAAACAATTTAATTAAAGTAATTTTATCTGATTTACTCAACAAATGCTTCAACAAAAAAAAATACTTGTTACAAAATAAATTTAGTATAGTAGCCTTTTGCTTTGAAATAATAAAATAATTGCGACAATTTACCAATCGCACCTAATATATATATATATATATATATATATATATATAGTACTGTGCAAAAGTATTAGGACAAGAACTATTTTATCTTTTATAAGACATATTGACAGAAAATAAACAATTTAATTAAAGTAATTTTATTTGATTTATTCAACAAATGCTTTAACAAGAAAAAAATACTTGTTACAAAATAAATTTAATATTTAGTATAATAGCCTTTTGTTTTGATCATGGCCTTCATTCTGTCAGGCATTGACATCACAAGCTTCTTCAATGCATCTAATGGTATCTCCTGCCAAGCAGATTGTATTTGTTCCCAAATTGTGTCTTGCAAAGTAACATTAGATTTATCAATTCGAGAGAGGGGAATAAGAAAAAAGTCAGTCATATCCAAGGATAATAGAATATTGAGTAGTTTCAAAATAACTTGTTTAATAGAAAATATGAAAAATTAAATATAACTTCTTTTTAATACATTTCTTTTACACCTAGTTTTAAATAATATTTATTAGCAATTTACTTGGCTTTTCACCTTGTATTTGAATTTCAGTGAAGATTTGAGGAAAATCACTCCTGTCCTAATACTTTTGCACATTACTGGTAGTGTGCAAAAGTGCTTGGACAGGGGTGATTTTAAACTTTATCTTGATGCCTGTTGGAGAATGGGTAAAAGAAGAATGTGAACACTGGTGTGAAGAGAGCTGCATGAGAGTAAAGTGTAAAGGAAGAAGAACAAGGTACAGGGTGTCAGGGAAAGGATGGGAGTCAGGGAGACAAAAGATGACAATTGACGTTGCATTTAAACTCTTGGAGATTGTAGCTCTCAGGGAAGCAAGTATATAGAAGAGAGTTCCACAGGCAGGAAGTGTGGGAAAAGAAGCTGATCAAGTAGAAGTTGTGGTTATGCTTGATTGTTTTCACTGTAAAAGGGTGAGACCTTGTTGCTAGTTTAGTAGCTTGAGTAGATTTATGCAGAGGAGGTATCAGGGAGCTAAGCTCGTCGGAGCAGAATCCATGAAAGTATTTGTAAAAGACACAGAGGGAAGCCACTTCTCAATAGTGAGAAAGAGACTAGAGTCGAGCTGCCAGGTTAGGATTGACTACATTGCAGATTCTCCTTTGGATTTTGTCAAGAACCCCAAGATGAATATCAGGGGTGCCTGATCAGATATAACAGCAATATTCAACGCATGGCAGATAGTAGATTTGCATATGTGCATGATAGATTCAGACAAGAAAAACTTCCCGGCTTGACACAGGGACCCAATCTTCCTAGCAGTACATCTGGCTATTAATTCAATGTAGTCATTCCACTTGAGGTCAGCTGAGAATGGGGTCGTGGCAAGACCTCCTATATATTAACCATATATAGGAGGTCTTGATCGTGGCTCCATGATAAAATACAATCAGAGCTTTTTTAGGCACTAATCCCACAGGAAGTTGAATCTGCTGTGATTAAATTCTCCTTTATCTGCGTTAGGTTCAGAAAATGCACACAACTGACTAAGCCAACCACCAGGTATATTGCATGTTCATTATGTTTTCTGCTTAACTATGACAAAGAAAATTAGAATTGTCCTCTAAGGAGAGCAACAAAAAGCTGATCATTTTCTGGGTTGCATCTATGATCCTTTGGGAGTGCTCTCTTAAATTAAACTTCACACTCACAATCTGCTCCTCTATGTTGCAGAGCATAACATAAAGTTAAAATTAAATAATTAACAAAAATCCCAGCAGCTCAAAACATCAGTACTTCCTCCTAATTAAAAAAAAATCTTTGTAAAATTGTCATCATTGTCATTGAATTTTTTCATTCAAGAAATGATAAAAAGATTCAGATTTGAAAAACTTTTCACATTTTATTTGCTTGAGATAAAAAAATAAAAATAAAATATACATTTTGGAAGTGTTTTGAGTGTACAATTTGCTTGCTTTACATGTTATAATTTCAAAAAATAATCTGTGATGTTCATCAAGTTAGTAAGCTGTGTATTTTACCAATGAATGATCACAAACATAGTAGAAATCAAGTTAAAATAGAATCAGAATATCATGTCATATACTCAACCAAGATAAATTAATGCATCAGAAGAAACCTATTGCAAACCTTGGTGTCAGTTTAAAATGACACCTCATATTTTTTTCTTCCGTCTATCGCAATTATGATAATAAACAATAATTTTTAAAAGTGAAAATTTCACTGAAATATGTTGGAAAATTTCTGAGTTTTCATTTGAAACCAAGAAAATACAAATTTTAACAAAATTGGTCACAATATATGAAAACAAAAAAAAGATGTCACTTTAAACAAATGCCAGGAGTAGTCTTTCTTAATTTTATTGCTGCTTTTTATCACAACATCCTTGGCTAAATGCAAGTAACCCCAACTTTTTAAAAGTTTGTTTTACATCACTTTGCTTTTATAAAAGAGCTTATCACCACATCATATTAAAACACCAATTCCTATACAATCAATAGTCAGTGCTTAGATGGGTGACCTCTAGGGATTACCCTGAATTCTTACAATCTAAAAAAAGTATTTTCTGTTTTTTTTTTTTTAAATCATATCACCCCAAGCAAGGCAGTAACACCACTAATGCGCAGAGGGCTACTTAAGAGTAAAAAGATTGGAAAAGAGAAAGCTGGAAACCACATCCTAAACAGGAAACAAGGGATGAGCCTCTTCACCTGTTCAAAAGATGTGGGTGGAGTGTGAACCGGGCGATAGTTAGATCTATCTACTCCAATTGAGAAAAAAAAAAGAAAAGAGTAAGAAGATTGGAAAAATGAAAGCCGGAAACCACATCCTAAACAGGAAACAAGGGATGAGCCTCTTCACCTGTTCAATAGATGTGGGTGGAGTGTGAACCGGGCGATAGTTAGATCTATCTACTCCAATTGAGAAAAAAAAAAGAAAAGAGTAAGAAGATTGGAAAAATGAAAGCCGGAAACCACATCCTAAACAGGGAACAAGGGATGAGCCTCGTCACCTGTTCAAAAGATGTGGGTGGAGTGTGAACTGGTTTAAATAACATGCAAGGGTTTGATAAGCTATAGAAAACTAGTCAATCAATCAATGAAATACTGAATCAAAGGCATGTTATTAAGATTTATTTTAGATTCTCTGGAATATAAATTTAGGGAAACCATGATGGACACAAAGTGAAGGATCAGTTTATATACTGATTTTAATATAGAATTGATCCCCCACCTATATCCACATTATTTCTTGTTTGTTTATCAAATTCTGATTAGGTATAAAATCCACTTTCCCCACATCTATGGGTTAATTAATAAGACTTGTATCACTAAACCATGATTTACTCCCTACCAAATTTCTCCCAATCTAAAAATGAATTTTTTTCTGGCTTATAATAAGTTTATAAGGGTTTATAAGCATAGAAAACAAATCAATCAATCACTTTTTATAAAAGTCCTACATTTCCTCCCCACACTTTTAACTTGAAACATATCCATTGCTCCCTTCTAGATCCTGTGCTTTATAATATACACTTTACATCTCATTGCTGGCCTTATAGAAAACAGAAACAATTTTTATCTTATACTGAAGTCTTTAAAACCTCTACTTTTTGTTTGTTCTGTTTATTTTTTTATTTGAAGTTTTTAAAACTTAATTATTAAATTTGACACTATTGGTCAAAATTAAGAATTTCTTTTAATGAAACTATTTGCTTTTATAATAAATATAATACAAATTTGATGAATATGGCATTGCTAGTAGGATGTTTAAATTGCTTGGATGAATCAGAATTTGTCAAGAAATGGATCTGGTGTTTTTCAGCCCAGGTTAGAGTTAAAAAATTGAAAGAAAACTAAGCAAGAAGAGAAGAAAATGAAATAACTGAACTCTTTCTAGCTTCAGTAGTTTGTGAAGCTATAATAAAAAATTATGTTATTGCTAACCCTAGACAATTAGAGAATTTGATTTTTGGCAAAATTTCAAAAATTATAAAAAAAATTTTATGATCTAAAAAGAAACTTACCATAATGCAAAACACTAAATTTCTGTCCGTTAAACAGAAAGAAGAGGAAACATTTTTGCAATATCTTCAAAGATTAAGAGAAGCTCACAATTTCTACAAATTCTGTCACTTCTACTCCAACAGTTTCTTTTCTTGCGCTTCCCACCTGTGGAATTCCCTTCTGTTTACTTGCTTCCCTGATAGCTACAATCTCCAAAAATTGAAATGCAACCTTCTTTTTGAATCCTGTTCATCTTTTATCCTTTTCTTAATGTCCCCCTGTATCAAGTTTTTTCTCTCACTGTAACTCCCTGTGCACAAGTGACAGTCCTGCCTTGCTTGGGTTGAAGTGATTAAATTAAAATTTGAGAAACTTGAAAGTCACTATTTGACTATAGAGGATGAATTGATTTAATTACACTTAATATTGAAGGTGTGGCTGATACATTTCATAAATATAAGATATTGGAACAATTACAATTAAATAATTTGTCTGTAACTACACTACCGGCCATAATTATTAGGCCATTCCAGTTTTTTAAGAAAAATGATGTATTTCATACTATTTTTAGTATTTATTGCCAAGTAGATAATTCTAAATGAAAATAGAATGGTTCTTTTGTTATTATTACTTTGCAAAATTTTACAAGGCAAATAGCGACAATTTACCCATCGCACCCTATATATATATATATATATATATATATATATATATATATATATATATACACACTACTGGCCATAATTATTAGGCCACCCCAGTTTTTTAAAAGAAATGATGTATTTCATACTATTTTTAGTATTTATTACCAAGTAGATAATTCTAAATGAAAATAGAATGGTTCTTTTGTTATTATTACTTTGCAAAATTTTACAAGGCAAAT
Organism: Ascarosepion bandense; assembly: GCA_037127315.1. Lineage (NCBI taxonomy): Eukaryota > Metazoa > Mollusca > Cephalopoda > Sepiida > Sepiidae > Ascarosepion > Ascarosepion bandense. The sequence continues at coordinate 547,217 of JBBBDQ010001462.1, read as the reverse complement.
AGCGACAATTTACCCATCGCACCCTATATATATATATATATATATATATATATATATATATATATATATATATATATATATACACACTACTGGCCATAATTATTAGGCCACCCCAGTTTTTTAAAAGAAATGATGTATTTCATACTATTTTTAGTATTTATTGCCAAGTAGATAATTCTAAATGAAAATAGAATGGTTCTTTTGTTATTATTACTTTGCAAAATTTTACAAAGCAGCCAGGAAGCCTTTGCTTTAATTGTAATTGTTCTAATATCTTATATTTATGAAATGTATCAGCCACACCTTCAATATTAACTGTAATTAAATCAATTCATCCTCTATAGTCAAATCGTGAGCTTCAAGTTTCTCAAATTTTAATTTAATCACTTCAACCCAAGCAAGGCAGGACTGTCACTTGTGCACAGGGAGTTACAGTGAGAGAAAAAACTTGATACAGGGGGACATTAAGAAAAGGATAAAAGATGAACAGGATTCAAAAAGAAGGTTGCGTTTCAAGAAGAGACTAGCATAGGGAAGAAAGCACAAAAACTGGACACCAGAACAGTTAATTTGATGCACATGTTATTGTGCAGTATCAACAAAAGAACCATTCTATTTTCATTTAGAATTATCCACTTGGCAATAAATACTAAAAATAGTATGAAATGTATCATTTTTTTTAAAACACTGGGTGACCTAATAATTATGGCCAATAGTGTACATGTGTAGACATTGACTAGTTATCATGTGTTGTAGAAATACACAATGCAACAATTAAAAAATTTGTATTTTCCTGGCATTGTCATAAAAATATTGAACCAAACAAATGTGTTATCGTCCCCAAGAGGAGGTCATGGCATTAAACTCGAGCTCTGTTAGAATGTATTCAATATAGAATGCTGTAATAAAATACAGTCTAAAAATCTCAAAAGGACTGGCCACATTTATCTTTTATCCTTTTCTTAATGTCCCCCTGTATCAAGTTTTTTCTCTCACTGTAACTCCCTGTGCACAAGTGACAGTCCTGCCTTGCTTGGGTTGTAGTGATTAAATTAAAATTTGAGAAACTTGAAAGTCACGATTTGACTATAGAGGATGAATTGATTTAATTACAGTTAATATTGAAGTTGTGGCTGATACATTTCATAAATATAAGATATTGGAACAATTACAATTAAATAATTTGTCTGTAACTACACTACCGGCCATAATTATTTTGCCACTCCAATTTTTTAAGGACCTAGTTTGATAATTTTTTTTATGTACAAAATGCATACATTTCATCGGCTGCTGTAAGTCTATTGATTCTGTTTTACTCAACAAATTCCCCGGGCATTATAATGATATAATTTTGTGGGACTGAGCTTCATTATCTGACTAAAAATAAGAGATACTTCAGCAAGAATGTTGGCAAAGGTAGGGCAAAGATTTTTTTTGTTAAAGGTGGCTCTAGTAGTTTTCGAATGGAAAGACGTACAAGATGCCTTAAGGAAAAAGGTTTAGTTCCAAGTATCAAGAAAAAATTTTTTTCCTCCTTAGTTAAATAATTACACTCTGAAATAGCACTAGTATCAAACATATTACTGGCATCAATAACAAGATACCAAGCATTTTTATTTTCTTTTAAACATGGCAAATAAGAAAGAATTCCAAAAGGATCCTTTTTCCTGATAGCTCTTGTAGAGCCAGAAAAGTGAACATTAGCACCATACTGGATAAGTTTAAGTACAATATTATAATCTATAATTTGTTGGTTGCTCAAATATTCAACTAATGGAGAGTAGCATGGAGCACTGTAGTTTGTGATACCTGAATGATAATTTGGGTTGGCGCCATTCAGTAACAGCTTGTATATAATTTGCATCTGGTTTTGCAGTTCTGTGGCACAGGCTAACATCAGAGCAGTATAGTTTTCATCTGTCACCTCGTCAATATTGTTTGTAAAAAAGAGAATCAGTTCCACCAGATCAACCCGATCAGTCAGAATGGCAATATGGAGAGCATTGTATTTGTAGTCAGGTAGTTTTGATGTGATAGCCCCTTTCATTAACAGGACCTTCACGATTTCCCGATTCCCAGCTTCGAGGGCAATGTGAAGTGCTGTTTTCTTCTCAAACCTGTCAGGCCGTTGCTGATTGACATTTGCTCCTCTCTGCAGCAAGAGTTGGGCGGCTGACATCTGGTCCTGTTTTGCTGCCATCATTAGCGGTGTATACCCACACCTGTCCACTGCATTTGGGCTAGCACCGAAATCAAGCATAAGTTTTAGACACATGATATTTTTCAGTTGCACCAGGTTAATTTCATACCCGACAGGATACCATCGATTTGGATTAGCACCATTCTCCAAAAGCAGTTTCACAGCTTCAACATGGTTGTTTTCCAAAGCAAGATTTAAAGGTTCAACTGCCATATCTGTTGCGCTACCTTTTGGAGCCTTACCTGAAGTGTTGTTTTCTTCATCTTCATTTTCATGATCGCTTTCAACAAGGTTTTCATGATCAGCCTCAGTAACTTGATCTTGACTTCCATCACTTCCAACTTTTGCACTTACATCTCTTTTTGCTAGAATTCCAGCCACATTATTTCTTACTTTCTTTATTGGTTTGTATCCCCTGTCATCTACCCTGACATTAGCACCCTGGATTATTAGATATTTCAAGCAATCAACATGTCCTTTCTGGGCACTTAAGTGGACTGGAGTGAGACCACAACAATCTTTAGAATTTATATCACAGCCAAATTTGAGACAAAATTCAATCACTTCTATATAGCCAACAGAAGCAGCAAAATGAATTGGACGCATTCCATATTCCAGTGGACTGTTAATATCAGCTCCAAGTTGAAGTAGTTTCTTAATGTGTTCCAGAGGCAATTTATGGATGATGGCCTTGATAAGATCACTCTGCAATGACCATCTTTGAATTTCATCCTCCAAGTTCTTTGAGGCTTCGAAATTCTTTGCTGCATTTTCTGGATCTTCTTCAGTGCCTTGACAATGCTCTTCTGTCCATCTTCCCGATTCCTGGGAATAAAAGGCAGAGATTTGGCCATTTAGATAGACTGCATCAAAAATGGCAAATGGTTTAAAGCATTGATTTTGATAATAATTATAGTTTTTATTCTATCTGAGTATTATTTTTTTTGGGGGGGGGGGTATTGAAAACCTTTTTAATTTAGATTTTTTTAAATTTTAATGCTAAAATAGAAAGTAACTGAAACGTGACTAACAAATAAACAAACCAATTTTGTTTAAAAATTTTTTCAAAGAAAACTAAACTAATTAGAATTCAACTTTTGATTAGCTATATTATTTACTAGCTTCTATTTGGGAGTATCAATTCTTTTGAATTGATACTCCCCAATTAAAATTTGAAGCAGGATTGTCAGATCAAAATCAGAGAGCATACTGAACAAAAGTATAAGTGTTCTATTGACTGGACAATTCGCTAGTAGGTAAGTTTCATATAAAATATAAGAAGTGGGTACTAAAAAGTTCTCAGCTCAACCAATTACAGCATAACCGTAAAAAATATTAATGCTAAAAAACCAATTAAAAAATTATGTTATGGCTAACTCTAAACAATTAGAGAATTTGATTTTAAGTGAAATTTCAAAAATTATAAAAAAAAATTTTATGACCTAAAAAGAAACTTGCTTTAGTGCTTTGCACTAAATTTCTGTATGTTAAACAGAAAGAAGAGAAAACAGTTATGCAATATCTTCACAGATTAAGAGAAGCTCACAAATTCTGTAAATTCTGTCACTTCTACTCTAACAGTTTCTTTTCTTGCACTTCCCCCCACCTGTGGAATTCCCTTCCCTGATGGCTACAATCTCCAAAAATTTAAATGCAACCTCAGTTGTCATCTTCTATCTTCAATTTTTTTTTTACTTTAAGTGAAGTAACATTATGAGAGGATGGAAAGTGTGACACTGAAATCCGAAGGCATATTGGGATAGCCAAGAAAGCATTCCAAAAGCTAAGCAGAGTAATAAGAAATAAGAAAATTTTGCTAGAAACAAGCTGCTATGTGATATCTCACAAGAGAGATACAGACCAAAAGGGACAGAAGAAAACAACACATAACATACTTGATGAGCTTGAGTAAATGGATGACAGAACAGGATTTAGAAAAAATAACAGAAAAACAAAGTGTATTTACAGCTACAAGAGACGGGAAGTTGTGGAGAGCCATATTCACAGGACAGATTGAGGGAAAGAGAGACAGAGGAAAACAGCACATAATATACTTAGTGAGCTTGAGTAAATGGATGGAGGAACAGAGTTTAGTAGAAATAACAGAAAGACAAAGTTTATTTAGAGCTACAAGAGACGGGAAGTTGTGGAGAGCCATATTCACATGACAGATAGAGGGAAAGAGAAACAGAGGAAAACAGCGCATAACATACTTAGTGAGCTTGAGTAAATGGGTGGAGGAACTTTTTGTGGTTGCATCAATTAAATATGGAAAAATTCAAACTTTTTGCTTATGGAAAATTATAATCTCCATTCTTCACATATCAAAATTAGACTACCCAATGTAGGGTTGTTTGGACAGATTTTGGGTATTTAGTTGGGCTGAAAACTTTTCAACATCTACCCGTATAAAGTAATGTATTCAAAATTAGCTTCATGTCTTAACACAGAACAGTGAATGCAACTATTTACAAGCTAGAGCTATCTTAGAGAGGGAAGTAACTGTTATGGTAATATAGAGCAGCCATTTTGTTATGAGAGCTATTTTGTTATAGCAGCAACCATTTGCAATTTTCAAATGAAAAAATGCTGCTTTATTCAATATAGATTTGTTACTGCAATGACAATATCTACTGAATAACACAATTTTGACTCTGGGACATATTTTTCAAAGGTGTAGAGAACCATGGTCATCTACATCTTAAAAAAGTTTTGATATATAAGAGAAAAAAAACGAAAGGAAGTACTCTGAAATCTATTATGAGTTTGTATTCTTATATCACAGTCAAAGATTGAGTCAGAAAGAAGCAAGTATTGCTGAAAGTAGCAGAAGAGAGGAAGGTGTGAAGAGCCATGCTCATCCACATCTCAAACAGTGATAGCATGAATAGACAGAGAAAGAAAGAGACACAGTCCATGACAATCTATCTTGCATGTACATATGCATTCTTATATCACTAAGTTAAAGAAGATATCAGAAAGAAGCATGTATTAGAGCAGCAAAATAGGAGAAGCCATGAAGAACCCTAAAAACCACTGTCTTGGAGGGGCCCAGCATGCAGAGATATAGGAAAAGAATGAAAAAAAGTCTTTGGAAATGTGTGTGTGTGAGAGAGAGAGAGAGAGCGCAAGAGTTCCTCTGTTCATTAAGCCAAATAATTTGGTAGGAATGTTGATAAGTTATATACCTACAGGGATGATTTTGAGAAGAAATAAAGTCTGGCAACATGATTACCAGGTCTGGCAAAGTGCCAGATATTTAAAACTTTATATGTCTGCTTCTATGATGCATATAAATACACATTTATACAGAGGCTTATACACCTGTTCAATCTGTTAGACAAGTCAGCACAATATACTATGCAGACATCAATAGCTAATATAAATTGCTTTTATTTTAGACAACAAATTAACCACCTCTTTATTAGGAAAGATCAACTCAGTGACAAATTAATATAGAACTGTGGTATGGTCAGGGTTGACATCAAACCTTTGTGGTCTCAAGCAATGTTGCATGTTGATTTCCAAGTTGAATAAATTTTAGTGAGAAAACAAACGCAGGTGTAACTTAACTAAAGCTTTATTCAACTTAGAATGGAGTGTGTCCTACTAGACTTACTTTAATACAGACTAAGTATAAGGGAAAGATAATCCATACCACAAGAACAAAAAGCTTAAAGGTTGTATTAGGTTATTATTATACTAGTATAGGACAGGACTTCCTTGATTATTCCTGACTTTGATTCTCTGGACATGAAAGAAGTTCCAACTATTTTTCAATTATCCATACTAAATCAATTTTTGTTTTTAATCGTTTTACCCTCAGCAAAGGCAGTACCGTCCCTGATGTGCAGGGGGCTACATAAGAGTAAAAGTTTAGCGAGGAGGAGAGTAAAGAGAAAGATGGACCAGTTACAGAGGGTGTCAGAGAAAGGGCAAGAGAAGGATGGAAACACAGGTGTAAAGACAGTTGCGAAGGTATAAAGAAAGGAAAAGAAAATGGTATACAGGTTGATGTAGAAAGGACTGGAGTCAAGTGAATAAGAGATGGAATTGACATTGCATTTAAATTCCTGGGGGGGGGTTGTAGCTGTCAAGAAAACAAGAATATGGAAGGAAATTCCACAGGCAGGAAGTGCGAAAAAAGAAGCTGAAGGAGTAGAATTGTCGGCTGCATTTGGTAGATCTAACTGTAAATGGGTGGGACATTGTTGACAGTTTGGTTGCATGAGTAAATTCATGTAGCAGGGACACAAGTGACTTAAGTTCATCAGAGCAGAAGCCATGGAAATATTTGTAGAATTGACAGAGGGAAGCCACATTCCGCTGGTGAGAAAATGGCTGGAGCCAAGCCGCCAAGTCCAGACCTATCACATTACAGATTCTCTTTTGGAGTCTGTCGAGAACACTGAGATGAACAGCAGGGGCACCTGACTATATATGACAGCAGTATTCTATGCACGGACGGATGGTTGAAAATGTTGATAAAATCAGTTCAATTAATTCACGTTAATTTCCCTCATTGTTTTTCATACTCGTGAACAAAATTTTGTCACACTGTCACAGATATGAGTTAGCTATAACTACTGGTGTGACCAAGCTGTGGTAATTCAAATGCATGTTCTTTGCATGAAAATGAAGAAGAAATTAACAAGAATTAAACTGAGTTTTATCAGTGCTTTTATAAAATGTTACATATTGTTTTCTAAGTTTGCAAAATGGTTGTCTGAGATGAAATATTAGAATGGGTTAAGTTTGAGTAATTGAAAAATGAAAAATGTTCAGGTGATTTCAATTTTTTTTTCTCCATTTCATGTCAAGTAAATTAAAGTCAACAATGTCAAAAATGGATAATCAAAAAAATACTGTAAAAAAGTTCTTTTAAATATTCATTGAAACTGTATAATTTTTAGACAATTAAAGATTTCTTCTTTTTTTTTCTCTATGCATTTTATTCCATTGCTTTACATGGAGATGTTCTCAGAGATTTTTTGTAAAATTTTCTAATACATTCTTTGTTGAGCCAAATGTACCACATGATATTGAAATGCATACTTGGCAAATAAGCCAATATATGCTGTCTCTTCCAACTTCCTAATCTTCTATCACCTTCTTTGTTGAGCAAAAAAAACTATATATATGCTGATAGTATAAAGGCTTACTTACTCTACTCTATTAATATACACTCCCATTTTGGGGACAGTGGACATGAATGGGTTATGGGTTGAAACCTATAATACTGAATTTTTATGATCCTTATAATTAATATTGAATTTTTATAAGACTATAATACCAGATTATTTATAAACCTGTAATACTGGATTTTTAAAAGATTACAATTAATACTAGACTTTTTATGAACCTATAATTAATACTAATTTTTTTTCATTAACTTATAATTTTGAATTTTTATAAACATATAATACCAGATTCTTTATAAACTCAATATTAATACTGGATTTTTATAAGCCTATAATTAGCACTAGATATTTTATAGCCTATAATAATAGATTTTTATAAGTCTACAATCAGTGACAGATCTTTTTATGAAGCTGTAATAATGAATTTTATGAGCCTATAACATCATATATTTTATAAATCTGTAATACTGAAATTTTAAAGCCTATAATACCAAATTGTTTATAAACTTGTAAGACATTTTATGAACCTATAATTAATATTGTATTTTATGAGCCTATAATACCAGATTTATTATAAAAATATAATACTGAATTTTCATAAAACTATAATACTAAATTTTTTATAAACTATATTAGATTTTTTATGAGCCTATCAGATTTTTTATTAATCTATAATACTGAATTTATAAACACCTATAATACTAGATTTTTTCTTAACTTATAACTAATATGATATTTTTTATAAATCTATAATTAATAATTAATTTTTATGAACCTATAACTACTAAGATTTTTATAAATCTATTATTACTACTGGTTAAATAGGTGAAAAAATATCTTTCTTTTTTAAATGAAAATAATTAAAATGATGACTGCTTATGGTCAGTCTGCTCGCAACAAAACAGAAAGGTCTACACATATGCACAGAAGCACAGGTACATAAAGAAATGCATGTTGGGTGCCCCTGCTATTCTCCCCAGGGTTCTTGACAAAATACAACAGAGAATCTGTAATGTGATCGATACCGACTTGGCAGACCGGCTGCAGTCACTCTCTCACCGGCCTGACGTGGCTTCCCTGTGCCTCTTCTATAAATACTTTCACGGCTTCTGCTCCGATGAACTTAGATCACTGGTGCCCCCAAGGTACGAATTTGTACGAGGTACTAGATTAGCAACTAGGTCCCACCCTTTTACAGTAAAACTGATAAAATGTAACTGCAATTTCTACTCCAACAGCTTCTTTTCTCACACTTCCCGCCCGTGGAATTCCCTTCCACATACTTGCTTCCCCGACAGCTACAATCTCCAGGAGTTTAAATGTAAGGTCAATAGACACCTCCTAACACACTAATTCGCGTCCATTCTCTCAAACACTCTTTCCATCTACCCAACCTTCATCCTCGGTATCCTTACCCGTCTATCACCCTCCTTCTGACATTTCCTATATCTAACCACTCTTTCTCATCACTTTCCCCTATGTAACCCCCTATGCAATAGTGGCAGTGGAATAAAGCATACACACTCACATATAGACAATAATATAATATAATATAAAATACCTGGTTCACACTCCTCTCCCTAATTTTGAATATATTTATCCCTGTTTTTTGTTTAGGATTGGGTTTCTGGTTCCTTCTAAAGTTTCCTTCAACTATATCCTTCTGATATCTTTGTCTGAACTCTGAAATTTTATTTACTGAATTCTTTTTTCTTCACCTCAATAAGAGATTTTTCTTATAAACCTATAATACTGGATTTTTATTAGCCTATAATTAATATGAGATTTTTTATGAACCTCTAATAGTAAATTATTATAAGCCTATGATTAATACCAGATTTTTTATAAACCTATAATACTGGATTTTTTATAAGCCTACAATTAATACGAGATTTTTTTATGAACCTCTAATACTAAATTTTTATAAGCCTATGATTAATACAAGATTTTTTATAAACCTATAATACTGGATTTTTTATAAGCCAATAATCAATACCAGATTTTTTATGAACCTATAATATTGCACTTTTATAAGTCTATAATTAATACCAGATTTCAATTCTCTTTTTCTGATGATACATATAAGTGTTCTTTTTGCTTCCATTTTGTCTAAAACTCTGCAGTTCATATGTTCTGTCCATGGCATTCTCAGCATCTTTCTGTAGAACCACATTTCTATTGCTTCAGGTCTCTCTTCATCTGTGAAGAGATTGTCCAGCAATCATCCAGTTCACACTCATTTCATAGTCATTCTGTTCACACTCCTCCCCAGTGTTTTGAATTGAAGTAGAGGTTTAAACCTTGTTTTCTGTTTAGGATTGGTTTTCCAGTTTGCCTTCTTATTGACATCAATTAATGTTGTCTAAAAATGTACATTGGTTTTCATGCTTTCCATGAAATCATTTTTCACGATTGTAGTTTCCCTCTTATTTATTATAACACCTAAATTTTAGGTTTATTCTTTATATTCTTTGTGCCATAACATGGATGATTATGGCTCTCGACAACTTCTTTGTTCCTTGTAGCTATTAGTAAAGTCTTTGCTATTTAATCTAGTCCTTATTCTGCCAACCATTTACTCATTAAATAGGTTATGTGCTGCTTTCGTCCGTCCCACTTTCCTTCAATATGTCATGTGAGTATCAATATTTTCTCAAGACAGTGGACAAGAATTGAAAAATGGTTGAAACCTGTTGAAATCTATAATACTGGATTTTATAAGCCGACAATTAATACCAGATTTTTTATGAATCTCTAATACCTGATTTTTATAAGCCTATGATTAATACCAGATTTTTTATTAACCTATAATATTGCATTTTTATATGCCTATAATTGATATGGGATTTTTATGAACTTCTAATCCTGGATTTTTATAAGCCTATAATTAATAGCAGTCAACCTGAGAAAAACCCTGGCCCAATAACTCAAATCAAAGGAGGAGCAACTGACACAAGTTGCCATGGAGAGGCGGGTTCGCAGAAAGCAAAATCAAAACTCCGACAGACCAGAAACAAAGCATAAATGCAGCCTCTGCAACAAAAACTGTTACTCCTGCATCGGTTTCTACAATTACAAACGCCAGTGCTCCAGCCAAACAGTCAACTAGAATGCTAACCATGGTCAACCCTGACTGATGGAGGCCTACTACTACTGCTACTATAATTAATAACAGATTTTTATGAACCTATAATATTGCATTCTTATAAGCCTATAATTAATACCAGATTTTTTATGAACCTATAATATTGCACTTCTAAAGTTTCCTTCAACTATATCCTATATAATTAATACCGGATTTTTTACAAACCTATAGTACTGGATTTTTATAAGACTATGATTAATACCAGATTATTTACAAACCTATTTCCTTATTGTGTGCCCTAAAAATTTCAACTCTCTTTTTCTGATGATACAAATAAGTGTTCTTTTTGCTTCCATTTTGTCTAAAACTCTGTCATTCATATGTTCTGTCCATGGCATTCTCAGCAGCTTTTTGTAGAACCACATTTCTATTGTCTCAGGTCTCTTCATCTGAAGAATCAGAGTCCAGCAATCAGATTCAAATGAACGACAAAAAAATCACTATGTTATTCCTATCTAAAGAGTATAGAATCAGTCTCCAACACTTTTGTTTGGTGCAAGACAATAGTGCCACTAAGAAGCAAGAGGTTACTGAGAGTGAAAGAGAATGGGAAGACTTTAGTGAGTGAAAAAGGCAATAAAAGAACAGGTTTCAGGAAGACAGAAAGTGATTGATGTTGCATTTAAGGTTTTTAAGATTGTAGGTGCAGGGAGATCCGAAGGCGAATTGGCATGGCAAAGGACGTGTTCCAGAAGATGAGCAAAATACTAACACACAGGAAAATCTCAATAGAAACGAAGAAAAGAGTGCTAGACTGCTACGTGATGTCAGTTCTTCAATATGGCAGTGAATGCTGGACAATATCATCGAAAATGAGGACAAAACTGGAAGCGGCCGAAATGTGGTTCTACAGAAGGACGCTACGGATATCGTGGACTGAGCATGCAAGCAACGATGAGGTGTTGGAAAGAATGGCAACAAAAAGGAAATTGATGCTGAGCATCAGGAAGAGACAACTGAAGTTCCTGGGACATGCAATGAGGAAAGAGAGCCTGGAGAACCTGATACTGACTGGTCAGATAGAAGGAAGGAGAGACAGAGGAAGGCAGCGGATAACATATTTGCAGGGTCTGATCAGGTGGATGACGGAACGGGGGTTGCCAGGAGCTACAGGAGCAAACATACTAAGAGCCACAAGGGATAGGGAGACGTGGAGAACCATGATCGCCTATGTCCTGAAGGGACAGGGCATATGGAAGAAGAAGAAGGTGCAGGGAAGGAAGGAATTGAAAGCAGGTTCTTTCAGGATATGGATAATCACAGCTCTCCACAATTTCCTGTCTTTTTTTTTTTACCATCCCTATTTATCCTGGTTCTGCATCTATTCACTTATTTTATATGCTAGGTTCTTTCAGAATATGGATGATCACAGCTCTCCACAATTTCCTGTCTTTTTTTAATCATCTCTCTTTATCCTGGTTCTGCCAATAATACACTTTTTTATATGCTAGGCTTTTTCAGGATATGGATGGGCACAGCTCTCCACAATTTCCCGTCTTTTTCTTTTTCTAAAAACTTTTGAGCTTTTATTGTCTCACTTTATCATCTTTCAAGTTGTTTATTCACTTTTTTTATGTGTTAAGTTATTTTGGGATGTGGGTGATCATGGTTCTCCACATCTTTCTATCTTAGTAACTTTCAAGCCTTTATTATCCCTCTTTGTCCCTGTTCAGCCATCCATTAACACAAACTTAGATTAGATGCTTGCTTTCTTTTTTCCTAAGTATTCAGTCCTCTCATAGGCAATAGTCTTTTCTTCATGCTTTCCATTACAGCCTTGTCAAAGAATTCTTTCAGTTTCCTTTCTGAGTGTTATTATTAATATATAATTATTTTTTATTAAAACCACAAAATAAAATGGGGCTTAAGGACACACGTTAGAACAATGTTTCCTATATGACTGCTGAAGTTAAACAACATGGAGTCAGGTCAGTACCAAAATGGCTGACTGCTTGGGAATACCAAGTGCTGTAAGCTTGAATGTGCGAGGGGTGTAATGGATAAAAGATTGGAATTGTTGATCAGAGAGCTGAGTTCCATTTCCAGTTGGATTTATTATATTCACTTACGTGCAAATATCCTTAGAAAAGGCATGAACCTACCTCTTCTCAACCATCAGCTCTGGGTTGATTAGCAGGGCAGAGTAGTTTCTTTAGCCTTAGTTGGCAACCAATGTATCACAAAAGGAAATAGCAACCTACTGTGAGAAAATATTCTGCCTAGTCAATAATAAATTGAAAAAGACATGATCACCCATGCATGTATTATGTATGGCACTTAACTGACAGACTGACAAGTAGAAAAATAAATATCCATACGAAAGTTAATATTTGGAAAAGAAATAAAAAACAATTTCTTCCCACTACTTAGAAATGAGATATCATGTTTTATAATAAAACTAGCAGCATAGCCTGGCGTTGCTCGGGTGTAATGAAAGCTTTAAAATTAATCCATGGTCCTGGAGCTCAGACTCTTTGGACGTTGGCACAAAAGACTAAAAAGCAGTAGTTGTTTCCAGTTAAAGCGAAACCGTAGACTGAAAGAAAAATGAATGGATGTAAGTCAAATTTTGATTTCCTGGTATTGATATCAAATAAATTTTTTCATCATAAACTGAATTTTGAAGGCTAAATAAGTCCTCTGAGTAAATGGTATCATGGCTGAAACTAAGAACTACAATTAAACCTACTTAGAGCCAAACCCAAAGCAAAAACTAAAATGAAAGGGATGAAAAAAATACATACATACAGGCAGATAAACAGACACACACAAACATCTTGCCTTATATATATATATATATATATATTATCGATTTTCTGCACTATTGTAAGAACTGCAACCTTGAAACTTCTGAATATCGTTTCTTATGTCTTTGTCTATGAGTGTATCAAATTTGATTAAAATCGGACCACTCCTTCAATAATCTGTTTTTTCGATTATTGATTTTTGATATTTATCGGGGATACCTTGACACAAAACCAAGCTAAGAACACTCGCAGATGCTTATAGTACAACTGTGTAAATTTTCAAGAAAATCGGTTCAGCCATTTCAGAGTCTATAGTTAACACACACACACATACACACACAGACAAAGTTCCATTTATAAATAAGTTTAGATGTGGCATGTTCACTTATTAGCATTAGATAATGCGTTTGTTACCATAATAACGGTATATCTCATTAGTAAGTATGTAATTCAGGAGAGAGAGGGGATTGATAAATACATTGATAGCTGAAAATGAAATCTCAACACACTGAAGCAATAATCTTTTCTTACTACTTGCTATATATTTTTATTGCTTTATAATAAGACTTGTATCACTAAACCATTCAGTCAGTTAAGTGATACACACTTGGACAATCATGTTTCAAAAGAGACATGACTGACTAAGCAGAAGATTTTCCCGCAGTAGATTGTGATTACTTTCTGCAGTAGACTGATTGCCAACCAAGGCTACAGAACCCAATCTGTCCTGCTATTTAACCCATACCTGGAGGGAGAAAATACAGATTAATATCTTTACCAAGAGTATTTGCGCATAAGTGAGTGCAACGAATTCAACCAAAATTTAAACTTGGCTCTCCAATTTCTCGTTCCAAGCCGATATCCACCATACCACAATGTACAGCCTGTACCACAACATACATCCTAAACTATTATCATGTCCAAAAAGAAAGCTTACAATCTTAAAATATTTTGGGCTTTAAATAACTTGCAAAGGGTTGATAGCACATAAAAAACAAATAAAAAAAAATGCTCTTAATTATAACCAATAATATTTATTTTACAATTAATAAATTTCACAAGAAAAAATCTTTTTGTTATTTATTGATTTTTATTAAAATTAGTTTAATATGGCACAAGGTCACATGGGTGAGGCACCTTGTTAGGATCAAAATTGTTCCAATATTTGTGAAACTAATGTTCTGACCACTTTTTTACTGCTGTGTCCTTTCAAAATGTAAGCGGTCATGATCCTCTACATCTTCTTTTCTCTATATTATCTCTGAATTACCATGACCTCTTGGGAAAAAATAGATGAGTGGTTTCCTGTGGCCTTTTCAATTGTTTTGAACTCAGCATAATCCTAGATATTATCCAAGGCTAAAGAGCCATGTCTAACCTACTATTTAACCCATAGCTGGAGAAAAAAGATGGAACCTTTATTTTTCGCAAGGACATTACTGTGAAGATGAACAGAAAACAGACTGGGTAGGAATTTGAATTCAACCCAACAATTTCAGGACGTTAACCATTGCACTAAAAATACTTTCACTATTGACCACTACTCAAAAGTAAAGTGGCCTTGTTTTTTTTTTTCTTGAGAGAGGCCCATCTTTCAGCTTTGACATGAGGGAAACAAAAAAAAAAGACCGCATACATTTAATAAAGTAGAATTTCCGTTTGATGCTGTAGCTAAGGACAGAAGCCACAGATTTTATTTCAAGTAGCTAATTGTTAAACAGAACAATTTTGCTAGAAACTAGGAAGAGAGTACTGGATTGCTATGTACTGTCCGACCATCAATATTAAAGTGAATGCTGGACAATGCCATCAAAGATGAAGGAAAAACTCGAAGCAACTGAAATTACTATTTAGTAATAATGTGTTTGTTCCTTGCTTCTTGCCCATAAACAATTTGTGAAGCTTCAGTAATTTAATTGCTCTTTCCACACCTAAACTCAATCATTAAACTTTTATTCTCAAAAAACACTAAAGATTTTAAACAAAAATTATTTTGTGTCATTATTTATCATGTCAAATTTCAACTTTAAAATTGAGTGCAATACCACGATTCCTAGACAGAAAATTGAGTGCAATACCACGATTCCTAGACAGAAAATTGAGTGCAATACCACGATTCCTAGACAGAAAATTGAGTGCAATACCACGATTCCTAGACAGAAAATTGAGTGCAATACCACGATTCCTAGACAGAAAATTGAGTGCAATACCACGATTCCTAGACAGAAAATTGAGTGCAATACCACGATTCCTAGACAGAAGCAAAAGGGCAATTAATTCTTCACTTCTTTGGTGGCTTGCTACTTTTGAAACAAAAAAGATTTTTATTGGAAAATTTCCCCAGACTTTGGTTATATTGCTGTGATACAATTTGAATAAAATTTCAAGATTAGTCTTTAAATTGATATAACTACTTAAGAGAATTTTTAAAAATGAAAAGAAATGAAATGAAAGAAATTTTTTTATCATTTTAAACATTATTTATATTTGGTACCTATATTCGAGTAGTTGCTCCATTTCTTTATTAAACAGTATATTTATTTATTTTCATCTACTGTCCTGAATGTTTGAGATATCTTATTAAGTATAAGTCACTGTGTCGAACCAGGAAAATTTTTAAGCCTGAATCCATCTTGCACATATACAAATCAACCATCCGTCCGTGCATAGAATACTGCTGTCATATGTAGTCAGGCACCCCTGCTGTTCATCTCAGTGTTCTCGACAGGCTCCAAAGAAGAATCTGTAATGTGATAGGTCCCGACTTGGCAGCTCGACTCCAGCCACTTTCTCACTGGCAGGATGTGGCTCCCCTCTGTCTATTCTATAAATATTTTCATGGCTTCTGTTCCGACAAACTTAAGTCACTGGTGTCCCTACCACAAGAATTTACTCGTGCAACCAGACTGGCAACAAAGTCCCACCCATTTACAGTCAGATCAACCAAATGTAGCTGATAATTCTACTCTTCTTTTCTCACACTTCCTGCTTGTGGAACTCCCTTCTGTACATGTGCTTTCTTGACGGCTACAACCTCCAGGAATTTAAATGCAATGTCAATACCCATCTCTTATCCACTTGACTCCAGTTCTTTCTACATCACCCTGAATATTTTGTTCTTTTCCTTTCTTTATATCTTTGCAACTGTCTTTACACCTGTGTTTCCATCCTTCTCTTGCCATTTCTGACCCCCCCCTGTAACTGGTCCGTCTTTCTCTACACTCTCCTCTTGTCTAAACTTTTACTCTTATATAGCCCCCTACGCATCAGTGGTGTTACCGCTTTGCTTGAGGTGAAATGATTATATATAAAAAAAAGACAAATTCTAATAAATATCACCAAATTACTCTACAGTACCCAGTGAACGTAAAGACAGAAAACTCTAGAAGCTATTATCTTTCAATATAAACAGCCTACATTAAATAAAATATCATTCATCAAAAAAGTTACCTTGGAGTGGATATGACATAATTAATATGTGCACATATTTTATCAGTGTTATAATAATAAAAGAAATAAAATAAAAATTTAAATAAAATAAGTTGCATTCTTTTTCTGCAGCCTTGTTCCCAACAGTCGTTATACATGACGTCACACGAGACCATTTTGAACGTCCAGCTTCCCAAAGAATACCAGGATGCAGACAAGGGAATTTTAACTACCACACAGACACCACATTGTTTCTTGCTGATGATTGTGAAAGTTGAAAGTACTTGATCAAAAATAGCAAAATATGAACTTCGGACAGTTTATCAACAACTTTGAGCACAATAAAAACCATCCAAAAACTAGACAAATACAACAAAAAATTAAACAGACTGACCTTGTCAGATCTTTTTAATCCAATTTATATATATATAAAATTTATCACTTTCAATATTTGAGTAGGTGTTCATTTATTTATTAAACAGTATATTTACTTATTTTCATCTACTTACTTGAAAATTCAAGAAAAAAATTCAGGTATACCTCACCTTATGTTGGTAATTTGTTTCAGGAAAGATGAGTTAAGTCAAAAAACTTTAAATAAAAAAAAAATTTACTTTTCACTAGATTAAACCACAAATAATTGTTCCCAGTTCTGTATTTTATTTATAAATGCATTTTAATAATATATGGTCAATACGAATCTATTTTAATTTTACAAACAAATAAATTTTAATTGTTAATATAGTACAGAAAAAACAAAGTAATCTAAATTTATGAATACATGTATGTATGTACTTGTAAATGTAGATGTTTACAATTTGGCAATCTTTACAGTACATTGCGGACTCTATTTTTGGGAATGTTGTTTGCTCTAAGATGTTATAAATAAACTGATTTTGTAAAGTTAAATAACAAATACAGTTATTAAAATTATTTTACGACAGTAGAAAATAAACTAATTTATGTTAAATTTACCAATATTTACATTCAGTTTGCTTATTTACATTGTGGATGTAGATGGTTATGGATCATCAGCATCAGGAACTGATTCTGATTGTTGCTGTTTGATACGCTTTTTTAATAAGAAACTGGTCGAGAGTTCCTTTAACTGTGTTCTTCTTTTCTTCAAGGATTACAGATGTTTTCATATTTTGTTTTCTAGGATTTATGATGATTATATTAGCATTTACTGAAAATGTACATATTTTAAGGATATACGTTGTAGTGCAGTGGGTGTCAACTCGGAACAAGAGATCAGGGTGTCAAGTTCAAATTCCAGTTGAATTCCTTGCATTCACTTATGCACAAATACCCTTGGGAAAGGTATTAATTCATCTCTTCTTTCCAGTTATGGGTTAAATAACAAGACAGCTTGGGTTCTGTAGCCTTGGCTGGCAACCAGTCTACTGCAGAAAGTAATGGCAACCTACTGTGGGATAATCTTCTGCCCAGTCAGTCATGTCTCCTTTGAGACATGATCGTCCAAAGCGTGTATCACACATGGCACTTAACTGACTGACTGAATATAATAGTTGAAAACCTAATAAAAAAAATTTACTGGACATAAAGTGGGGGATCAGTTTTCTATTGGCATGAAGTAATAAACTGATCCCCCACTTATTATACTTAATATAATAATGTAATATAATCTATCTCTTCTCCCTCCAGCTATGAGTTAAATGGCTGGACAGATTGGGTTCTGTAACCTTGCCTGGCAACCAGTCTACCACAGAAAGCAATGGCAACCTACTGCGGGATAATCTTCTGCCCAGTCAATCATGTCTCTTTTAAGACATGATTGCCCAAGTGTGTATCACATATGGCACTTAACGGACTGACTGACATATTCTAATATGATTTTATATACTTTTATTTTTATTTATTGTACAGTAACATGATTTTATATGCTTTTAATGCTTTTCTAGTGATATTATGACTTCAATATTTGTGGCAGAAATTCCAGTTGAAATGTGCCCCAAACACATGAATTTAAATGTGCTACTAGATTAGCGTCTAGGTCAGTTCCACCCATTTACTTTTGAAATAGCTAAATGCAACTGTCACTTCTATTCCAACAGTTTCTTTTCTTGCACATCCTGTCCGCTTTTCTGACAACCGTCACTTCTATTCCAACAGTTTCTTTTCTTGCACATCCTGTCCGCTTTTCTGATAACTACAATCTTCAAAATTTTAAATGCAATGTCAATCACCATCTTCTATCTTCTTGAATTCCGTTCATCTTTTTCCTTTCATCAATCCTTTCTCTAACTTTTACTCTTTGTAACCTCGAAAGTATTAGTGGTATTTCCACCTTGAAATGAAAATTTTCGTTCTTTGAAATATTGTTTGCCAGAAGTCAATTACTAAATCTGACTACAAACTTTATTTAGCCAACTTAGCCTATAAAGAATTTTTAAGAGTTGATTTATAGCTTCAACTGATGTCCCAAAACTGCTTCCACACTAAAAATATTCTGCAAATAAACTTGTTGCTGGTGCCTAGAGATGAAAATATATCAGAAAATGCCAAACACAAGATAACTTGTAGTCAGCATGAGATAACACATATTATCTTGAGGTTGGCAGTTAATGTGTTAATTAAAAATTTATATACCCATTTGTTATTTATTTAAAAGAAATAGTTTTGTAACCCCATCTCTTCCAAAAAAAAAGTCTATTTTTGTACACAATACAGTTACATCCAAAAACTCTGTCAGGGATCAATTTAAGACTATATCAGTATTTTAAACTGGACACCCTACTTCCAAATTGGTAAGGCTTACATCCCTAACACTTTCAAACTTGAGTTCTTATACAATCACCAAAATTAAGTGACATCAAACCTGGTCATTATTGACCACTTTGGAATACTATGTGATGTAAGCTTGGATGTGCAGGTGGTGTAATGTCATGGATAACAACTCAGAATTAGAAATTGGTGAGTTGAATTTCAATTCTAGACAGGTTTGTTATTTTCACTGAGGTTTCTTACACACAAATACCCTTGAGAAAAGTATGAATCCACCTTTCTCAACCCCCATCTATGGGTTAATTAGCAGGATTTGTATCAGTAAATCAGTCTTCTTCTTCTTTATGTGCCATGTTTCTTCAGGACGTAGGTGATCATGAACTTCCTCTTTCCCCTATCCCTTGTCATTCTTAGCATTTCTTCTCTTGATATCTCTCCCAAACCCTGTTCTGCCATCCACTTGCTCAAGCCTATCAAGTATGACTTGTGCTGCTTTCCCCTATCTCTCTTTCCTTCTGTTTTGTGAGTATTTGTTTCTCCAAGCCCTCCTTCTTCATTATGTGTCTCAGAAACCTCAGTTCTCTCTACCTGATGCTAAATATAAGTTTCTATTTCTTTTGCATCCTTTCCTAAACCTTGTCATTGCTCAATCCATGATATCCTCAGTATCCTTCTGTAGAACCACATTTCTGTTGCATCAAGTTTCTCCTTCATACCATTATTATCTTCCCAATAAATCTTACAATCTAAAATTATTTTCTGGTTTTGAAAGGTTGACAAACCATAAAAAACTCAATCTAAAATGATAAAAAAAAAAATCAATCTTGCAAGTATTTCTGCTTGAGGAATCTCTTAAAAATGCTAATGTATAAAATTACCCCCACTTCTGTTTCTGTTTTTACAAGTGGACTGTTTTATTTAAGTAGTGCCACGGAAATCAGTTGTATGACTGAATTTGAATATTTGCTGTTTAGCTTTCATTGCCTAATATGTAATGACAAAAACTTGTTCAAACTTCTTTGGTATTTTATTTTATCCTGGCAGTTTAATTGATAGCCATAAAGTAAGAAAACCTTCAACAGAGTCCTGATAAAAATCCCTAAAACAATCTGCAATGTTATTAGTCCTGACCTGGCATCTCAGTTTCAGTCACTTTCCCCCTTATATAATGTAGCTTTTTGATGTCGTTTGCATAAATACTTTCATGGGAATTGTTCTGATGAATTTTGTGTTGTGGATGTGCATTATAGAGCGGTGGATATCAGCTCAGAACGAGAAATCGGTGAGCCGAGTTCAAATTCCAGTTAAATTTGTTGCATTCACTTACGCACAAATACCTCTGGGAAAAGTTTTAATCCATTCATTTCTTTCTCCAGCTATGGTTTAAATAGCATGACATATTGGGTTCTATAGCTTTGGTTGACAACCAGTCTACCCCAGAAAGTAATGGCAACTTACTGTGGGAAAATCTTCTGCCTAGTTAGTCATGTCTCTTTTGAGACGTGATCACCCAAGCAAGTATCATGTATGGCACTTAACTGACTGACTTAGACTATGAATTTAAGTGCCGTACTAGTGGCAAGATCTTGTCATGTTACAGATGAAATGGCCAGATGTGAATGTAAGTTCTCTGCTTACAGTTTCTTTTCTTGCACTTCTCGTTTGGAGAACTCTCTTCCAGCTTCTTTTTTCCCAGTCTAAATGCAATGTCAATTGTTATCTTTGTCTTCTTAATTCCTGTTCTTTTATTGTTCTATCCTTAGTAATGTTTTTTTTCTTTCATCGCTAGATGTAACTAAGTTCTATGCTACAAGTTTCTTCTCTCACACTTCTCACTCGTGGAAATCTTGTTCAGCCTCAAACCAGTCAAGTTTGAAATTCAAAAATTTAAATGCAATGTCAATTGGTATCTTCTGTTTTTGTAATTCTTGTTCTTTTATTGTTCCTCACTTTAATGTTTTCGTTTTTCTTGTCACGCTCAATAGCAACATCTCTTATAAAACTTTATTTGACTCATTCTGCTGTAGTGCTGAAAAACGTTTATTTTATTGAGATGAATGATTACAAGCAAGAGGAGAGACAGGACATATTAGTAGCTTTATTCCCTTGCCTTGGTGAATGATTAAAAAAACAAATTGCAAACCTTCAGAAGAGCTAAGAACACTGAAAGATATTATATGCAAAGTAGTACCATCACAAACTTTATAAAATTGGTTGAGCTCTTGAAAGGTTCTTCATGATTAAAAAAAAAATAGAATTATTTTTGTTACACATTTATATTTACAAAACAGGCTTCTTGAACCATTTTCTAATGGTATATCCATATTCAAAAATGTTTGGAAAACAGACTGATATCTTGTGAACTCTTAAATGCAGATGATTGGTATAACAGTTTCTTAAAATAAAATAAAAAATCTCATTTTTTTCAAATTACCATGGAATAATAATAATAATAATCTAGAATAGAAAAGAAGGCGCTGAATATTTTTACAGTAATTATTATATCAATCCTAAATGGATGAGAAAACAGATGACTTAGAACAATAAAGAAGGAGGGGAATTATAGGGAGAAGAGAGAGGAAAAGAAGGTGTAAGAATTTAAAGAGGAGGAGTGAGAGGATAATTTAGAAAACTAGAAGCAGATAAGACAGAAGGGAAACTGGGTGAAAAGAGAGAAGTGGGGAATAAAAGCAATGGAGAAAGAGGAAAGAAAAAAGTCAGAAAGAGATCAATAGTAAATCTGGGAGGTGGGGGGGGGGTTAAATGTGATGAGAAGCAGAAAGGAGAAGTTTGAGAAAAAAAAATGAAGACAGAAAGAAAAAAATAGAGAAAGGAAAAAGAGATATAGGAAAAAGATAGGGAGCAAGGAAAAAATAGAAAAGGTAAGGAAGGCAAAGAGGGGGATTAAAAAAGAGGGGAAATTTTGGAAGCGAAAAGAGAGGGGGAAGATGAGGAAAAAGAAAAGGAAAAGAAAAGGAAGATGATGAGGAGCAAGAAGAAAAAAGGAAAAGAGAGATGAAGGTGAGGGGGAAGAAGAAAAAAGGAAAAGAAAAGAGAGGATGAAAAGAAGGAGGGAGAGATAAGGAGGAAAAAAAGGAAGAGAAAATGGATGATGAGGAAGAAGAATAAGAAAAAAGAAAGAAGATAAAGAGAAATAGGAATAAAAAGAAGAAAGAAAAAGAAAAAAGAGTGAAAAGAAAGAGGGAGAGATAAAAAAGAAAAGAGAAAAATGAGGAGGAGGAAAATAAAAAGAGAAAAAAGAAAGAAAAGATAAGATGAAAAGAAAGAGAAGAAAAAGAAAATAGAAATGAGAGAAAATCAGGAGGAAGAAGAAGAAAAGGAAAGTTTTAACAAAAAGGAAGGAAGGAAGGAAGGAAGGAAGAGGTAAGAGAAGAAAGGAAAGAGAGAGAGAGAGAGAGAGAGAGAGAAAAAGTAACAAAAGGACGAGAAAAAAGATAAAGAAAGTGGGTATCTAAAACAAAGAAAAAGAAAAATGAAGAGAGAGAGAGAGGAGAAAGAGAGAGGTAGAAAAGAAAAAAGAGGAAAATAAAAAATGTAGCAATAGATGAAGGAGAGAGGATGTGAAAATAGAAGAGGAAAGAAAAAAGAATAGTGTAAAAGAGGATTAGAGAAAAAGACAAAGAAAGTGAAGAGAAAATAAAAAGGAAGGAAAAAAAGAGCTGATAAAGAAAGAAAAGAAATTTTTCAGAGAAGAAAAAGAAAGAGGAAAGAAAAAAGTAAGAGACAGATGAAAAAGAGAGCTTAGAAGAAAAAGAAAAGAGAAGAAAGCAGAGAAGGAAAAGAAAAAGGGAATGAAGAAAATAGAATGGAGAATGAAGAGAAAGATAAAAGAAAAAGAAAGAGAGCAGAGAAAGAAAGAGAACAGAAAAAAGAGAGAAAGAAGAAGAAAGAGAGCAGAGAAAGAAAGAAAGAGAACAGAAAAAAGAGAGAAGGAAGAAAAAAGAGAGCAGAGAAGGAAAAGACAATGCGAAGGAAGTAGGGAAGGAGAAAAAGAGAACAAAAAGAAAAAAGAGAAAGAAGAAAGAGAGCAGAGAAGGAAAAGAAAAAGGGAAGATAGCAGAAAAGAAAAAGAAAAGGAGATGAAGAAAAATAGAGTGGAGAAGGAAGAGAAAGAGAAAAGAGAAAAAGAAAGAGAGCAGAGAAGGAAAAGAAAGTGTGAAGGAAGCAGAGAAAGTAAAGAAAGAGGAGGAAGAAAGAAGAGAAAAGAGAAAGAAAAGAAAGAAGAAAGAGAGCAAATAACAGAGAAAGAAAAAAAAAGAGAAAGAAAACGAAAGTAGATAAAAAAAAAGTGTACGGAAAAAGCAGCTAAAAAAAAAAATTACTTCAAGTACTTCAAAGTCAATCCAAAGTCTGACCGCTGAAAGAAAGAACATTAACAAAAAGAATTCAACCTTTTTCGTTCTTTGTTCTTTTTTGTTAAACACGTATGCAAAAATCATTCAATAAAAAGAAAAGCATAATAGGTTCAGTTGATTAGCTGTTAGTAAGTTAGTAGGTCAAGAATCTTTGAAGAACTAGAAAAAATAACGAAAAACGAGAAAATCTGCACTCAAAGCAAAAGCAATAAACAACACAAAAAAGAAAACAGAATGGTCAGGGAAAGTATTTATGGATTTGTTTTTTTTTTTTAAGGAGTAACTTTTTTGCAACTCTGTAAGAAAGAATGAAAGCAAACGATGCATTTTATGTTTGATAATTTTTTTTTCCTTTTATTTTTAAGTTTTCTTTTTTTTTATTTTATTCGTCAAACATATTTACTGTTTAGTCATCTAACCAAGGCTTCTATTGGAATTCAGGCCTTCTCCACAGATTTCAGTTCTCTGGTAAGTGGTTCTGGGCATGAAATAGTTTGAATATTTTAAATTGGTGCATAAAATAGTGGTGCTTTTGCTTCCATATAGATTGTACACTTGAGGAAGGCTGAAGAATGAATTGGCTGTGGAATATTGTGATAACAAAAACAAAAAAAAAGATGAATAATTTCTACTATTCTTTTGACAAAAGCCACTTCCAATCGTTTAAAAAAAAGTTCATCACTGTTTTCCATTTTCAATCTTTGCATATATATATACATATATATATATATACACACATATATATATATATATATATATGTGTGTGTGTGTGTGTGTGGTGTAGATATAGAAAAATCCAAAGGAGTATCCTGTGTATAAGATGGTAGGATAACTTTCTAGAAGATCTCTAAATATATATGTATATAAATACATATAGAGCAAATATATGTAAAAATTAAGACAGACACGTTATTCCATGGTTAAGTGGATGCATAGGCCTATTTCAGGCGAACCATTTTCAGCTTCCGTCTTTATTGTACAGAAGATTTCTTAATTGTTACACACACACACACACACACACACACATATATATATATATATATATATATATATATATATATATCATGATCAGTTAGATTTCAAAAGACTTATCTTAGGACTGACTTTAAGTTTTACTATATCAGGGTCAGATAAATCTACCGAATTCATTAGTAAGTATCATATTTATATATACAGTATAAGGAATGCTAATTAGATTCCAAACAAACTTCAAACTATTTTAGGCTAAAAACTTCATCACATGACAACATTTAAAAGCTAAAATAACATTTAACTTAAATTATTTGACCTTTAAATTTTTATGAAGATATTTATGTCCCCCCCACCAAAACACTATTAGGGTACAAACTTAAATTGAACTACCGTCTCATAAAAAGTCAGGAATATTTGTCATGATAAAAAACATTGACTTTCTTCATCATTTTAGAAATGGGGGTCCTGTTCATAATATAAATACAGTGTCAAACCGATCCATGACTTCATAAAGAGTTATTTGTACATTGTTTTTATTTTCAAATGTCAACTGATTTTCATACAATAACCAAAGTTAAGCAATGTCAAATCTGGTCAGTACCAAGATGGGTGACCACTTGGGAATACCAGGTGCTGTAAACTGGATGTGTGGTTGGTGTAATGTAAAATGGTTTTGAATTGAAAATTGAAGAGACAAGTTCCAATCCCAGTTGGGTTCGTTATATATATTCATACGCAAATACTCTTGAGAAAGATATGGATCCATCTCTTCTCCTTTCATTTTTTTCTCTCCCTCCAATAGGACTAGATAGGTTCACCTATTACCCAGTTCACACACTTCCCCAGTCTTTTGAATAGAAGTAGAGGTTTATCTCTTGTTCACTGTTTAAGATTAAGCTTCCAGTTCCTTCTAAAGTTTACTTCAAATCTATACTTCTAACTTCTCTGCTTAAATTCGGATTATTTATTTGCTATTTATTTTATTTTTATTTTTTTCTTTAATAGGAGTCGATAGGTTTGCCTATCATCAGGTTCACACTTCTCCTCAGTCTTTTGAACAGGAGTAGGTGTTTCCTGTAATTCCTGTTTAGGATTGTGTTTCTGGCTCCTTCTAAAGTCTTCTCATTCTCTTTCACTCCCAGTAGTCTCTTGCATCTTAGTAGCATTAATACCTTACTTGGGGTGAATTGATTAAAAAAAATATAGTAATGACAAAGTATGACAAGTTCATTTAATTAGTTTTTCAACTGAGTTGATTATATTTTCTGCATGAGTAATCTATGATTTTTTTTATACAGTTAACTCCATTGTCATGCATAAAAAAGAATTCTGCTTTTGAAATCATTAAAAATAAAAAAAATCTTAAATGAAAATAACAAAATAAAAGGAATAAAAAGAAATGTATTTGCAGCTTCCTTTTACCAACATACTTAATTAAGTAATATCTTCTGTGGCCATAAAAATGGAATATTTTATTACTAAGTAGAGAAGATCAGGCTGCCTAACCAATAAATATATATATCACATTGTGTTATATATTACAAAGTAGATTACGTCTGGATTATACTATCAGCCAGTTAAATGGCATACATGATACACACTTGGGCGATCATGTCTTGAAAATGACATGACTGGGTAGAAGATTTTCCTGCAGTAGGTTGTCATTAGTTTCTGTGGTAGACTGGCTGCCAACCAAGGCTATAGAACCCAATCTGTTCTGCTATTTAACCCATAGCTGAAGGTAGAAGAGACAGATTAATACCTTTCCCAAGGGAAAGGTATTAACAACAACAAGACATGCACTATGATACAAGAGCAATCTAGTCCTATATATTAAATGAAGTTTAAGGTTACTTGGATTCCCTTAAGGTTACTTGGATTGATAAGCACCTGAAGAGAGCTGGAAGGCAGGACAGGTGAAATGTTGTGATAATGACAACAAAGATAAGGACATTCATCTGAGTAAATAATATTTCAATACTTTAACACAATTAAAAAACATTAATCATAGACTGATATTTGAAACAGTTTTTGATAAAGTTTTCCAATTTTTTAAAAAATACCTTTTTATATCACAGCAAAAAAAATATTTTTTTAATTATTATAGAATAATTATTTTTATTTTTTTTACATTTTAAGAACTTTGTTTGGAAAACCACTAAAATCTAATCTCTTTGAAAAAGAAGAAATTTCATCAGTTCTTCTGGGAGAGGCAAGTTCTTGATTTTTTTGGCAAAAGGAAGCAGCTGTTGTTTACGTATGAAGTGACGCACCAAATTCTTGAGTGAGAGTGGCCGACTTCCAAGTTCTGTGAACATCTTCTTTTCTTCTTCATTCAATTCCTTACAGGTAGAAATTGCATGCACATCAAAAACACTGCTGGCTTCAATTAGCAGATTGAGCAACTGTTTATCCTTACGAATCACAGGCATATATGAAAGCACACCAAATGGATCCTTCTTTCTAACAACTGTTGACGCCCCAGCAAAATGCACCCAGGCTCCAGATTGAATCAATAGAAGCACAACATCATAACCAATACTTTCATGGTTACTTAAATATTCAATCAGGGGAGATAAGCAGGGAGCTATATAGTTCATGACGCCAGCATGAAAGTTAGGATTGGCGCCAGCTTTGATCAGCAGTTTAATGATTTGCATCTGGTTCTTCAAATTGGTTGAAGCAGCTGCCATCATGAGGGCCGTACAGTCATCATCAGTGGTCTCATCAATATCCTGTGGGAAGCAGAGAACCAGCTCGACAAGATCAATTCGATCAGTAAGGACGGCTGTATGAAGAGCATTGTATTTATAATTTGGACACCGTGAAATACAAGCATGTTGCAAAAGAAGTGTTCTGGCTACAGAAAGGTTTCCAGCTTCCAGAGCGATATGCAGAGCAGTCTTCTGCTCAAATCTCTCTGGACGCTGTTGGTTCACATCTGCCCCCTTCTTGATCAGCAAGCGAACAGCCTGAATCTCATTTTCTTTTGCTGCCGTCATCAATGGTGTGAACCCTGTACGATTTACAGAATTTGGGTTCGCACCGTAGTTCAGCAAGAGATCAAGGCATTCAATGTTTTTTAGTGGAAGCAGATTGATCTCATACCCCATGAAATATCTTCGATTTGGGTTGGCACCATTCTTCAACAGGAGCTTTACCACTTTCACGTGGTTGTTTTCTAAGGCTAAATTTATTGGTTCCACAGTTGCATCCTGGCTGACAGGTTCTTCCGAATCATCAGAAGCATCACATACAGTGCTTACTTCCGGAGCCATATAACCATTACAGTCAATCGATTGAGCCATATCTGTTTTGACTTCTGCTAAATGCTTTATTGCATTTTGCTCTGTTTGTGACTCTTGAAAGGCTTCCACTTTGCTGAGTCCAATACCATTCTGTATAGAATCTTCAAGTGAGTCTTCTACAAGCATAACCGATTTCTTTCTGGGCATTGGAGTGTATTCTTTGTTGTCAATATTAACATGTGCACCATGTTGTATGAGGTACTTTAAACATTTGTAATTACCCTTCTTGGCACACATGTGTACTGGGGTATAACCTTCATCATTTTTAGCATTGATATTACAGCCCAGATTTATAAAATGTTTCATGGCATCCAAATTGTTTGCGTAGGCAGCATAATGAAGAGGCACCATTCCCCGGTTCACAGGGCGGTTCACGTCTCCTCCATATTTAAGTATCAGCTTTATGTCTTCCATTGGCATCAAATAGGTCACCGTCTCGGCCAGAAGACGCTGAACCTGCCTCTTCTCATTTTCCTCTTCTTCAGCATTTAATTCTTCGATTGTCTTTAGTTTTTTTTTCAGTTTCTCTTCACAACCTTCCCCCTTTAAACTAATGTCATTTTCCAGTTCCTGTCAATGAAAGACAAAGAAGGCAGCCATTTACAAATATGAGCCAATGAAAAGGGAGAGAAGTGAAAGGTCAAATTGACTGCTGTGCCTTGCAAGAGTTATCTCCTCTTGCAAACAAATAAATAAATAAAATAAAACAAATAAAAATAAAATTAAAAAAGCAATTTTAAAAATAACTAAAACAAAGAAAGCTTTCAAAACTGTCAAAACACAACAGAAAGCTAAAAATAAACGAGAATTTTTAAAAAATGGGTAAAAAATCCAATTATTTTATCAGTTGTTGTATATGAATAGTTGGATAGAAGTATTTTTGTTATTATGTCTTATATTCTTTCAATGCTTTCCTTCTATAAAAGTACAGAATATTGTAAAATATAACCTTGCCAGATGATCCCTGACCAAAAGGGTGAAAGTGAAGTTGTTAACGGTTGGAGGTTAGGGTTATATTTTATAATTTCTATGTTTAATTGGAGTAGATAGACTAAACTATCGCTCGTTTCATCCTCCACCCACATCTATTGAACGGGTGAAGAGGTTCATCCCTTGTATCCTGTTTAGGATGTGGTTTCCGGCTTTCTCTTTTCCAATCTTTTTGCTCTTACATAGCCCCCTGCACATCAGTGGTGTTATCGCCTTGCTTGGGGTGATATGATGAAAAATATATATATATATATATATTGTTAAAAACAACAGACATTTATAGTTTAGAACATGTACAAATTATAATTTACTTTAAAAGTGTACATTTTGTTTCGACATCAAAAAAACAATGTCTCATCAATGTCTCATAATGATGTAATAAATGTTATTTTTGAAAAAAAAGTGTCCGAGGCACAAACACCAACAAACAGTCAAGGTCAATGTGGTCTGTTCTAGTTCTCACATGAAGAGAAAAAAATTCAATTTTGATGCAGAAGAATCCACCAATGTGTGACATATTACTGCCTCACATTTTGGCATTTGATGATACTTTTTAAGAATTAGATTTAAATTTTGCTTTTCTTTAAGATATACAAATGGTTGCAATACGTATGAAATCTTTCTGGCTGACATGCCTGCCTATTCATCTCTCTTCCTCTCAGTCTCCACTGCTTATCACTCAAAAATACCTTCTTCTATGTGCCCTGTCCTTTCAGGACGTAGGCAATCATGGTTCTGCCCTTCTCTCTATCCCTGGTGGCTCTTAGTATGCTTTCTACTGTTACAACTCATAACCCCCGTTCCGTCATCCACCTGATCAGGCCCTTCAAATATGTTTTCTTCTTCTGTCTCTTTTTCCTTCTATCTGGCCTGTCAGTATCAGGTTCTCCAAGCCCTCCTTCCTCATTACATGTCCCAGGAACTTCACTTGTCTCTTCCTGATGCTCACTATTAATTTTCTTTTCGTTGCCATTCTTTCTAAAACACCTCATCGTTGCTCGCATGCTCGGTCCACAATATCCGCAGCATCTTTGTGGGTCCATGGTACCCTAGCTGGGAACCTTTTCCTAAAGGTGTCCATGGACCTCCTGTTTGGGAATGCATCCACTGGGTCTGCAGCCCTTTAGTTGGAAAATTGTTCTTCTCTTTGGTGATAATCTGCCAATGTGCTCGCTTTTGCACCTCCCCCCCACAACTTTATCACACCCTGAAATTGATCTTTTGTCTACTCAGTTGGGGAAATTATCTTAAAGGGGGTAGAGTGTTTAAAAATAAAGGTTTGGTCTACTGGGAAAATTATGCCAAGGTTGTGGTTGGGATTTAATTGTATTTTAGCATTTGTTTTCTTTAGCTTTCATTTACTGCTTAAAAAAAAAAAAAATCTGACATTCGATGTACAACAACTGAATAAAAATTCCATGCAATTATGTTTCGTATCCAGCTCAATTCTAGTTCTAATAAAACAAAACAAAACGTTATGAAACATGTAAATACACTCAAACGTAGGAAACACTTCCGCAGCTGTGGGAGTGAAAGAAAAGTTATAATCTGAAAGCTAAGTTTTTCCTTTCCGGCAGCAACAGCAATGAATAAAAAGAAAAATAATAAACGTTTAGCATTTAACAAATGACCCACTGTATCCAACCATGCTTGAAGATGCAAAATTTATGCATGGCAAAATTTTATCAGAGCCAAAAAAAAAACCCCTTGAAAATTATTTTCTTTCTTTACTGAGCTTCCATAGATGCAATGATATAATTGTTAGTGTGTACTGTCATGATTTCTGTAAAGTCTTGATTCTTGATAAAATCCAATGAATTTCTTTTTATAATCATTTCACCCCAAGCAAGGCAGAAATGCCACTGGTGTGCAGGGGGTTACAGTGATAGAAAAAAAAAGGTACAAGTATATCAAAGAGAAGATAAGCAATTGGAATCAAGTAGATAAAAGATTGCAGTTGACGTTGCATTTAAACTTTTGGAAAGCAAATGGAAGTGAGTTCCACAAACAGGAAGCGCAAGAAAAGAAACTATTAGAGTAGAAGAGGTGGCTACATTTAACTATTTATATGGCAAAAAGATGGGACTTTGATGCAAAACTAGTAGCACGAGTATATACACATGGTCAGGTTACCAGGGATAAAAAACTCGTCAGAGCATTTTCCATGAAAATACTTGTAAAAAAGAAAGAGTGAAGCAACATCATGCCAGTGAGAAAGTGATTGAAGGTAAGTTGCCAAGTCAGGATTGATTATATTGCAGATCCTCCTTTGGATTTTGTCAAGAACCTCAAGATGAATAGCTGGAGCACCTGACCAAATATGGCAACAGTATTCAATGCATGGACAAATGTTAGATTTATAAATGTGCAAAATGGATTCCGACAAGAAAAACTTCCTGGCCGACACAGTGAACCAACCTTCCTAGCAGTAGATGCAGCTATGGATTCAATGTACTCATTCCATTTCAGGTCATTTGAGAGAGTGAGGTGTAGTGCGTAACTCTCTAGAAGACTAGTGTCATCCATTCTCATGGTACACAAGAATGATTGTTAAAGGAGAGCAGCTTTGTTTTGAAGGCATGAAAATTTACAAGCCATTTCCTACACCATTCAATCAAAGATTGGAGGTCCTTTTGAAGTGCACCAGCCAGGTTTACTTTTGTCAGCCTTTGCATAATTCTTACAGAGATGATCTGCAATGTTATTGGTTCTGACCTGACATCTCAGATTTACTCACTTTCCCACTGCCGTAATGTAGTTTCCCTGTGCCTTTTCTAGGAATATTTTCATGTCAATTGTTCTGATGAAACTTTCCTCTATGCTACATTGACCATGAATTTAAGCACAATATTAGATTGAAATTTATCAAGAATCTTTAAACATATACCAGGGGCAATAGACCACATGAGGCTGCAATATTCAAAGCATAGACAGATGGTAAACATAAATATATAATATGCAAATATATATATCTGCTCAGTATCATATTCAAATGTAAACAAAGCAATTTTCAAAGAAGTAACGGATTTTTTATTTATCAATCTGAAGTTTTTATCCATGTAAACCTTATTTTTAGTTGTCACTCATATTTGAGTAGACACACTATTTATTTATTAAACAGTATATTAATTTATTTTCATCTATCAGCCTGATTATTTGAGAAATCTAATTAAAGAAGAATATGTGCAAGGATTTTTTGAATATTCAGGCCTTCATAAATATAAGTCATTGGAATATGCAGACAGTTTGATCCCAGTACTATTTACAGGTTGTGTCAATTAGCTCATCGTGTCAAGCACACCTGAAAAGAAATTTCACACCTACAAATTCCCAATGGCGGACAAATCAATTGAAGAAAGGCAAAAGCTGACATTTTTTCTTTACATTTCTGTACTACCGCCCATGTTGAAATAACATAGTTCTACTAGACAATTTTTGTTGTTCTTTTTTAATAAATCTTTATTATCTATCCATCTATCTAAATCTAAACTTATTTATAAATGGAACTTTGTCTGTGTGCGTGCATGTGTGTCTGTGTGTGTCCGTTACCTATAGACTCCGAAACAACTGAACCAATTTTCTTGAAAATTTACACAGTTGTACTATAAGCATCTGCGAGTGTTCTTAGCTAGGTTTTCTGTCGAGGTACCCCCGATAAATATCGAAAAAATCGGATTATAGAAGGAGTGGTCCGATTTTAATAAAATTTAATACACTCATAGACAAAGACATAAGAAATGATATTCAGAAGTTTCAAGGTTGCAGTTCTTACAATGGTGCAGAAAATCAATTATATATATATAAAAGGCAAGATGTTTGTGTGTGCGTTTATCTGCCTGTATGTCTGTATTTTTTTCAGCCCTTTTATTTTAGTTTTTGCTTCGGGTTTGGCTCTAAGTAGGTATAATTGTAATTCTTAGTCTCAGCCATGATACCATTCACTCAGAGGACTTATTTAGCCTTCAAAATTCAGTTTACGACGAAAAATGCTTATTTGATATTGATACCAGGAAATCAAAATTTGACTTACATCCATTCATTTTTCTTTCAGTCTACGGTATCGCTTTAACTGGAAACAACTATTGCTTTTTAGTCTTTCGTGCCAATGTCCAAAGAGTCTGATCTCCAGGACCATGGATTAGTTTTAAAGCTTTCATTACATCCGAGCAACACTGGGCTATACTGCTAGTTGAAGATAATTCTGTTTGTTGAGGCATCTATTTCTTCAAAGGCATTATTCATCCAGTATCCAAACCAAAAGAACACCACAATTTGGAAAGAATTGGAGATAGTAAATAATTTTGTTCTTCTTCTTGCCAGGAATCACAACACCATCTACTATATGATACAACTAGCTGTGAATAGCACCACAACCGATGGAGACACACCCAGCAAAGTTATCATGAGCACAGATGTATGTTCATAGCTGTAGTCTCCTACCAGCTATCAGTATAGCTGATGCAAATCTCCTGGAGGGCAACACACTGTGCCTCCCTGGCTTCACTTTTTCAACTGACCTGAAGTGGAATGACTATATCGAATCTATAGCTGTATTACTGCTAGGAAGGGTTGGGTCATTGTGTCAGGCCAGAAAGTTTTTTTCCTGCCAGAATCCATCTTGCACATTTATAAATCTACCATTCGTCTGTGCATTGAATACTGTTGCCATATCTGGTTGGG
This sequence comes from Ascarosepion bandense, assembly GCA_037127315.1. Lineage (NCBI taxonomy): Eukaryota > Metazoa > Mollusca > Cephalopoda > Sepiida > Sepiidae > Ascarosepion > Ascarosepion bandense. Next base: position 513,481 of record JBBBDQ010001462.1, on the reverse strand, counting down.
TGCTCCTGCTAGTCATCTTGAGGTTCTTGTCAGAATCCATCTTGCACATTTATAACTACCATTCGTCCATGTATTGAATACTGTTAGCATATCTGGTCGGGGGCTCCTGCTGTTCATCTCAAGGTTCTTGTCAGAATCCATCTTGCACATTTATAAATCTACTATTCATCCATGAATACTGTTGCCATATCTGGTCAGGTGCTCCTGCTATTCATCTCAAGGTTCTTGTCAGAATCCATCTTGCACATTTATAAATCTACTATTCATCCATGAATACTGTTGCCATATCTGGTCAGGTGCTCCTGCTATTCATCTCAAGGTTCTTGTCAGAATCCATCTTGCACATTTATAAATCTACTATTCATCCATGAATACTATTGCCATATCTGGTCAGGTGCTCCTGCTATTCATCTCAAGGTTCTTGTCAGAATCCATCTTGCACATTTATAAATCTACTATTCATCCATGAATACTGTTGCCATATCTGGTCAGGTGCTCCTGCTATTCATCTCAAGGCTCTTGTCAGAATCCATCTTGCACATTTATAAATCTACTATTCATCCATGAATACTGTTGCCATATCTGGTCAGGTGCTCCTGCTATTCATCTCAAGGTTCTTGTCAGAATCCATCTTGCACATTTATAAATCTACTATTCATCCATGAATACTGTTGCCATATCTGGTCAGGTGCTCCTGCTATTCATCTCAAGGTTCTTGTCAGAATCCATCTTGCACATTTATAAATCTACTATTCATCCATGAATACTGTTGCCATATCTGGTCAGGTGCTCCTGCTATTCATCTCAAGGTTCTTGTCAGAATCCATCTTGCACATTTATAAATCTACTATTCATCCATGAATACTGTTGCCATATCTGGTCAGGTGCTCCTGCTATTCATCTCAAGGTTCTTGTCAGAATCCATCTTGCACATTTATAAATCTACTATTCATCCATGAATACTGTTGCCATATCTGGTCAGGTGCTCCTGCTATTCATCTCAAGGTTCTTGTCAGAATCCATCTTGCACATTTATAAATCTACTATTCATCCATGAATACTGTTGCCATATCTGGTCAGGTGCTCCTGCTATTCATCTCAAGGTTCTTGTCAGAATCCATCTTGCACATTTATAAATCTACTATTCATCCATGAATACTATTGCCATATCTGGTCAGGTGCTCCTGCTATTCATCTCAAGGTTCTTGTCAGAATCCATCTTGCACATTTATAAATCTACTATTCATCCATGAATACTGTTGCCATATCTGGTCAGGTGCTCCTGCTATTCATCTCAAGGTTCTTGTCAGAATCCATCTTGCACATTTATAAATCTACTATTCGTCCATGAATACTGTTGCCATATTTGATCAGGTGCTCCAGCTGTTCATCTCAAAGTTCTCGTCAGAATACATCTTGCACATATACAAATCAACCATTCATCCCTGCATTGAATACTGTTGCCATATCTGGTTGGGTATTCCTTCTATACATCTTGAAGTTCTCAACAAAATCCAAAGAATGACCTGCAATGGAATTGGTTTTTGCCTTGGCCTCTTGACACATCATTTTCTTACCGACATGATGTTGCTTCCCTTTGTTTTTTCTACAAATATTTTCATAATGATTGCTCAAACCAGCCTTTTTTTCATGTTACCCTGATCACATGAATTTAATCGCACTACTAGATTGGCATTTAGGTCCGATCCCCTTACTATTGAAATAGTTAAATGTAACTGTCACTGCTACTCGAACAGTTTATTTTCGAGTACTTCCCACCTGGTGAACTCTCTTCTATTTACTTGCTTGCCTGATAGCTACAATCTCCAAAAATTTTAATGCAATGTCAACTGCCATGTTCTATCTTCTTGAATCCAATTCATATTTTATCTTTTCTTCAATACCCTCTGTATCAAGTCTTTTCTTTCACGGTAACCCCTGAGCACTAGAGGTGGTCCCACTTTGTTTGGGATTAAGTGATTTAAAAAAAAAAAAAGAAAAAGAAAGATGTTAAGGTGTCCTGCTGTTTTTAGTGATTTCAAGGGGAGATAACTGTACTTTGAAATAAATGTACTTGGGAATGATTATTGAGGATAAACTTTTTTTTCAACTTGTCAGATACAATAGGTTAAATCATGAACAATGCAGAAAAAAACAAACAGAGAAAGAAAAAATTAAAACTTGAAAAGAAGCAGGTCTAGGAGCATTATCTTCTTCGTATTCTCTTCATTATTTTAGTCACAGGAATATGCATCATAAATAATAATTCATAAGTTACCATTAGAGCTGAATCATATTCATGATCACGAGTCCCATAACCCGTTGGGATCATAGGGGCAGAAAATGTATTAGAGGTATACCTTGGGTTACGTCGTCTCGAGTTAAGTCATTCTCAATTATACATCGTTGTCGAAAGAAATCAAAATCAGATTTAAATCATTTTATTCAACTTTATATCTGTCCACTACAAATATTGAAATCATAATGTCACTAGAAAAGCGTTAAAAGCCCATAAACTCATGTTACTGTACAACGAATAAGAATAAAAGTATATAAAATCATATTGAAATACGTACACTTACAGTAAATATTAACATAATCATAATCATAAATCATAATCATAATCATAAATCCTTGAAAACAAAATTTTTATTTTTTTATTTTTTTTTAATCATATCACCCCGAGCAAGGTGGTAACGCCACTGATGTGTGGGGGGGGGGGGGCTACATAAGAGTAAAAGGATTAGAGGAGAATGAAAAGGACGCACCAGTTAGGAAGGAGCTAGAGAAGGATGGGAATACAGGTGTGATGACAGTTGCGAAGGTGGAGAGAAAGGAAAGGATATACAGGGCAGTGTGGAAAGAACTAGGGTCAAGTGGTTAAGAGATGAGAATTGACCTTGCATTTAAATTCCTGGAGGTTGTAGCTGTCAGGAAAGCAAGAAAAGAAGCTGAAGGAGTAGAATTGTCATCTGCATTTGGTTGATCCAAAAACATCTGTAATCTTTCGAGAAAAGAATAACACAGTTCAAGGAACTCTCGACCAGTTTCTTATTAAAAAGCATATCAGATAACATTATCATCATTCTGCAGCCTCGGCCAAGATTCAAAATCTTGTCAGTAGCTGAATACTTGATGCTTCGCCAGAGCTACCAAGGGTGTTTTTATCGTGACACCATCACTAGATGGGTTGCCTACCACGGCTTAAGAGAGGCCCATTCACCTTCATTAAGAGAAGGATATCCCACGTCAGTTTCCCAACCTGGTGTTTTTTACAACCTCGCAATAACAACAACAGCCATAATCAGCTGTTGATATTGACAATCAACAGCCATCTACATCTGCGATGTAAATAAACAAATTGAATGTAAATATTGATATATTTAACATAAATTTGTTTATTTTCTACTATCGCAAAATAATTTTAATAACTGTATTTGTTACTTAACCTTGCAAAATCAATTTATTTTATAATGTCTTAGGGCAAACAATATTCCCCAAAAAAGAGTTTGCAATGTAGCATAAAGATTGCCAAATTGTAAACATCTACATTTACAAGTACATATATACACGGATTCATAAATTTAGACTACTTTGTTTTTTCTGTACTATATTAAAAACTAAAACTTATTTGTTTGTAAACTTAAAATAGATTCTTATTGACCATATATTATTAAAAATGCATTTATAAATAAAATACAGAACTGGGAATAATTAATCTGTGGTTTAGTCTAGTTACAAGTAAATTCAACTTTAGTCATTTTTTGACATAAAACACCTTTTCTTGAATGAATTACCGACATAAGTTGACATATACCTGTACAACTGTATCAACAGTAATGTGCTTTGGGCAAGATAACCTGACAAAGCCCAGTCTCTCTGGGATAGTTTGAATTCAGTTTTACTTCTGTTAGACTGGTTGCCAACCAAGGCAATAGGGCCAGTTTGTCTGGGTATTTACTCATAGCTTGTGGGAGAAGATATGAATTCATTCCATTCCCAAGGGTATTATGTGTCATGAACATAACAAACTTAACTGGAATTAGAACTCTTCTATCTGATTTCTTATTCTCTTGTTACACCACCACACATCCACTAATCACATTAACAAATTCTAAATAAAATGTAAATTTAAAATGTTTCTTTATTATGTAACCAGCACTGATAAAATTCCTAGAATTAAACCACTGAATAATAATTTAATTTTCTGATCATATATGATCAGTATATTATTTAAATTTATTGCTGTCTGAGTTTCTGAGAGAAAAAATGTTCATTATTTGTATTTGGACTAATGTCCTCATTTTTTTTGTTATTATCACAATGTTTCGACTATTGTATCAGGTTTTTTTCAGGTGTCTGTTGATCTGGGTAACTTTCAGGGAATTTCCAATTGAACCCTTTTGTTGAATTGGCTAGATGCAACCATAAGTCTTATGCTAGCAATTATTTTCTCTCATACTTCTTGCTGATTGAAAAAACAAAGGGAAGCAACATGTTGGTGAGAAAATGAGTCAAGAGGCCAAGGCAAAAACCAATTCCATTGCAGGCCATTCTTTGGATTTTGTTGAGAACCTCAAGATGTATAGAAGGAATACCCAACCAGATATGGCAACAGTATTCAATGCAGGGATGAATCGTAGATTTGTAAATGCACAAGATGAATTCTGATGAGAACCTCAAGATGAATAGCAGGAGCACCCGACCAGATATGGCAACAGTATTCATGGACGAATGGTAGATTTATAAATGTGCATGATGGCTTCTTGCTTTCCAGTCAACTTTGATTTTGAAAAGTTTTAATGCAATGTCAATCATTATTTACTGTCTTCTTGATTCCTGTTCTTGTATTGTTCTCTCTACTCAATAATTTCTTTTTCTTTTACACTCAGAAATCCCCCCCTTGTGTCTTAGTAGCTTTATTGCCTTGCTTGGAGTAAAATAACTTTTCAAAATCTATGCAGGATATATAGTTCTTGTTCCACTGTCCATATCTAAATTAATATGTCACTAAATTCTATTCCTGTTTTCACCAACTCTGAATTTGTACAACCTGAACTAGGAATTGAACTCACAATTCAGGAATCAATGATTTAATCCTCTAGGTCAGTGGTTCCCAAATTTTTTTCTCTGAGCTACATTTTTGGAATGAAAATTTGCTCATGCCTCAACAAATTTTATGTCATAAAAAAAATAACAACAGATTCAAAGTTATCACATTATCATTGACAACTCTCTCCTTGAATTTGCAAACCCTAGTTACTATATTCTTAATACAACACAAAGAGATCACAATGATAAAATTGGTCAATAACTATTTATACTGGACTCATGCATGCAATTACAAGTAATCCATAATAATATTTTAAATTTTGAAATCATATTTATTTTTAGTATATGAATATTTTTAAACTGTTTCTAAAATTTTGATTGCTATTCCACCTCACCTATGAGGTGTACTGCATAATTTGGGAACCACTGCTCTAGATTTTTGTCCTATGGAAACAAAAACAAGGTGTATTATCCCTAGACACAGAATACATGAGAATAATCTATACACATATTTAAAAAATAAAGTGTTCAATTCAAAATTCTGTGGAGATTACCTGGATTGAAAGCCACCTGATGTCAAAATTTGTGATAATAACAATGAAGATAAGGATATTAGTCCAAATATAAATAACACACATAATGAAAATTCATCATTCCAGAAATTCTTAATTCTAAAAAAAATATTTCACAAAATCATAAAGTATTGTATCAATTTTGGAAGGGCATAAAAAAACCGTGCACCTTCGTGCGGTGTAATGGTTAGCAAGCTTGTCTTGCTAGAACCATTATAACTGAGTAGTGAGTTCGATCCTCACTGGGTACCCCCTTCTTTCGGCTGTGTGTCAAGTCTAAGCTGCACTTAGAAAAGCACCTTCCTTCAGGTTTGGGTGTTGGGTGCAGAGCTAACAACCCTGCCCCATAAGAAAAAAACAGTTTGTTACGGAAACAGCAAAAATGCTGCCCGACACACCATTGGGTGTAGCGGAAAAGTTTTTTCTTATAAAAAAACTAACAAAAGAAATTTTTTTCTGGAAATTTGTTAAAGGTTTTAAAATTATTTCTCATCTTATTTAAATTGCCAATTTTATCTGGAAAAAAAAAAGAAAAACAATTAATTTCTTAATTGCAATACAGAATAACCACTATTTGAAAGATGCATATACTTACAACATATCTTCGGTTCTCCCTGATCTCAAAATAATAAAACTTTAAAACACATTTTTTCTTTTTTTAACTTTTAAAAGATGAATCATTTTCAGTCATTATTAACTTTTGACTCATATTTCATTTTAATTTCATTTGCTGCAAGAGTGCTGGTGATTAGGGTTCAAGCCCAGGTAAAGCTTGGGTACTAAATGCTGTCTTTTTTTTTTTATGCAAGCATTGCTACTTAATAGAGAAGAGGGACACAATTTTTCCTTCCTCTTTTGTTTTTTTGCCAAACTAAAATAAGCTGAAAAATTTCAATGCTGTTTAACAGTGAAAAATTGAGGGAAAGAAAGTATCAAGACAAAAAGGCTTAAAACAAAATCTCCCTGAAATGACATGCAAATCTGGGTTAGAAATGAAGACAGTGCAGGTTAATGAGCCATGCATACAAGTTTTTTTCTATTCAAACTGAAAATTGAAATCAAGTTCTTTGGGAATACTTTGAAAAAAAAAAAAAAAAAAAAAAATTTTCATGAAGCAGTCTTGTTAAAATGCTGTTTGAAGAAAAATCAGTGAATAATTTCACCTGATTTAGAAATTTTGTACACATTTGGGAAAGAAAATATTCGAAACTTTCAGTAAATTATTATTCCATGGTACTTTTTCCAAAAAAACAAAAATAATAGCAACAACCTGTATTTTTGATTCCTGTTTTTGTTTTCTGAAAGCAGATTCAACTACTATGAGACATTTGCAGAGACATTTGTCATTTCTGTCGACATTTGCAGAGACATTTGTCGTTTCTGTGATTATTTAAAGGAGAATGTTTTAAAGTGAAATGGAATTGAGATTGATACACCTAAATAACAAAATGGTACAAAGAATATACGATTAATTTAATACTGTCAATATCTAGACAGGCAAATATCAAAGTTTATAAAGGATGCGATGGATAAATTGTCGCCATTTTATATTTTCAATATATATTGTGCATTGTACATTTTCGATTTTGTCAAGGGCATCAGTTGGCGCAATCTGTGAGAAAAAGGGCACCATGATGCAATTTGCTCTGCCAGAAATTTGGAAATAACATGCTGTACTGCGTAGCATTCATGCCGAAAGCTCCAAAATTAACATTTCAGAGTATTTGGGTGTGAGGACAGTTGAGAGGATTCAGAAAGAGTTGGATTATATATCCAGTCAAGATCATGGTGTTTGGAGTAGTTAGTAATGATGACAATGTTATACTTCCATTCATTTTCCCACAGGACCTCAGACTCTTCACAGAGACCTATACGAGCACTCATAATTATTAGGCCACTCCAGTTTAAAAAAAAAATTATGTATTTCATCCTGTTTTTAGTATTTATTGCCAAATGAATAATTCTAAATGAAAATAGAATGGTTCTTTTCTGCACAATAACGTGTGCATCAAATGAACTCTTCTGGTGTCCAGTTTTTGTGCTCTCTTCCCCATGCTAGTCTCTTCTTATTATTGGCTGGCAAAAGCAAAAACTTCCTGGATGCCTTGTAAAATTTTGCAAAGTAATAATAACAAAAGAACCATTCTATTTTCATTTAGAATTATCCACATAAATACTAAAAATAGTATGAAATACATAATTTATTTTAAAAACTGGGGTGACCTAATAATTATGGCCTGTAATGTACATCAAGTGTCTTTAGGAGGCAGCCCTGCTCTGGGTCAAGAGGTTGCTTGCTGGAAAACCCTATGTCTAGCAACAGGACTCTGTATCATACCACACAAGCAGGAGAACTCAATTATTGCTGTCAGATAATTTTTTGCGACCACATTACCTCTTAAATCTAGCCAGCTAATTCCCCAGACAGCAAACTCCTTGACTATTATGTGTGGAGCACAGCTGAGCAAGAGACCATCAAAACTTCTTTCTAACACCAATGATGAATTGAAGGCAAGAGTTATGGCAGCATTCACTAATTTAAACAAGGAGATCATCCAGAAGAGATGTAGGGGATTCCGAAGTTGTCTGGAGGTCATGGTTGAAGCCAATGGCGATTTTGTTGAATAAATTTACTCTTTAATATTTCAAGATATTTTTGCATAATTTTGGTAAATATATTTGTTAAAATGAGATGTCTGTATTATTTTCATTATTGCATAATTTAGACATCAATTTATCCATTGCACTGTGTGTGTGTATGTGTGTGTGTATAAAAAGATAGATAGATAGATAGATAGATAGATAGATAGATAGATAGATAGATAGAAATCGATTGCAACAAAAACAGAAATAGCTAGAAATAGATTTTGATAGAAAGAAATTCTGACAGAAACAAACTGTGATTGATAGAAAAAACTAATACTGATAGACATTAACAGGTTATAATAGTAATCATTTGAGATTATCTCAAATAAAAAGTTGAACAAATGACAATTATTTAGATCAATATTTTTTTTCATTTAAAAAAAATTAAAATCAAAGCCAGTTTCAATTTTCTAAATTGTTTAGAATTTTTTTTCTCCAGAAAAATCAACAAACTTGATTTATTAAATAATGCTTTATTACTTTCTCTGAAATTGCCAAAATTAATTTTAATATTCTGGTATTTTTTTGGAATGATTACAAGTTTCAAACAACATCAAATAACTGGGTGTAGAACGGTTTTGATAAACATCTATTTTGGAATGGTTTCCCTGATGTGTTGTCCAACAGGGAGAACATATTTAAAGCAACCGTGTGAAACAATATAATGTGCAAAATATGGGACAAGAACAAAAGCATTACAAATTCAGACCAAGTGTAGTATGACAAACAAATACAATCTCTTTCTCCCTGTGTCATGTCACTTCAGGACATGAAAAATTATGGTTCTCCACAGCTTCTTTTCTTTTGTTGCTTTCAATTGTTCTTGCTACTTACAACCCCACTTTGTCTTTGTGGTTATTGTTCTGTCTTGCGCAAAAAATTATGTACTGCACTTTTTTCTTACTTTCTTTTTTTTGGTGTGCCTCGTGAGTGTTAAGTTCTCCAAGCTTTCTTTCCGCCTTACATATTCCATAAATCTCAACTGTCTCTTTCTGATTATGGAAGCACAAAATTAATAATTATCAGCTCTTTTCATAATTAGTGAATATTAAATTTATATTGTTTAGAGTTCATAGGGCAATTGGAATTGCGTTTTAATTATCTATACTAATTGACTGGTAAGTCTTTGAGAAATTGCTTTTTATATTTTTATTTAAGTAAAAAGAGGTTTTTATTGTTTTTCTGGAAATAAAGAAAGAGTTTATAAAAGTTTGATCTATTTGACAATTTAAGACATAAAATATGTCTTTGATTTTTATCTAAAAAAAATAAACAAAGTCACAGAAAAATAGTGTTTTTTTTAAATGTTTTTTCTGAGGTTTACTTTTATTTTGTTTATTTTTCATGGCTTATCAACCCTTTGTGCATTATTTAAAGTCAAAATATATATTTTTTTATTGTAAAACATAATCATTTTATTAAGAATATTGCATTAAAACATTTTAAGGTAATGATTGTCCTAGATAAAAGTCTTACTATTTAATCTATAGCTGGGGAGAGTATATGGATTCATACCTTTCCCAAGGGTACTTGCACATAAAAGAATGTAATGAACTTGACACGAATTTGAATTTAATTATTCAATTTTTGGTAAACTTGGACCTTTGTGCATGCAAAAGATCACTTTTTAAAACAATAAACATTGCCAATGAGAAATGGCAGTTAAAGTAATAGTAATGCCAAGAGAAAAACCGTTTTTTTGATTCTGTCTTTTGCTGACACAAAGGTCCAATTCTGCACCAATTTCTCATTCTGAGTTACTATCCATTACTCCAAATGCACAGTCTGCTATTGAGAAAAATTTATTTTGAGATATATATATATATATATATATATATATATATATATATTGATTGTTTAATTACTTAGTTTTTGGTCATAATAAAATTAGACCAGTGCATTTGTATTAAAAAGTGTTCAATGCAATTATATTGTAGAACTTTTGAATATTTTCCATTTGTAAATGTGTTATATGTGACCTAGGTTTCTACCATGAGTGGTGTCTTCAGGTAATTTGCAATAACTATTATTGCAAACAGTTATTGCAAATTGCCTAAAGACACCACTCATGGTAGAAACCTAGGTCACGTAATAACTCATTTAAAATGGAATATATATATATATATATATATATATATATATATATATATATATATATATATCAATAAATATACAAAATGCATATACATGCAGATATATAAATATTTTTCTGTTGTTAATAAAACAGTGCTCGATATAACAGAGCTATAAATTATATATTAATAAATATCCCAAAATAGTCAGTTCATAATAAGCACCTGATGATTACAGAATGTATGAAAGTCTGAATCATACTATAGATGTAGGATAATATGTGATATATATATATATATATATATATATATATATATACTCAAAACATTATTTAGTAGACATGGTGCTTTTTATAAACAGTGTCAATTATGTCTAGTAATATGCACATTTGAGATACTTAATGATGATTTGCTTTCTAACAGGGAATCGAGCCTAACGGATCAGATAGTGGTTTCTTCTACAAAGAGGGAAGCAGGTTTGTACTCTGCTGGAGAGTAAATTTTCTTTAAGTTTCTTAAATGTACAGGCCAGTAGATATAATTCACATGGGTTAAAAAAAAAAAAAAAAAAGAAATAGGGTGCTTACTTAAACTTTGGAGTTGCCAGAAATAACATCATACAAAAAAATCTAATAATTCTGTAGAAAAAAATAAAAATAAATATATATATATATATATATATATATATATATAGTGCCAAGTTGTGATAATGCTTATTGCCTAGATTATTCATTTTTCAGAGGTTTACTGATAAAAACATTTTTTTTTGTATTGAGATAGAGATGGGGCATTAATTGGATTAATGTGGAGAAGTTTGTCACTTAACTGAGCAGTCATATGACTTCAAAGTTTTGTGAAGGCACCGTTACAATGTCCCTACTTGTCAGGGCTTAATTTTATCTGTTGTTGTGTTCTGTTTTTTTTTCTTATCTATATAGAGCTTGGTGAAAATTAATATTTTGGTATGTGAGTGGTTTTTCAGGTGGTTAATTATATTTGATTGTTTTTGTTGTGTTGATTTCTTTTTAATATTCTATTATTGATTGATTTTCTTTTTATTGTGTTAATTTTCTTTTAGTATGTGTGAATGGGTGACTGCTTAATTGCTTTTTAATGAGTTGGTTTCTTTTTGTTATTTTGATTGATCTCTTTTTGTTGTGTTGGGTTGACTTTTTTTACTGTGTTAGTGTATGTCAATGCTTAAAGGATTTTTAGATCATGGTTAAGTGTTTGTATTCTTGAGTGTATTTGTGTTTGTAGGTTTTATGTGTGATTTTTTTTTTTCCATTTGGTGGTTGTTATATTATTTGTTTTTGTTGTGATTATATATATATATATATATATATATATATATATATATATAAAGTGCACACTAAAATTTCCAGTGCCAAAAATTTTCAACTGTATTTGCTCTCTTGTTTTAAAAAAAGACAGCTGGTAACTTTTATATATTTATTTATTTAGATATTTATTAACCCATTAATTTCCTGGTTCACAGTTTATTTGTCTTGCTTATACATTGTTCTTTTTATTTTTTTAAGCAGATTAATCTAAACTTATTTATAAATGGATCTTTGTCTGTGTGTGTGTGTGTTCGTTAACTATAGACTCCGAAAAGGCTGAACCAATTTTCTTGAAAATTTACACAGTTATACTATAAGTGTCTGCGAGTGATCTTAGCTAGGTTTTGTGTCGAGGGACCCCTGATAAATATCGAAAATCGATAATCAAAAAAATTGGGTTATAGAAGGAGTGGTCTGATTTTAATCAAGTTTGATACACTCATAGACAAAGACATAAGAAACGATATTCAGAAGTTTCAAGGTTGCAGTTCTTACAATAGTGCAGAAAATCGATAATATATATATATAAAAGGCAAGATGTTTGTGTGTGTGTCTGTTTATCTGTCTGTATGTCCATTATACAAATCCACAATTTTTATCCGATTCTTACCAAACTTCACACAAATATTCTTTAGGCTGAGTCTAAGCTCCAGGACCATGGATTAGTTTTAAAGCTTTCATTACATCTGAGCAATGCCAGGCTATACTGCTAGTATATATATATATAAAGGGCACACTAAAATTTCCAGTGCCGAAAATTTTCAACTGTATTTGCTCTCTTGTTTTCAAAAAAGGCAGCTGGTAACTTTTATATATTTATTTATTTATATATTTATTAACCCATTAATTGCCTGTGGATGTGCGCTGTGGTACAGTGGATATCGGCTCGGAACGAGAAACCGGGGAGCTGAGTTCGAATTCCAGTTGAATCCATTGTATTCACTTATGCGCAAATACCCTTGGGAAAGGTATTAATCCATCTCTTTCTTCCAGTTATGGGTTAAATAATAGGACAGATTGGGTTCTATAGCCTTGGCTGGCAACCTACTGCGGGATAATCTTCTGCCCAGTCAGTCATGTCTCTTTCGAGCCATGATCACCCAAGTGTGTTTCACATCTGGCACTTAACTGACTGAAAATAATAGTTAAAAACATGATTAAAGCTTCTACTGTGCATAAAATGGGGGATCAGTTTTATATTGTTATGAAGTAATAAACTGATCCCCCACTAATCACTACTTAATATAATACATCTCTTCCTCCTCTAGCTATGAGTCAAATAACAGGATAGATTGGGTTTTATAGACTTGGTCGGCAACCAGTCTACCGCAGAAAGCAATGGCAGCCTACTGCGGGATAATCTTCTGCCCAGTCAGTCATGTCTCTTTTGAGACATGATCGCCGAAGCGTGTATCACGTATGGCACTTAACTGACTGAATTGCCTGGTTCACAGTTTATTTGTATTGCTTATATATTGTTCTTATTGTTTTTAAGCAGAATAATAATAATTTCTCATCTCAAAATTTCAAACTAAGTATTGATAATATTGATAAGTATACATCAAATCTAAAATATGTCTTATAAAATATGTGTGCTGTGAGATGCTGGACCACCTCGGCGTTGATAATGGCTTCGAACACTTTGCCAAAGATCGGAAGAAGGCTGATAGGGCGGTAATTTTCAGGGTTAGAGGGTTCTCCAGTGTTTTTAAATATAGGAACTATAGAGGAAGATTTCCAACAGACAGGAAAGCAGGAAGCAGATAGGCAGAGGTTGTAGAGCTTAGAAAGGATAGAGGAGAGTTCAGGGGCACATTTCTTTAAGACTATGGTTGGGATTCCGTCACCACTGCTCGCTTTGTGAGGGTCAAGTTTTAAGATTATCTTAGAGACAAGCGAAGGTGTAATGTGGACATCATATCTGGTCGGGTGCCCCTGCTGTTCTCCTCGGGCTTCTCGATAAGGTTCAGAGGAGGGTCTGTAATGTGATAGATACCGACTTGGCAGACCGCCTGCAGTCTCTCTCCCACCGGCGAGACGTGGCTTCCCTGTGTCTCTTCTATAAATACTTTCACGGCTTCTGCTCCGATGAACTTAGATCACTGGTGCCCCCTAAATACAAATTTGCACGAGATACTAGATTAGCAACTAGATCCCACCCTTTTACAGTGAAACCGATAAAATGCAGCTGTAACTTCTACTCCAACAGTTTCTTTCCTCGCACTTCCCGACTGTGGAATTCTCTTCCAAACAATTGCTTCCCCGACGGCTACAATCTCCAGGAGTTTAAATGTAAGGTCAATACACACCTCCTAACACACTAACCTGCTCCCATTCTATCAAGCACTCTTCCCATCTGCCCGACCCTCATCCTCGCTATCCTTACTCATCTGTCACCTTTCTCCTGACATTCCCTATGTCTATCCACTCCTTCTCTTTACCTTCCCCTATGTAGCCCCATGCGCAATAGTGGCAGTGGAATGCCTTGCTTGGGGTGAGATGATTAAAAAAAAAAAAAAAAATCCTCTGTTTGGTGATTGGCTAATTGTGTCTAATATTATCATTGATTTTTTTTTCTTTTTTTTTTTAAATCATTTCACCCCAAGCAAGGCATTCCACTGCCACTATTGCGCTTGGGGCTACATAGGGGAAGGTAAATAGAAAGAGTGGTTAGATATAAGAAATGTCAGAAGGGGGGGGGGTTAGATAGTTGGGTGGGTGGGAAGAGTGTTTGAAAGAATGGAAGCGAGTTAGTTTGTTAGGAGGTGTCTATTGACCTTACATTTAAACTCCTGGAGATTGTAGCCATCGGGGAAGCAGTCATGTGGAAGGGAATTCCACAGTCGGGAAGTGCGAGAAGCTGTTGGAGTACAGACATAGAAGAGATGCCAGGAAGCCACGTCGCTGTGAGAGAGAGACTGCAGGTGGTCTGCTAAGTCAGTATCGATCACATTACAGACCCTCCGCTGTACCTTGTCGAGAAGCCCAAGGAGAATAGCAAGGGCACCCGACCAGAAGAAAAGATTTTGTTGTTTTGTGATCCAGCCTTTATACAGATTTGTGCTTGAAATAAAAATAGCATCAATATTACATTCCAATATAGGCTTACGGCCTATCACGTTGAATACACTAGTTCTTGCTCAATCACCGAATTTATGCAATGTTGAGCCTGGTCAGTACTTAGATGGGTGATCGCTTGGGGATGCCAGGTGTTGTAAGTGTTTAGTGATGGATGTGCATTGTGGTGCAGTGGATATCGGCTCGGAAAGAGAAATTGGTGAGCCGAGTTCGAATTCCAGTTGAATACCCTGCATTGGGAAAGGTATTAATCCATCCCTTCTCTCCAGTTATGGGTTAGATAACAAGGGTAGGACTTGGGGACCCTACCCTTAAAAACAAATCCCAATGAATCTTGATACTCGAAAAGAAAAAAGTATTACTAGACACAAAACTTATATAAAAACAACAATAAATTGTTGAAAGAAAAAGGTATTACCAGCAATAAATAAATAAAATTTAATTGGCAATAAATGACTCGCCGAGGTTGATATGCCATAAAAACAAAACAACCAACCAACATTCCAATATTTATGTCACTGTTTAAAAAGTTGGATGAGAAAGTTATTAATTTTATAAACTATATCCTTTTTTTCCTAACATTGTTCAAAATTTTAATTTAATTTTAATTAATTTAATTTGTTAATCTTATTGTTGTCATAACTGATGACATTCTGTAACTGAGCAATACAATTTTAGGTATGAAATTAACTATTTATGTATCAACAACCAACTCTAGAAAGAATGAAATTATGCTGTTTGATGATTGGTTACAAAAGATTTATAGTGAAATTAAAATTTTCTTGTTTTCTTATCCAATCATTGCACAGAAAAGAAAAACAGCATCAATTTTTCACTCCAATGTTCGTGTCGCTGAGTTAGATGAGAGAATTACCATATTTTCCCAAGCATCCACAATATGCACCCCTAAAATTGAGCTGAAAGTGTAGGAAAATGCTTCTACTCACATATAATATGCACCCCTTGTTTGTTAATCAAATTCTATAGATTGTACCATTCGGAATGCATTATGCAGAAGCAAAATGGTGGCGCCTATAGTTTATCGCATAGCCATAAGTTTTTCCAAAAAAAATGGTTTTAAACATAGAATAATATTATTATAATTTAGTTTTATGATAATTCTTATTTTAGTTTCCATTTGTAAGGTATATTGTGTCCCTTGTTGAGAAATACTCTGTGTTGATTGGATAAAGAATGTTTTCTTTTTGTGCATTTTGAAAAGAAGTGATGATTCATCCCTTCTTACAAATGAAGATAGTCTAATATCAGTTGGTTCAAAGGCTAAAACAGTTTTTGTAGAAAAAAATTAATTACTTACTATTGTTATGGTGAACTCACCTGTCTAGGGATAGTGGACTCTCCCTCCTAATATAAGTAACAGTGTAGTGAGTAGTCAGAGAGGAAAATACGAGTCAGCGACCTGGCGAGTTACTCTACGTTACTACGTGATGATACAAAGTTACCACCAGTACATCAAACCTAAGGGACTGACATTTGTACTTACATTCAACGTACAATCTTCTATGTTGTACTCCACAACAACTATCCAACATGAAATTGCAATGGACATAGTAGTTGTTATAACGGAAAATAAAACTAGCAAGCCAAGTTCAAATTCCAACCAAGGCTGTTTGCATTCACTTCCCTCCAATACCCTTGGGAAAAGCATGAATTTATTTATTCTCCGGCAGAACTATAGGTGAAATAATAGAGTAAACTTGACTCTTTAGCCTTTGCAGGTCAACCAGTCTAGCAAGATAACTCTAAATACAAAAATAGTTTAAAAACGTTGAACATCAGCAGGTCATCTTGCTTTAGGCACACTTACTGCTGTTGCCACAGCTGCAGTAAATATAGTGCCCCAACAATCCTAAAATGTGTTGCCTGATATAGTCATACAACAAAAACAAAATAGGACACAGGGTGAGTTTTTGATTCTATATTCTGGAAAATATAAGTAGAGAATGTATGTTACATGCTTAAACATAATCTTCAGGCCATGAACATTGCATTTTTGCAAAAAAACTGTCACCATAGGGTGTTGACTTCAATGTCCATTTTTATATTTACATATTTGCTTTTTTATATTTACTCTGTCCCTGATATTGAGCACTTTAACTAAAAATATAACATAACAAAAACTATATTTTTATCATTTTATATCTATCTATCTATCTATATATATATATATATATATATATAGATATAGATATATATATATATTTATTTATTTTAAATTTTGTGTATTTAGGCAGTAAATTCTCTTTTAGGCATGTCAGATTAAATAAATTGCAAACATTATATTTGCTTATTTTTAATAAAATCTGTTTGTATAACCTTTCGTATTATATAATTGAAGGATGTAAGAAGTGTGCTGTAACTTTTACAGTTAATTTTATTATCCATTTTTTGATGTTCCCAAGTACTTTTAATCTTCTTCCAAGATCATCTTCATGGGTATAAGTTGTGATAAAAAAAATAACTGTAAAATTGTGTTGCTAAAATATTACTGTAATTTTTTTTTGCTTCAAATGTAACAGTTGACAGTTATGCTTAGCATTCATTAGAACATGAAATTTATCCACCATTGAATTTTTTATGTTGTAATGTCGCAGTTATGCATATATTTTTCCTATAAAACTCTTCATCTTGCAATCAGCACCATCACTAGACAAGACACAAAAAGTGTTGAAATTAAATAGCTACTTTGTCATGATGTTATAACATACTTATGTTATAAATTTTGTATAAATATTATTTGCTCTACTTTGTATTGAGCACTTATTTAAGAATAGTGATTTTTTGGATATTGGAATTTTATTCCATCCTTACTAACTCTTCACTTGGTTATATACATATATTTTCTTCATTTGTAAACGAGTGATTACGCAACCTAGGTTTCTACCATGTGGTGTCTTCAGGCAATTTGCAATAACTGATTTTACCATTTACCCTTTTTTTTAAAAGAACGCTCACGTAATGGTGAATTTTTTTGAATGCTCATGTAACAGGGAATTTTTGAATGCGCAATTTTTAAAATTACAAGAAATTATAATGTTTTCATCCATGGTTTTATGAACCTAATAGGTATTTTTTAGTATGGTTGCACTTAGTCATAATTTCTGTTCTTTCATTCAATAATTCATTTTTGTTTGGGAATAGCATAATCGCTAACTTTTCATCTTGGTACAGTCTACATATTTTGCTACCATTGTAAGGCTTGGCTACACAAGTATTGTGAAGTAGTCTTTGGCTTGCTTTTCTTTCCACTTCCCTGAGGAGACCTCACGGTTGAAACCCCAATAGCGCAGTTGGTTGGCTTTTTAGCCTTTTGTTAAATATCCTTGCTCTACATATTCAATTTTGACTTTTATATTGAGCACTTTCTTGTTGTTCATACCTTAAAAGTGGGTGTTTTCTGCCTTCCTTTTGTGTTGATATTTGTGTGAGTATATATATATATATATATATATATATATATATATAATGTATCAATAAGATGAGGTATATAAAGATCGTAATGATAAGGATGACAAAAAATAATTAATCCTTGTGATTAAGATTGTAGTTTTCATGGAAGCATCTTCTTGGGAGTCTGTTCCACAAAGTAGTCTTTATGAAAAAGGTGCCTGAATGGAACTTCTTACATTTGGAATATGGAGGAAATGCAGTTGATTCAACTCTGTGGATGTAACACGGTCAATACTAGCAGGAGTGGAACTAAAAAATGAAGTTCATCTGAACATTACTTAAGGAAGGTCAAAGAGTCCTCCAGTCGTGACAGTGATCAAAACAATAAAGGTTAGGATGTTTGTCTGGATAAATTGTTGAAGAAAGAGAAAACTTTGTTTCAGAGCTTCGGGTGTCACTTAATGTGCAAAGGTTCTAAGAAAGCTGAGCAACCAACAATATTTGTGCATTCGTAGAATTCCATGGCAGCGTCAAGCAGTAGTGATTTGTAAATGTGCTGTTTGTGCAAAGCCATTCTTATTCTTGGAGAGAATTGCATGCAAATAAAATGACACCAACACCAACAAGCAGCATGAAACAAGGAACAATTTTACACGGTCAAAGATTATAAACGAAAAACATGAAACAAAATAAAACATGAACAGAGATATAACATATTGATATAAGTACTGGAATCTTTCAAAGACATCTTCACAGAACCTCTTTCATTAACTTCTGCGAATAGCGTAAAAACTCTTAGGTATCTTATAGAAGCATGGGGAACTTTTCAAGAAGAAAATTCTTTGCCCTCACTCCACACTTATTAAAACCACCCTGTTTATTAACTTTGCCCTTTTTCACAGATCTGATTAATTGATTCATTTTGTACAGCTTATCCACCCTTTACAGACTATTTAAAGCCAGAAAATACTTTTAGATTGTATGAATGAAGTTCATCTGAACATTATTTAAGGAAGATCAAAGAGTCCTCCAGCTGTGACAGTGATCCAAACAATAAAGGTTAGGATATTTGTCTGGATAAATTATTGAAGAAAGAGGAAACTTTGTCTTAGAGCTTTGGACATCACTTAATATGAAAGCTAAACAACCAACAATATTTGCGTATCTTTCCTAAGAGCATTTGCATGTAAGTGAATGCAACGTCTATATATTGGGTCTTAACTAATTTTTTTGGAGATAATAATGGTTTAGCGATACAAGTCTTACTAATTAACCCATAGGTGGGAGTAGAATGGATTCATACCTAATCAGAATTTAGTAAACAAAAAAAAGAAATTATAGTGTGAATATAAAGTGGGGGATCAGTTCTATATTACAACCAATATATAAACTGATCTCTTACTTTGTGGACAAAATAATTTCTATTTCTCAGGGAATGTAAATAAATCTAAAAGTCATGTCTGCATAACTAATCAGTTTTTGATTGAAGGATTGATTTGTTATTTAAAGCCAGAAAATATTTTTGGCTTGTAAGAATTCTTTTTGAGATAATATGGTTTAGTGATACAAGTCTTACTAATTAATCCATAGCTAGAGGGAATAAGAGGTAGATTCATACCTAATCAGAATTTGATAAAGAAACAATAACTTATAATGTGGTTATAAAGTGAAGGACTAATTCTGTATTACAATCAATACATAAACTGATCCCTCACTTTGTGCCCATGGTAGTTTCTATACATTTATGCTCCAGGGAATATCAATAAATCAAAAAGCCATGCCTGTGTAGCCAATCAGTATTTGATTGATTCGTTTTTTACTGTTTATCAACCATTTTCAGGTTATTTAAAGCCAGAAAATATTTTTGGCTTGTAAGAATTCTTTTTGAGATAATATGGTTTAGTGATACAAGTCTTACTAATTAATCCATAGCTAGAGGGAATAAGAGGTAGATTCATACCTAATCAGAATTTGATAAAGAAACAATAACTTATAATGTGGTTATAAAGTGAAGGACTAATTCTGTATTACAATCAATACATAAACTGATCCCTCACTTTGTGCCCATGGTAGTTTCTATACATTTATGCTCCAGGGAATATCAATAAATCAAAAAGACATGCCTGTGTAGCTAATCAGTATTTGATTGATTCGTTTTTTACTGTTTATCAACCATTTGCAGGTTATTTAAAGCCAGAAAATATTTTTACATTGGAAGAATTCTTTTGGGAGATAATAATGTTTTGGTGATATCGCAACAGTTGTCTAAGGAAAATATGCAGTAGCAAAAAAACAAACAAAAAAAAACAAGAACTATTAAAGGTTGGATAAACTCTTGAGAGTATACATCTATCCACCCCAACTCTGGGTCAAATAGTCTCACCAACTGGCCAAGTATAGTGAGTACAGTTACACCTTTGAAGACGTGGTCAATCAAGGAGAGTTTCCTCAAACCAGAGAAGGCCCTGTTTGATTTGTACACAGATTATTGTCCCTATCTTTGTTGATATTATCACAACATTTCAGCTATTGTCCTCTCTAGCCTTCTTCAGGTACTCGTCAATATTGGTAACCCTCAGGAAATTTTGAACGGAACCCTTCATTTAAGTGAGCATCTTGATTATGTCATTATTTTCCCTTCTAGTTATAAGTGCTATCTTTAAGACAGTCATGTGGAGAGAACCTATTGTGTCTCTGCTGGTGATTAAGCTGGAATAAAAGTAAAGATTTTGAATCTTTTTCCTTTTCAGATAATTTTTTTTTTTTTCAATTGGAGTAGATAGACTAAACTATTGCCTGGTTCAAACTCCACCCACGTCTATTGAACAGGTGAAGAGGCTCATCCCTTGTTTTCTGCTTAGGATGCAGTTTCCAGTTTTCTCTTTTCCAATCTTTTCACTCTTTTCTTTATTTTTTTTTTCAATTGGAGTAGATAGACTAAACTATCACCCGGTTCACAATCCACCCACGTCTATTGAACAGGTGAAGAGGCTCATCCCTTGTTTCCTGCTTAGGATGCGGTTTCCGGTTTTTCTCTTTTCCAATTTTTTCACTCTTTTCTTTATTTTTTTTCAATTGGAGTAGATAGACTAAACTATCGCCCGGTTCACACTCCACCCACATCTATTGAACAGGTGAAGAGGCTCATCCCTTGTTTCCTGTTTAGGATGCGGTTTCCGGCTTTCTCTTTTCTAATCTTTTTACTCTTACGTAGCCCCCTGCGCATCAGTGGCGTCATCGCCTTGCTTGGGCTGATATGATTAAAAAAAAAAAAAAAAAAAAAAGAAAGCCAAACATAATAAATGTCACATGGATGGGCCATCGATCACTATTAATTAAGCAATCCTCCAACCAGATGAAAAGTTGATGAAAGAGATAAAGTGAGAGGATGTTACTGCTTGATTCTTAGTCTTTTCTGAGTTCCAGACAACAAGGAAAAACAAGTGTGACATTTTTAAGTTTCAGACAAAGAAAAAACAACTGGAATAACATGCACAAGGAATTTTTTTTTCATTTTGAATAGGTACATTGAAAGATTACAATGAAAAGAACAACTTCTGTCTGCTTTTATAAACGTGAGTCAGTTTATTCACATTCGGCTGCCATCTCTAAGCTTCTTGTACATTTTTCTAAATATTGTCTATTTAGTCCAACACTCTGCTGTTAATCAAGTCAAGTTTGAGTTAAAATACAAAGCAAATGTGGCCAAACCTTGAATCACAAGTCATCTGCAACTATTAAATGCATCATACCATGAATCAAAGATTTTACAAGTTGACTAAGAAAACACCATTTCTTCTCGTTTATCCTTGTGTCATACTCAGCTAAAATTTGTAAATATTAAGTGTCAAATGCTGATTTTCAAGACAGGTAAATTTTTCATCTTGACGACTGCTTACTTAACACACATTTCTGGAAGTAGACTTGAATAAAAGAGTCAACTAAATTGAATAAACTTAATTGACTAAAATAATGATGCAATCTCATCATAATGTTTTGACAAGTAGACTTCAGGCCTCATTGAATGATTGGATCATCATATTTGAATTATTGTTACTATTTTATCTACTGTTAATTGTAATTTGGTTGTGTATAATTGCTTATTGAAGGGCATTTCAAGACAAGGTTATCGTATTTAAATTATTGCTTATTACACTTAGGTTTTCTTTGAATTTGTTCTTTGTTACTAAAATTATCAGCCCTGTACATGTTCTTACCAATTCCATTTGGTAAAACTTTTTATTCAAGTTATCATGTTTCATCAGGACCATGTGTCTGGTAAACATTGGTCAAGCCAAACTTCTTTTATACTAGTAATTACTCTTACGCAGTTACTGTACATGACCAGTGTTACAATCTAATTTCTTCATTTTGAGTCTCTTTTACTTCCAGTAGTCCTTTGCTTCTTAGTGGCATTATTGCCTTCCTTGGGATGAATTTGAAAAAAAAAAATTAGGTAGGATAACTTTACAGGACTATATATCTAAACTTATTTATAAATGGAACTTTGTCTGTGTGTGTGTGTGTGTGTGTGTGTGTGTGTGTGTGTGTCTGTGTGTGTGTGTGTCTGTGTGTGTGTATCTGTTACCTATAGACTCCAAAACGGCTGAACCAATTTTCTTGAAAATTTACACAGTTGTACTATAAGCGTCTGCGAGTGTTCTTAGCTAGATTTTGTGTCCAGGTACCCTCAATAAATATTGAAAATTGATTCTCGAAAAAATCGGGTTATTGAAGGAGTGGTCCGATTTTAATCAAATTTGATACACTCATAGACAAAGGCATATGAAAAGATATTCAGAAGTTTTAAGGTTGCAGTTCTTATAATAGTGCAGAAAATCGATAATATATATATATAAATCGATACCAGGAAATCAAAATTTGACTTACATTCATTCATTTTTCTTTCAGTCTACTTTTTCGTTTTAACTAGAAACTTTTTAGTCTTTCGTGCCAATGTCCAAAGAGTCTGAGCTCCAGAACCATGGATTAATTTTAAAGCTTTCATTACACCCGAGCAATGCCGGGCTATACTGCTAGTATATAATAGTTTTAAGAGGGTTAACTCTTACCAGCTCACCATCATGATATCTTTTTACTTTTTTAAAAGGCCTGGGCAATCATGACTTTCCACAGACTCCTTTTTCTCTTCATTGAATTGCCATTACAGTTTCATAAGGGTAGTGGAATGATTTACCACTGTCTTCTTTCAAGTCAAATCAAGTGCCATATGTGATACACTATTGGACAATCATGTCTCTTTTGACTCAAGACTGACTGGGCAGAAGATTTCTCACTGTAGGCTGCCGTTTCTTTCTGAAGTAGACTGGTTGCCAACCAAGGCTCACTCTGTTCTGCTATTCAGCCTGTAAGCTGGAGGGAGAAGAGGTGGATTCATACTTTTCCCAAGGGTGTTTGTGTACAAGTAAATGTAACAAACCCAACTGGTATTTGAACTCAGTGCTTCAATTTCACATTCCAAGTCATTATGCCACATTGCACACTCACTCCTTACTTCAAAGTTTGGAATTCAGAGTTCATCCTGCTAATTAACCCATAGCTAAGGGGAAGAATAGATGGATTCATGCTTTTCTCAAAGGCACTTGTGTGAAAATGAACACAACTTATTAGCCTGAAATTTGAACTTGGCTCTCAAATTTTATATATATTAGGCTGCCAACATATCCCATCACAGTATCAAGGAATCATTAGAGATTCATTATAACTGCTTGTAAATCTGAGATTTGAACTTGTACAAGACATAGATGGATACTACAGCTAGTAAAATTATAAACATAGTAGATTTTTCATGCTACTTGAAAATCTAAAGAAACTGTGTGATTCTTGGAGATTTGGCAACTCCTGACTTTGATATTTGTCTATATTTCTGAGGTGAGATAGTATTTACATTATTTATACTCTTTGGACTGTTGTCTTTATTGCCATACTTACAGTGTTTTGGTTGTTGTATGCTCTGGCCTTCCTCAGATAGTAAGAATTTTGAACCGAATCCTTTATTTTAATCACTGGGAATAATAAGCGTCAGAGACCAAAATAGAGGGTTCAGTTTGAAATTCCTAGCACCCGAAGAATGCTAGAGCATACAACGACCAAAACATCATAAATATGGCAATAAAGATGAGGACGACAGTCTGAACAGTGTAAATAATGTCCTGACTGAGTATCAGAAAAAAGGATCACTACTTAAATATGCTGCTCTACTTGCAAAAAATAGAGAAAAATGTTTAGAAAATAATTTTTACAGATTAGCATTCATTAGACCAGTGTTTTTCAAACTTTTTTGTTTAGTGCACCTCCACAGCAAGAACCACCTTCTACATTGCAACCCATTATACTAACATGTAATAAATCAATGACAATCTCTGCTTATTGGGTTCATTTCTTTAGCATCAACAATTTACATGCATATTTCGTATCATTCGCACATATTGGAAATACATTTATCAATTTGGATGAATATAAAATTATTACTTTAAATAAAAATTAGCCTGTTCTTAAATTTTGCCAAAACAGCTCAGTATCTATCTATTTGGATGAATATAAAATTATTACTTTAAATAAAAATTAGCTTGTTCTTAAATTTTGCCAAAATAGCTGCGTGAGATAGCGGAAGAGTTGGACATATCAGAAGGCAGTGTATTCACCATTTCGCATGAACATTTGTCAATGAGAAAGCTGTTTTCAAAGTGGGTGCCTTGTGTGCTTACAGTCGATCAAAAATAACCACGGAGTATTGTTTGCAGCTGTTTCAATGCAACAAGAAGGAACTTTTATGTAAATATGTGACAATAAATGTAAATAAATGTAAATATGTGACAATAGATTAAACATGGATCTGCCACTTCACTTCGGAGTCAAATCAGCAGTCAGCTAAGTGGATAGCAGCAAGTGAAAGTTGTCCAAAGCAACCAAAGACGCAAACATCAGCAGTCAAGGTTTTAGCCTCCATATTTCAGAATGTGCAATGTATTTTGTTTATCCATTACCTTGAAAAAGGAAGAACCATCAATAGCAAATATTATATAGCATTATTGATG
The DNA here is from genome assembly GCA_037127315.1 of Ascarosepion bandense. Taxonomy (NCBI): domain Eukaryota; kingdom Metazoa; phylum Mollusca; class Cephalopoda; order Sepiida; family Sepiidae; genus Ascarosepion; species Ascarosepion bandense. The sequence goes on along the minus strand of JBBBDQ010001462.1, from coordinate 488,249 downwards.
TGTTTAAAGGAAGAAATTACCAACAAATGGCCACAAATGAAAACAAAAAATGATCTTTCATCAAGGCAACACACCATGTCACAAGTTGATTGCAATGATGGCAAAACTACATGAATTGAATTTCGAATTGCTTCTGCATCCATCCTGTTCCTAGATCTGGCCTCCAGTGACTACTAGCTGTTTCCAGACCTCAAAAGAATGCTCCAAGGAAAAAGGTTTGACTCCAATGAAGAAGTGATATCGGAAACTGGTGTATTTTGAGGTCAAAGAGAAATCGTTCTACAAAACAGGCATTGAATTGTTAGAGAAGCATTGGTTCAGTGTATCACTCTAGAAGGAGACTATGTTGATGAATAAAGTTGAATCTTGCCTAAAGGTTGTTGTTTTATTAGTTAGGCGTGAGATTTATTGAAGGATGTGTTATGTATATACATTTGATCTTGATTTTAAAAAAATCTTTTTGTAAAAAGAAAAGAAATCGTTTGTTTTTGTACGCAGATAACTCTCTAAAAAAAGATTGATTTTACACTGTGCTGATATAATGAACAGAACTTCCTTCTCTTCTAAAATAAAAAAAATTCAATATTTTTTGATTCTGACAATGTCGCACCTTGAAGCATTTCCAATGAATGCTAATCTACAAAAAAAAGTCTCCCCAAATAATTTTTCCTGTTTTTTAACTTAATTTGTACTGAGAAAGGTTTTTCTCTAAAATTCAAAAAAAAAAAAAAAATTCTAGCCAGATAAACCTGATATGCAAATGTCAGTATTAATAAACAAAATTTATCACAAGAAAACAATAATAATGTTATAATAATGACAATATATAATAAACAATAATGATAAAGTTGTATAGTTGTTATTAGAGCTCTTGAGCCTATTTTCGAAAGCTCTCACGAAACATTTTAATGTCATCGAAATCATACCCAGTATAACAATGTTGCAGAAAAAAACAAAAAATAAAAGCAACCATCTTAGTTACAGCAAATATCCTGTGGAAAGTGCTTGCTGTCTGAGGACTTGAGACAGGACAAAGAGTCACTTAATATTATGTCCGGGGTTTGAAACCATCAGAAATTTTCATGATTATAATAATAATAATTATAATAGTAAGAAAATAATGACATATATAATTATAATAATAATCTAAACTTATTTATAAATGGAACTATCTATCTATGTGTGTGTGTGTGTGTGTGTGTCTGGTACTTATAGACTCCGAAACAGCTGAACCGATTTCCTTGAAAATTTACACAGTTGTACTATAAGTGTCTGTGAGTGTTCTTAGCTAGGTTTTCTGTCGAGGTACCTCCAATAAATATCGAAAATCAATAATCGAAAAAATCGGGTTATAGAAGGAGTGGTCTGATTTTAATTAAATTTGATACACTCATAGACAAAGACAATAAACAATATTCAGAAGTTTCAAGGTTGCAGTTCTTACAATAGTGCAGAAAATCGATAATATATATATATATATATATATATATATATATATATATATATATAAAAGGCAAGATGTTTGTGTGTTTGTCTGTTTATCTGCCTGCATGTCTGTATTATTTTTTTTTCAGCCCTTTTATTTTAGTTTTTGCTTCGGGTTTGGCTCTAAGTAAATATAATTGTAGTTCTTAGTCTCAGCCATGATACCATTTACTCAGAGGACGTATTTAGCCTTCAAAATTCAGTTTACGATGAAAAAATCTTATTTGATATCGATACCAGGAAATCAAAATTTGACTTACATCCATTCATTTTTCTTTCAGTCTACGGTTTCACTTTAACTGGAAACAACCATTGCTTTTTAGTCTTTCGTGCCAACGTTCAAAGAGTCTGAGCTCCAGGACCATGGATTAGTTTTAAAGTTTTCATTACACCCGAGCAACACCGGGCTATACTGCTAGTAATATTAAAAATGAAGAAATTAGTTGGTTTTATAAAGAAGATATCTAATCAAAAAATCTGGTAATGGAAGCTTTTTGATTTTATCAATAATTAAAGGTTGCAAATGGTCATGCAAAAAGAAACGCAGAAGACGTTTCAGTGGCAAGGGTTGTCTCCCAATGACCATGAATATTTCCTTTTCCTCGTCACTAAAATTCTTGCACCTGGAAATAGCATATGGATCAAACTCACGGCTGGCCTCCGTGAGTAGGTTAATAAGCTTTTCATTGGGACCAATTTTAGGCATGTAGAACATGATCCCATATGGGTCCTTTTTTCGAGTGACAGTCATAAAGCCAACAAAATGCACAATGGCCCCGTACTGAATCAACTCAAAGATGATGTCGTAATCAAAAGTTTCTTGTTGACGCAGGTATTCAATCAGTGGGGCGAAGCATGGTGCAGTGTAGTTGATGTCTTTCGCATGGATGTTCGGATTGGCACCAGCCTTAAGGAGCATGCTGACGATCTCTTTCCGGTTTTTCAGATTGCCCTCAGCACACGCCAGCATCAAGGCAGTGCAGTTCTCGTCAGTCATTTCGTCAATGTCGATCTTAAAATGAAGCAGAAGTTCCACCAGATCCACACGGTCAGCAAGAACTGCAGTATGAAGGGCATTATATTTATAATTTGGCATTTTGTTGGGATTAGCATTTTGCAGAAGAAGAGTCCGAGCAATAGAGCAGTTTCCAGCTTCTAGTGCTATATGAAGAGCTGTCTTTTGTTCAAACTTTTCCGGACATTGCTGATTGACGTTGGCTCCTTTCTTTAACAACAGACGAAGAGCCAGGGACAGATTTTCTTTTGCGGCTTTCATTAGGGGTGTCATGCCTGTCCGGCTTACAGAATTCGGGTCAGCACCATAGTCCAGTAGTAGTTCAAGACACTCTAGATTCTTGAGTGGCATCAGGTTTATTTCAAAACCCATGAAATAATGCCGGTTAGGATTGGCACCACTCTCTAAGAGTAGCTCCACAATTTTCACATTGTTGTTTTCCAATGCCAGATTAATTGGCTCAATTGTTAGGTCATGCAAATTTAGAGAAAGAGGTGCAGCTGATGCATCAGGCATTCTGTACGGGGTCTGCACTTGTCTGGTGTTTTCATTCTGGCTAGAAGAATTTTGCACATTCTGACTATCTTTTTCTGTTGGTTCTGAAAAAGCACTTAATGTGGTTGCCATCTCGTTAACACCTTTTGCTGATTCTTTATCATCCAAACCGTCACTATCTTCCTCGTTTTCGTCTTCTGTTTGTTTTTTCTTCAGCTTTGGGATATAATCTTGACCATCAGTATTCACTTTGGCTCCATGTTTTATCAGATATTTCAAACAGTTGTAATGACCCTTTCGTGCACATAGATGCACGGCTGTGTAACCGACATCATCCCGAATGTTCACGTCGCAGCCATATCTCAGCAAAACTCTGATCGCCTCAATGTTATTTGCATAGGCGGCATAATGAATGGGGCGGAGTCCACGGTTTACAGTGCCATTGACATCTCCACCATATTTAATGATGACCTTGAGGTCTTCAACCTGGAGCCGAATGCGTAATGGCATCAGCAAGAAGGCGTTGAATTGAGTGTCTCAGATTTGCCTCTTTCTCCGCCTTCAATTCTTTGAGCGACTTTTTCTTTCCAGAACTTTCATCACCTCTTTCCCCCTGCTCCCTAGTCCCCTGTGAAGAGAAGACAAAGAATGCAGTTTATGTGTGCAAGCAGTGACAGCAAACAAGACGACAAATGATTGACCCTGTTACATACAGATCACAAGGTTCACGAGATTCTCTCTTTGGCAAAAGGAAAGCTAAAGTGGATTCTATCTGAAAAACAAATGCAAAAAGCAGGAATGATAATAACTATGATCTTTGTCTTATATTTTTGATTTAGATGTTTTGTTTTATCAGTTTCCTTCTAATATTTCATATTGGAAACCAGTTTTTCTAGAATTAAGTATAGATAAAAACAAAAACAAAAAAAATTATCATCATGGTAGAAGGACATTAGTGCAAGGGGGTCATGTTACCCCTGAATCTATGCTATAGGCCTCCTGACATGTCAATTTTCATAAGATAGTATGTAAATAAAAAACAAATTTCATAGTAACCTAATTATGTTCAATAACGATTATTTATTACAATATAATTATAATTTTTGTACAAGGCTGAAGGGAAAGTAAAGTGAGGCTAGAGAACATAGACTATCTTAAACCTAGCTAATCAAATTTGGAACCCATTCATTACGATTTACTCTCTCACAAGAACTCATCTATCATCATTCAATCCAACATATACCACAATACCACATATTTGCAAGAATCCTACTAAATTACACATAGCATAAAAATTTGATAATATACATTTTTTTTTACAAAATATATAAAAATATATAGCATGAAATGAGGGGGAAGGGGATGAACCAAATAATGAAAATAAAATACAACCAAACATTCAAAATAAAAAGAAAGGTAAAATATCTTAATAGGACCTGACCATCCCACAGAAAAATAAGAGTTGTCACTGTATTCTGCTGCTAAACAGAATCAAACTACTCACTTGCTAGTGGCATGGGAGAGACAAAATAAATTACATCATTATATACAATAACGGATTTTATGAAATATAGATGTTCAATTCAAGTAGAAAAATTAAAAATAAATACAATGTATTGAAATACAAATTAGAACATGTTTTAACAGATCATTTCATTTTGAATAAATCAATGATGTTTTGCAGCAATTTTTAATATCAACTTGAGATTTTTCTTGTTAAAAAGTTGAATAATTTAACATATTCAGCATTATGGATGAAAAATAGTGAATTTTATAGTGTTTTTCCCAGACTTAGCACAAGCAAAAATTTCCAGATTTGGATGGCAAAAACAAAAATAACAGAATGAGGTTAAAATCTGTGAAAGATTTTCACTTTTTAACAATCAATTGTACTAATTTTAATTTGTTATGTATATAAGTAGAAAAAATATTGATAAGATGGCGAATGTTTACAAATAAATGCCCAGGGTCTCCAATCAGGCTTGTGACCTCCCTAGTCAGGGGGTTCAAGGGTAGTATACACCGGCTCTACATAAAAATACAGTGACATGCATAAATATTGGATACATGTTATTTTCTGTTATAACTCTAGTTTATGTTCACCATTTTGCCTGATATTTGGTAAGTAATATCTCATAAAGTTGTTTTAGTTGTATGTGGAAGGAAAATTCAAAACTTATGGTTGAATCCATTGTTTTTTATCAAAGTTCAAAATTGCCCTATGCAAAAGTATTGGATACATCAATTTAATATTTTGTTGTGTAGCCTCTGTTTTGTTTCACTGCTTCCAGTTGCTTTCTATAGTTGGCCACAAGTTTTCCACACTGATCTGCCATTACTTTACCCCATTCTTCCTTGCATAATTCTAATTGCTTGATATTTTGTGGATTCTGTTTATGAACGTTAACCTTCAAAGTATTCCACAAATTCTCAATTGGATTCATGTCAGGAGACTGACTTGGCCAATTGAGAATACTAATACCATTATTTTCAAACCATTCTTTTGTAAGTTTTGCGGTATTTTGGGGATCATTGCTATGTTGAAGCACGAAATTCTGACCATGTTCTAAAGAAGTTGCAGATTTCTGAAGGTTCTTCTCTAGAATCTCCCTGTACATGCTACCATTCATTTTACAATGGATAACTTGTAACTCACTAGTGCCCTTGGATGAAAAGCATCCCCATATCATAATGGAACCACCCCCAAACTTAACTGTGGGGATGATATTGTGCTTGTTGAAGACAGTGCCATTTTTTCGACAAACACTTGTTGCTGTGTTCCCTCCGAATAGTTCAATTTTCGTTTCATCCAACCAGATTACGTTTTCCCAAAACTGCATACTTTTCTTTTTATAAGTTTCGACAAACTTTAGTTGGTCTTTGAGATGCTTGGTTTTCAGTAAAGGCACTTTTCTTGGTGATCTTGAATGAAAGCCTGTACGATATAGAGCTCTGCTAATGGTATCCTTACTTACATTAATTCCAACACCCTCAAGATCAGTTTTAATTACAGAACAAGTAATGAAGGGTTTTTTTTGCACATTTCTGCTGATCCACCTTGAAGTCCTCTTATTTATTTTTCTCGGTCTTCCATTTCTTGGAAGGTTTGCTGAACCGCCACCATACTTCTTATACTTTCTGATGATATTTCCAACTGTACTTAGTGCTAGATTCATTTCTTTGCTCATTTTTCGGTAACCTTGTCCTCCTTTGTGACATTCAATGATTCTATCTCGCATATCTCTGGATAATTCTTTAGTTTTTGCCATTTTTAAACCTTGAATTGCAGAATGCCCATCAAAGAGTCAGATGATTACTAGCACTATCTTGTAAGCAATTGTGTGCTTCTCTGATTAGTCAGAGATAACATTCCAATACTATCAAATATTTGAATATTTAAAGTCTTTTAAAATACAAAGTTTTGATTGGAAATTTGAAAGTGTCATGTTTCCAATACTTTTGCATAGGGTAATTTTGAACTTTGATAAAAAAAATGGATTCAACCATGAGTTTTGAATTTTCCTTTCATATACAAGTAAAACAACTTTATGAGATATTACTTACCAAATATCAGGCAAAATGGCGAACATAAACTAGAGTTATAACAGAAAATAACATGTATCCAATACTTATGCGTGTCACTGTATATATGGTGCTGTATCCTTATATTTAAGTTTTTAACTAATTTAGGTGTTACATTTTAATCTATAATTAAATTTAATAGTTTTGCGAACATTATAGAATACTAGAATTGTTTTGCAACACACTGACGTCTGTCTGAGATCCTCACAGTGTTTAGTATTGTTGAATTTATTGTTAACATTTTTTGTCGAGATTTATAAATTTTATGTTTCATTCCATTTTACAACCCAATTGATGAAATTTGAATTAACTTATTTGTTTGAAAAATACTTTCACAAAAACCCTACTTTGCAGTTTAATAAAATCATTGTAATGGAAGAAAAAATAAGACAAAGACAAGCAATCCGTAAATTACTCTAAATATATCATCTATTAGAGAGAGAGAGAGAGAGAGAGAGAGAGAGAGAGAGAGAGAGAGAGATTGTACTGATAGTGTTTTTGTAATTTAAATAATAATTTCAAGCCTTTCTTTGCTGTCTTCATCTTGATTCTCCTTCAACCAAGAAAAATACTTTTCATCCATTTATTTTTATTTATTTTATCCAATCGGTCCTTCAGTTTTTTTTTGTTTTTTTTTTAATCATTTCACCCTGAGCAAGGCGGAAATGCCACTGATGTGCGGGGGGCTACATAACTGTAAAAAGATTAATTAGAAGAGAGTGAGGAGTACAGACCAGTTAGAAAAGAGCAATAGAAAGCTGAGAATGCAGGTGCGATGACAGTTACATAGGTGGAGGGAAAGGGGAGGATATACGGGGTGGGGAGAGTGCTATAATCCAGTGGTTAATAGATGAGTATTGACATTGCATTTAAATTCTTGGAGGTTGTAGCCATCAGGAAAGCAAGAATATGGGAGCCAGTTCCACAGGCGGGAAGTGCGAGAGAAGAAGCTGCAGGAGTAGAATTGTCGTCTGCATTTGGCTAACCTAACTGTGAATGGGTGGGACCGAGTTGCCAATCTAGTTGCACGAGTAAACACCTGTTGAGGGGGCACCAGTGACTTAAGTTCGTCCGAGCAGAAGCCATGAAAGTATTTATAGAACAGACAAAGGAAGGCCACATTTTGTCAGTGGGGAAGTGGCTGCAGTCGAGTCGCCAAGTCAGTACCTATCACATTACAGACTCTCCTTTGGAGCCTGTCGAGAACACTGAGGTCTCGCTGTGAACAACATAGCAAGTCATAGTCTTTATGTTACAGTAGTACCTGCCCAGGTACCTACATGTGTTAGGCTTTTGCTGTAATGAATGAAATTAAATGTATTTTGTAAATTCATTATATTTACAGAGAAAATCATTGCAATGGAAGAAAGAATAAGACAACAAAGAGAGGCAGCAATAGAACAACAGAGAAGAAGACGAGAACGATTACAAGAAGAAGCGAGACAGGTAATACGTAACCATAATAGAGAATGAATACAACCAAGGAGGAATGATATGAACGAAGAAGAGAGAGAACTTTATAATCATGATTGCTATTGCAATATTTTATTAAAGTTTTCAAGTTCAAATATTTAATGATGCAATGGGGAAATTTCTGTGGATATTTTATTGTCATAGAATTTGCCATGAACTTTTTTAATCATTAACTCAAAAATTAAGATTCATCAGAATATTAAAATAAAAAAAAAACGTTAAATTTTCACAGGTTAAAACTAGTATAAATAAACATGAATGTCACAACACTTTTTGCCCACGTCACTACACTCACCAGTTCTACAAAACTCACCATTGGTCTTCACCTACCCTGATGATGACTTAAGAAAGTCGAAAGCTTGGACTATACTTCTTTCAAAATGTACTTTGGTTCAATTTCTGACAGAATTTTCTTCTTATCCGAGAAGGATTAACAGTAATTTGGAAAAGTCAATCAATAAAATTCTTCTGCTCCTATGTGCCATGGCCCTTCATGACATAGGCGATCATGGCCCTCCACATCTCCCTATCACTTGTAGTTCTTAACACCTTTTCTCTTGTTATTTCTCCCAAATCCTGCTCTGCCATCCACTTGCTTAAGCCCATCAAGAATGTCATGCATTGTTTTCCCCTGTGTCTCTTTCCCTCTATCTACCTTATGAGTATCAAATTTTCCAAGCCATTCTTCCTCATTACATGTCCCAGAAGCTTCAATTATCTCTTCTTGATGTTAAGTATCAGTTTCCTTTTTGTGTCCATCCTCTCCAAAACCCCATTGTTGTTCATAAATTTGGTCCTTGGTATCCTCAGCATCCTTCTGTAGAATCACATTTCAGTTGCTTCAAGTCTTTTCGTCATCCTTGATAAGATTGTTCAGTATTCACTGCCATATTAAAGGACAGACATTACGTAATAGTCCAGTACTCTTTTCTTTGTTTTCAACAATTTTTCTCTCTCAATCTCTCAATCACCACAAAACATATATTTTTAATAACATTTGGCTTATATATATTTGGACAGCAATTCCTCTTTTATAAAGGTTTCATTAAAGCTGGCTAACAAGGTATTGTGTTTAAGCCTTTTATTCAATTTTTCTTGTGTACATCTTTTTCCTTTTCTGAACATAAATTTCATAAATTTCCTTTTTGAAACATAAATTTCATACTAAACATATATTTTATACTACTTCAAATAAAAGGTTTGAAAGGAAGCCCTCATCAGTAATGGAAAAACAGTAAAAGCTACTGGATTTGAGAAACCTATTTTCCTAAAAAAGAATTTCAAGAGAAAGATTTTTTATAAATTTTAACCAAAAGTAGTAATGTCCGCTTGGTCAATGAATGCCAAATATTTCTTTATAAAGAAATGGCTGCTACTACCATTACAATTACGTCATTGATATCAGAATATGAAATGAGACATTTTTAATCTTACCAACAGATTTCTTTTAAATAAAAAACAAATGGACATATACAGTTTTATGTTTTACTTTCAGAAAATATTTTAAAGACTCCATTATTTTGGCAAAATAGAACTTCTTTTATCATTTTTTTAAAAATATTTTTTGTCATTTAAGAACAGACAAATGGATGCATCTTTGAAACAGAGCCACATTTTTTTAATTAAAAAACAATAATTTACATAAATTAACAAAAGCATAGAAAATATGTTGTTGGTTGGTTGTTTTGTTTTTATGGCATATCAACCTAGGCAGGTCATTTATTGCCAACTAAATTTTATTTATTTTATTGCTGATAATACCTTTTTCTTTTCAACATTTTATATAAACTTTGTGTCTAGTAATACTTTTTTCTTTTCGAGTATCAAGATTCATTGGGATTAAATAACAGGGTAAGTTCCCAAGTCCTACCCTGTTATTTAACCCATAACTGGAGGAAGGGACAGATTAATACCATTCCCAAGGGTACCAGCGCTTAAGTGAATACAGGGTATTCAACTGGAATTCGAACTCGGCTCACCAATTTCTCTTTCTGAGCCGTTATCCACTGCACCACAATGCACATCCATCACTAAACGCTTACAGCACCTGGTATTCCCAAGCGGTCACCCATCTAAGTACTGACCAGGCTCAATGTTTCTTAACTTTGGTGATCGAACAAGAACCGTTGATAAAAAATATGTATATATATCAATGTAGTAAGCAAATTTTCAAGGCTCAACTTTTGTAAATAAAAACTAAGTTCAGGTAATGCAGTAAAATCTCACGGTTTTAACTGACTGAGTGACTGGCTTGTTTTTTTCGGCTTATCAACCTTTTGCAGGTTATTTAGAAACAGAAAATATTTTTAGGCAGTAAAACTTTTTTGAAGATAATGATGATTTACTGATACAAGGCTTACTAATCTAAACTTATTTATAAATGGAACTTTATCTGTGTGTGTGTGTGTGTGTGTGTGTGTGAGTTACCTATAGACTCCGAAATGGCCAAACTGATTTTCTTGAAAATTTATACAGTTGTACTATAAGTGTCTGCAAGTGTTTTTAGCTAGGTTTTGTGTCAAGGTACCCCCGATAAATATTGAAAATCGATAATCGAAAAAGTTGGGTTATAGAAGGTCCAAGTTTAATCAAATTTGATACACTCATAGACAAAGACACAAGAAACGATAATCAGAAGTTTCAAGGTTGCAGTTCTTACAATAGTGCAGAAAATCGATAATATATATATAAAAGGCAAGATACCGGGTCTGATCAAAATCAGTTTTTCAGCCCTTTTATTTTAGTTTTTGCTTCGGGTTTGGCTCTAAGTAGGTATAATTGTAGTTCTTAGTCTCAGCCATGATACCATTTACTCAAAGGACTTATTTAGCCTTCAAAATTCAGTTTATGACGAATAAAACTTATTTGATATCGATACCAGGAAATCAAAATTTGACTTACATCCATTCATTTTTCTTTCAGTCTACGGTTTCGCTTTAACTGGAAACAACTATTGCTTTTTAGTCTTTCGTGCCAACGTCCAAAGAGTCTGAGCTCCAGGACCATGGATTAGTTTTAAAGTTTTCATTACACCCGAGCAACGCCAGGCTAGTTAACTTATAGCTTGAGAGAGAAGAGATGGATTCATACCTTAGGGATTAATTTAAAACTGTATTGATATTATAAACAGGGTCCTCTTTCTAAATCAATAAAAAAAAATTTAATTGTGACAAAGATAGCAGTTAGAGGAGTATCTAAATCTACAGAAAATATTCCCTGGAAAACTTTGCCCTGTACCTTTTATGAATGGACCATTGTATTTAAGTAGTGAAATAAATAAGGGTCAAAATTATTCTCAAGAAAGAAAGGATGAAACATAATTTATGAATTTAGTTTTGTTTTATTTTATCATTCAGTTCCCCACAATTAGTTTTATATATATAAGATGCAATGGGTTAATTAATGCCATTTAATATTTTTACTTTTATGCATGCACATTGTTTTTGATTTTGTTGATTGCACAATATAGTGGAGTCAGTTGGGCACCATCTATGAGAAAAAGAGCACCATGATGCAGTTTATTGCAATGTGAAAATGACATTCTGTAATTCTTGACAAAGTTCCAAAACAAACATCTCAGTGTGTATGGGTGTCAATCTGAGGACAGTGGTGGTGAAGGCCTTAGACTCAGCACAGAAACCTACATCAAGTGCCTTGAGGAGGTAGTACTGCCCTGGGTCAAGAGGGTGGCTACTGGAAGACCCTATGGCTGGCAACAGAATTCTGTACCATGTCACACAAAGAGAACCCATTCACTGTGACCACATCACCTTTTACATCTGGTCACCTACTTCAACCCCCTTCTTGATTATTATGTGTGGGGCACGGTTGAGTGAGAAACCAACAAAACCCCTTGTAACACCAAAGATGAACTGAAGGTAAGGATTATGGCAGCATTCACCAACAAGGAGACCATCCAGAAGAGATGCAGGAGATTCCAAAGTCATCTGAAGGCCATAGTTGAAGCTGATAGCGATTTTTATTGAAGAGATATCTATGACCACATACCCCCTATATCTGCCCATCTAACCCTCCCCAACTGCAACCCCCTTGATTATTATGTGTGGGGCACAGTTGAGTAAGAAACCAACAAAACTTGTAACACCAAAGATGAACTGCAGGCAAAAATTATGGTAGCATTTACCAACTTAAACAAAGGAGAATGTCCAGAAGAGACACAGGAGATTCTGGATGCCATGGTCAAAGCCCATGGCGATTTTATTAAAAAAAATTTACTTTTTAATATTTCAAGATATTCTTGTTTAATTTTGTTAAATATATCTGTTAAAATGAGATGTCAGTGTTATTTGATGTTTTGCATAATTTTGACAGTTTATTCATTGCACGCTGTATTAATATTTTATATCTTTCAAAACTTTTTAAAAAAATTACATTCCCTAGGCTTCTTGTAGTAGAAAGAAAAATAAAAACAATACAAAGATATCATTTACTGTCATCAATAAATACTGCCCATAAAAAATAGCAAAAAGATGAGACAAAAAGTGATGAAAACATTAACTCAGAGAAAAAATACAAAAGAATTATGAAATAAAAAAAAAGGGACTAAATTTGGATAAAAGACAATCCATATGAAGCTGTTGGCTACAATCATTTCATTGCACACAATCATATTATAAACATCAATCCTATGACAGGAAGTGGTCACTACACTGCTGGACACCTGGCTACTTCCCTCCATCTCAGTTGCAATCTGGGTTGAAAATTGTATTTTTTCATGCATGTCTTGGGCCAACAGATCAAGCAGAGCCTTTGCCTCTATAGTTCATTTGGCACCTTGAAGGCTCTCTTTGCTCACAGACATGTGGCTGTTGATTCTATTAGGGAAAGGCTCTGTCCTGGGAACTGATTTTTGTCTAGGAAGTCTTCCACCAAGTGATGCTGTGTCTAAAACATCTTAGATGTTATTGTACAATTTAAATTGCAAGTTTAGCAGCAATATTCAGACTGGATAAGAATTTTAATTCTACATGTGGATTTCAATTTTTTCCTCTATATTTTTAAGCTACTTATAAGTATTAAAAGTCAACATTCTTGATAATTTATAAGTTCTTTAGATAAATAATTAATAAAAAATGCAAACAAAAAATCTTCTCATTTGATGTTAACAAAATCAGAAAGAGATTCTTGGATTTATTTCAAAATTTAATCAACTGTTCTTTGGTCTATTTAGCTCACCTTTACAGAAAATTTCATTGAAATTTATCAAGGACTTTTGGAGATAAAAAAAAAAGCAAAAAAAAAAAAAAAAAACCAAAAGAGCAGCCATACATGTACAAAAATATAAATTTTGCTATAATTTATTAACAGAAACACTGAATATTCAAGAATAATATAATTGACTGGTTCTTTTTTTTACAGTTTATCAACCCTTTGCAGGTTATTTAAAACCAGAAAATATTTTTATACTGTAAAAATTTTTTTAATAATGATTTAGTGATACAAGTCTTACTAATTAACCTATAGCTGGAGGTGAATAGGTGGATTTGTATCTTTCGTAAAGACATTTACATGTAAGGAAATATAATGAAACCAAGTGGAAATGAAATCTGACTCTTCAATTAACAATTCCAAATCATTATCCATTACACTAACTACATTTCCAAGCTTAAAGCACCTGTTATTCCTAAACGGTCACCCATCTAGGTACTGCAAGTGATTCTGTGTCTAAAACATCTTAGATATTATTGTACAATTTACATTGCAAATTTCGCAGCAATATTCAGAAGAAACAGAGCAGTGAATATGGAAATGGTAACAATTCTACTCCAGCAGCTTCTTTTCTCGCACTTCCCGCCTGTGGAATTCTCTTCCGCATGCTTGCTTTCCTGACAGTTACAATCTCCAAGAATTTAAATGTAAAGTCAATAATCATCTCCTGTCTCACTAACTTACATCCACTCTCATGCTTTTCTACATCCACCCCACTCTCATTAGTACTCTCTTCCCTCTCCTACTCTCTTCCTGACACTCCCTGCAACCTCTCACTCCTCAACATTCCTCTTATGTAACCCCTTGCACAACAGTGGCAGTAAAATGCCTTGCTTGGGGCAACATGATTATAAAAAAAATTTTTTTTAAATTCAGAGATTTTCGAGTGTTGCAGTGGAAATTTCCGTGTTGCAGCACTTCTAAAAGAAAACAGGTTTTTACTTAAATTCAAATTTTTAACATTTGACATAGTAATTTTTAGACCCCAGCCTTGCTTTTAATAAGTCAGTCAGTTAAGTGCCATATGTGATACACACTTTAGGCAATCATGTCTCTTTTGAGACATGACTGACTGGGCAGAAGATTATCCAACATTAGGTTGCCATTGCTTTCTGTGGTAGGCTGGTTGCCAGCCAAGGCTATAGAACCCAATCTGTCCTATTATTTAACCCATAACTGGAGGGAAGAGACGGATTAATACCTTTCCCAAGGGTATTTGTGCATAAGTGAATGCAAGGAATTCAACTGGAATTCAGACTCGGCTTCCTGATTTGTTATTCTGAGTCGATATCCACTGCACCATTCGGATTATTAAGACACATCCTATTTATTGCATAGAGAGACCCCCAAACTGTAAACTCTCCTGTTAGCGCCACATTTGATCTCCCAGTTTGTGTTTGTTAATATTCAAGTTAGTATTTGTGGTGTAATGAATATTGGCTTGGAATGAGAAATCAGAGAGCTGAGTTCGAATTCCAGTCAAATTCGTTGCATTCACTTGCATGCAAATACTCTTGACAAAGGTATTACTTCATCTCTTCCCTCAAGCTATGGGTCAAAGAACAAGACAGATTGGGTTGTATAGCCTTGGTTGGTAACCAGTCTACTGCAGAAAGCAATGGCAACCTACTGTGAAAAAATCTTCTGTCCAGTCAGTCATGTCTCTTTTGGGACATGATCACCCAAGCGTGTACCATGTATGGCACTTAACTGACTGAATCTATATATCCTACAATTTCTTAAAGAAATCAAACTGTATTCCAAAATATAACTTCAACAAAGCTACAACACAAAAGAACTCTTTCATGACATTAATCCATATAATATCCTACAATTTCTTAAAGAAATCAAACTGTATTCCAAAATATAACTTCAAAAAAGCTACAACATAAAACACCACCTCTAGTAATCGTGTCTCCAAAAACATGCATATACACCAAAAGCTGAGTATCATCTACCATGTATTCAATTGTGAAAGCAGAATAACATTCTTATTACTTTAAATCTCCCAAGAAAATGAGATTTCGGCATTAAATGACCCATAAGTAGTTGATGTGCCATTAACACTCATATCATCACCTCTAGTAATTATGTCCTCACAAACATGTATATACACAAAAGCTGAGTATCATCTACCTTGTATTCAATTGTGAAAGCAGAATTGACATCACATACTGCATTTTTATAAATTTTTCTTTCTCCATGACGTATAAGTCAATTAAATTATATTTTAAATTGGTATCCACTCACTAGGAATATAGCATTATATTAATAGTTTCTAACAAAAGGACTTTATATTTTGTATAAAACTGATTAATTAATAGAAAATATGTCTGTTGCAGTTTGAGTGTTTAATTTATTCATTTGACCAAATCTTATATCTATTTATATAGATTTTTAAAGTTTTTTCCTTCACAAGCACAACATAGTTAACGCTTTAATGTATTTCTTTCATCTCTTGTGCTTCTTTTTATCTCTCGTGCCTCTCAGACAGCTATATTAATTACAAGTGAGCTGTGTGGGGCAGTAATAAAAAATGAAGTTTAGCCAAGAACCAACTCTTCTTCAAATGAACTAATTCTAAACAGATGTACATGTCTGAAAGTCGAAACACAGATGCTGACGATTTTAAGTTGGAGGCTGTTTTTACTTTTCAGTTAGATATAAAATGGGAAAAAATCTGTTTTTTTATCTTTTTCACAACTCTTGTTTTTTTCCCCCCTTCTGCATTGGCAAACATATCTATCTGATAGAGGAAAAACATTCCTTTCAATAAGCTAGTCCAGCACCTGCTAATGGTAAGATGATCAAATTTCAAAAAATTGTTTGTTTCAAAATATTGTATATACTAATGTCAAAACTAACTTCATGTTATAATTCAAATCTTGAAAAATTTGCCTGTGTATAGTGCAACCGGTCACTGCAAATGCAAGAGTTTTAGCCTCTTGTAAAAATTACCTGTGTATGAAAACTGATTATAAAAATTCTACTCTACTTAAGCATATAGTTATATAAATTTGTATATATCAAGAACAATTATTGGGGAAAAATGTATGACAAAGTGGAAAAAAGTTTTCATTAATTTTACACTTTGTCATACAAGGATAAGGAGATGATCGCCCATATCCTGAAGGGATACGGCATGTAAAAGAAGATATCTAAATCTAAACTTATTTATAAATGGAACTTTGTCTGTGTGTGTGTCCATTACCTATAGACTCTGAAACAACTGAACTGATTTTTTTGAAAATTTACACAGTTGTACTATAAGCGTCTGCGAGTGTTCTTAGCTAGGTTTTGTGTCGAGGTACCCTCAATAAATATTGAAAATCGATAATGAAAAAAATCGATTTATAGAAGGAGTGGTCCGATTTTAATCAAATTTGATACGCTCATAGACAAAGACATAAGAAACAATATTCAGAAGTTTCAAGGTTGCAGTTCTTACAATAGTGCAGAAAATCGATAATATATATATATATAAAAGGCAAGATGTTTGCGTGTGTCTCTGTTTATCTGCTTGTATGTCTGTATTTTTTTCTAGCCCTTTTATTTTAGTTTTTGCTTCGGGTTTGGCTCTAAGTAGGTATAATTCCCTCTGCCAGAAATTTTAAAACAGCATGCTGTAATTTTTTGCATTCATACTGGAAGCTCCAATATGAACATTTTAGTGTTTAAGTGTCAATCTGAGGACAGTGCAGAGAATTTGGAAAGAGTTGGATGAGTCTAATGGTGATTATAAAGGTACGACAGCTTAGAAAACTCACTTTCATCATTCTGGCAAGAAAATAACTCCTGAATTTGTTGGCGAGGGCCTCATACTCAACATAGAAGCCTACACCAAGTGATTTGAGGAAGTAGTGCTGCCCTGGATCACGAGAATGGCTGCTGGAACACACTATGTCTGGCAACAGGACTCTGCCCCATGCCATACAAGCAAAAGTAGCCAGTCATGGCTGTCAGACAATTTCTACATCCACGTCCCCACTTATGCCTGACCACTTAACTTACCAGACTGCAAACCCCTTGATTATAATGTGTGGAGCACAGTTGAGCAAGAGACCAGCAAAACTTCTTATAACACTAAAAATGAACTGAAGGTAAGGAATATGGCAGCATTCACCAACTTAAACAAGGAGACTATCCAAAAAAGTTGCAGGAGATTCTGAAGTCATCTAAATGCATATGGTTGAAGCCAACAGCAATTTTACTGAAATGTCGGTGTTGCTTTTATTTTGGTGTCATTTAGACAACAATTTATCCATCGCACCTTGTATATCTGTCAAAATGACATGCCAGTGTTGTTTTCATTATGTAGTCAGCTAAACCTGATTTTTCTATCTCTCCTTGTGTGACGGCCTTGCATATATAGAGAGAAAGGGGATCACCACTCCCTATAGGATGATGTTGAAACAATTGATAGAGAATACCACTGGAAACTTAAGGAATCAGTGCATATGCTAGGCCACAAAAATCTTCTAAGCTGACCATGATTGCAATATGAACTTTGGTAAAAAAAAAATGCTAAAGAAAATCATTAGCATTAAAGATTGAAATATGAGCTCTGGTAAAAAAAAAAAAAAAATGTTTACTGGGACATTAGTTTTGTAAGTCCCAGAATCTCATACACCGATGTCCCAAGTTCTATATCCAGTGGATATAGGCATTGGTTAGTTCCAGTGACTTGACCCAAAGAGTTGTGAGTTCAATACCTGGCTACAGCAGTGGTGAATAAATAACTTAAAGAGTTAAGTTAATTAATTTGATTAAAATTGGACCACTCCTTCTATAATCCGATTTTTTCGATTATTGATTTTCAATATTTATTGAGGGTACCTCAGCACAAAACCTAGCTAAGAACAATCACAGATGCTTATTTTCTCTCAGTTGTTGCCCAACTGGCCCTACTATACTGCGCAGTTGACAAAATCAAAAACAACAATCTGCATACATGAAATTAAAAATATAAATTGGTGACAATTTACACATCGCACCCTGTATAACATTCCCATATATGCTTCTCTGTTGTTATATTAACTTTTCAGCCATTACATTCTCCAGCCTTCTTAGGTTCCTGTTGTACTCAGTCTCGTACTTGGAACTTTGAACCTTAACCCTTTATTCAATCCACAGTATAGATTGTTCCCATTCTCTTTTCCATGCTAAGGAGATATATTAGTTAAGGTATTTGCCCCAACCTATTTTTTAAAAATTAATTTATATATAAGATTCTGTGACCTCTGTTAGTCTGTCCAACTGTCAGCCTGTCACATCCTCTAAAATAGTCATAGATTGACCAATCAAAACCAAATATTGGGGAGAAGTGTAAACAGGTAGGGTACAAAGTACAGTATTAATTTTTTTTAAATATAACTTTACGTAAGCTGCCTAACCTAACTGAAATCAGTTGTTTTCAGGAAAAACATCTCAAATTTTGGCTACTTTGTGTTTTAGTAACTTTGCAACACCATTTTTATTTAACATGAATTCCAGTTTCCAGTTTGCTCTGCGTTTGCAAAAACTATAAATAAATCACAAGGCTAAATGCTTTGAAAAGTTGGAATTTGGTTCTAGAAAATAATAAAAATGTTCTTAAAAAATGTTGTTTACCATGAAGTCCTAGAAACTTGAATTACAGAACATATTAAACTGAAAAGTAGAGTTTTCTTAAACTATTTTTCCAATCAAATCAGCTTATTCAAATTTTATTGATTGGTTTGCAAAATTGAATGAAACAGAGTTTCAACGAAAAATTAGTGATAACTTCAACAATACTGTAAGGATTTCAACACACAGTGGCAAAAAATTTCTTGTATAATAAAAGTGCCGATGATCTCTATATTACACACAGTTGCCATACAACTTTGTATGCACCAATGTGATGTATATACATGGGTCAGTGTTGTGTTTGAGTGACTTAACATATATTGGTGAAATTTAATATATACAAAGCACACACACACACACACACACACACAGTGAGACTGAGTTATAAATAAGACCTTGGAATAATACAGTCCTCTACAACTCAGTCTGGGTATCCCTACCCTGGGTTAAGCAATAAAATCAAAGTTAGGAAATAAAAAAAACGGAAAATAGTATTTTTTTTAAACCTAAAAAAATTGGGTAATCATAAGATTTTATCAAACTTTTGGTTTCACTGCCATTTGATCCAAGCCAGGGAGGTACTATTAAGAACACAACATGACAGCCTAACCATTTTACAGATCTATCCAAACACTATAGGCACTTGAACAATGGCAAAATCTGATTTCATATGTAAATAAAGGTATTTACATTATTCGAAATATCGTTTTTGTCTTTGTTACCATTTGTATGACGTTTCAGCCATTGTATGCTCCAGCCTTCTTCAGGTGCCATGAATTTTGAACCGACCCCTTTATTACAACGAGTTGTGAGATCAATACCAGGCTACAGCAATGCTGAACAAGTAACTTGCAGGGTTAGAGGGAGATAACTCATGACTTCCAATTGAGGCTTTATGCAAGGAATGAGGATGATATACCCCAGTCATTGTAATAAAGGGTTCGGTTCGAAATTCCTAGCACCTGAAGAAGGCCGGAGCATACAACAGCCAAAACGTCGTACAAATGGCAACAAAGATGAGGACAATAGTCTGAATAATGTAAATACTGTAAATACTACCTCATCTCAGAAATATAGGTAAATAAAGGTGTAGAATTTTGTTAAGTTTTGGAGCAGAACACTTCCAGAAAATACAATACAGGAGACATTAATCAGGAAGAAAAAAAAATTTATGTTCCAAAAGCATGAACCCAAAAAACAGAAGTGTTAGCAAAGGTCACATTGTTCACTGAAAGGTCACAGGTTGAGACTGAAGTCAAGAGAGGAACAAAACACAGACACTGGCAGGAAAATTGCATGCCTGGTCGAAGTAAAGTTTGGTATTTTAAAATATAACATTTTATTAATAAGGGGTCTGCGCACTGTTAAAACACTTCTTATTTTGGAACCTGAGCACATATTGTTTTAAAAATGACAGAGCACATTCTTTTGCTTTAAAAATAACTTTTTTTGTTCAACACTTCTTCAGAAAGATTTGTTGCATGAAAATCGAATTGCAGCTGGTTTCAAGTTTTGGGAACGACCAAAATGTTAATTATATATAGCTCTACCACCTTGTATGGTATTGAGCACTTTTTTTTATTTTGGTGTATCTTTAGTAGATTTTTGCTACTACTTCCCAGAGTGTAATATTTAAGCTCTGTTAAGTTGGGGTGTTGAGTGTCTTGATGGGGGTTAAGAAATTTTTAGACATTTTGTCTATTGTTGCCTTCATGGTATGCTTTCCCATCAAATGCTTTAACTATCCTGACTTTTCATTGAGCACTTTTTACACTGAAATTAAATTTCTTTCTCATAAAAGAAGTTTTTTTTCCTTCCTCTTTGAAGCATTTATGGCTATTTTAACACCTTAGCCAAATTTAGTTATCACTCTCAATCAGATTGTACGATGTCAACACCACTGTGTTTTTTATACCTTACACTTGTCCGGGTTATAAATGTTCCAGTGTAGTTTAGCCTAGTATTCCAGCAACCTGAAGATTGCACTTATATGCATGAAACTTGAGTCATGTCCAGTTTCAGGTTTTGGGAAGGACCAAAATGTTAATTATATTTAGCGCTACCACCTTGTGTGGTATTAAGCACTTTTTCTATTTTGGTGTACCTTTAGTAGTTTATTGCTACTATGGGTTAAAGTGCTCAATATCAGAAATAGAGCGTATGTAAATATAAAAGTGAACATTGAAGTCAACACCCAGAGGCGACAGTCTGTTTCATGCAAAACACAATTGTCAGGCCATATGCATTGTATTTTTGCTTGACTACTTATATATAAAGGTCAGTGATACATTTAGGGTAGTCTGTTGTGTTGCATTGTGGGTAGTCTATTGTATTACTCTTATAGTCATTTTGGTGGGCAGTGAGTTTTGAATTATTGTAGGTGCTATTAAGTGGAAATAATTGTGGATCCAAATGCAGTTTTTTTTGCTATTTATAGTGTTGTTAACTTTTTATTTATTATTGATGATTTTATTGTTGATTGGTATTGCTATGTTTAGTGTTTATGTGTGCATACGTGGTTTGTTAATTTGTTTATTATTTACTTAATTGATTTATTTATTTATTTGTATTATTTTACTTGTTTTTGTTTGTTTTATTTTTATTTTTTATTTATTCTTGTTCATTTTCAGTTTTTGATTTTTAAGTAACGTAGCAAAAATATATTTTTGTGTTCGCATTTTGAGATGAGTTCTAATCGTTACTTTAGTAGTTTGTTTTGATCTGGAAAATGAACTACAAAATAAACAGTCAGTCGGTCAGTTGAGTGCTTTGGGCGATCATGTCTCAAAAGAGATAAGACTGACTGGGCAGTAAGTTGCCTTTGCTTTCTGTGGTAGACTGGTTGCCAGTCAAGGCTATAGAACCCAATCTGTCCTATTATTTGACTCATAGTTAGAGGGGGAAGAGATGTATTATATTATTAAGTAGTAATTAGTGGGGGATCAGTTTATTACTTCATAACAATATAAAACTGGTCCCCGCTTTATGCCCAGTAAAAGCCTTAATCATGTTTCCAACTATTATATTCAGTCAGTCAGTCAGTCGAGTGCCATACGTGATACACGCTTTGGGTGATCATGTCTTTAAAGAGATATGACTGGGAAGAATATTATCCCGCAGTAAGTTGCCATTGCTTTCTGCAGTAGACTGGTTGCCAGCCAAGGTTATAGACCCCAATCTGTCCAATTATTTAACCAATAACTGGAGGGAAGAGACGAATTAATATCTTCCCCAAGGTTATTTGTACGTAAGTGAATGCAAGGAATTCAACTGGAATTGGAACTCAGCTCCCTGATTTGTCATTCTGAGTCAATATCCATTGCACCAATATACATCCAAATCAGTACTCATCCCATTTAGTCAGAGACGTTGCTACCTTAACACTCTTTATAAGTCTTCAGAAATTGGTAAAATATCTCCTTTGGAATCTGTGAGGAAAACTGGAGAAGGTGGGATGTTGATGTTTTTCTTCCATTCCTGGAGTCAGACAACAGTTATTCATGAAGTGTTTTGTAACAAGCCTCGTCAATACAGCATTTCGGGTTTAGGTTTTTTGTCAGTTTATCTATTTGCTTCATTCTGTGCTGATAAGCAGTTCTTGTAAGCATTCTTGGAGACTGAGTGTGCTAGAGAAAGAATACTTTTGGAAACTGGTTCTTAGAAATATGCATACTTCATCAATAATAGCAGAACTACTTGTTTGTGGTGAATGTTTTGCCAGGAACTCAACAGGAATTATTTTCCACACAAAGGCATTACAGAAAGTATTAAATACGACACCATAATCTTTTAGGTGAGAAATTTTGTTATTATGTGTTTACTAGCAGTATAGCCCAATGTTACTTGGGTGTAATGAAAGCTTTAAAACTAATCCATGGTCCTGGAGCTCAGACTCTTTGGACGTCGGCACAAAAGACTAAAAAGCAATAGTCGTTTCCAGTTAAAGCGAAACCGTAGCCTGAAAGAAAAATAAATGAATGAAAGTCAAATTTTGATTTCCTGATATCGATATCAAATTTTCTGCACTATTGTAAGAACTGCAACCTTGAAACTTCTGAATATCGTTTCTTATGTCTTTGTCTATGAGTGTATCAAAGTTGATTAAAATTGGACCACTCCTTCTAGAACCCGATATTTTCAATTATCGATATTTATTGGAGGTACCTCGACACAAAACCTAGCTAAAAATCACTCGCAGACGCTTATAGTACAACTAAGTAAATTTTCAAGAAAATCGGTTCAGCCATTTTGGAGTCTATAGGTAACGGATACACACACACACACAGACAAAGTTCCATTTATAAATCAGTTTAGATTAGATTTAGATTTTCTTAACTTAGATTTTCCAACTTGGCTGTTACAGTTTCAAACTTCCTTATCATTTACAAGAATCTCTTGTAGTTGGTAACATTATGGAAATTTTAAACTTTACACTTGAATTGTGGCACAAAGTAGAAAGATGAATTTGAGTTTTGTTTCATGGCATATCAGCCGCTGTGGGTTATTTAATGCCAAAAAGGTGGGGTTTTTAATCTTTTTTTAATGTTCGGTTATAGTGAGAAGGTTGATTTAGTTAGATTTTAATGAAAAATTTTTTGTTTTTATTCTTTTTTATTTTAGAAACTGAAAATATCTTCTAGTTTTGTATTCAAAAATGTTTTGCTGAGAATAATTTTTTTTTCCTTCAAAAATGTATTATGGTAATAATTTTTTCTTCAAAAATGTATATTTTTCTAGAAAAGTCTATTTTTATGTATATATTTCTATAAAAGTGTATTTTTATACTTTCATAGTGTTTTGACTCCAGTTTGGGGTTAATTATTTTCCCATAGCTGGGACCCTAACAGGTGCTACCACTCCGGGTCAGGGTGGAACTGCTGACAACAGCAATTAAGAGGTGGTTCCCTGCTCCTCACAACCTCCCAATCAGAGGCCTTGCTGCCAGATGCAGTTTATCATCATGCTCAGGCCCCAGAAAGATGAGACCAGCTGCCCTCTAAAAATACACTAGTAGTATTAGATGCACTAATAATATTTCTTAGATGACGCATTATCAATTATTATTCATTTTGTACTAGTATTACTTTCCTCTTATTTCTCTTGCTTTCATTAAGTTTGTTGCATTAGATGCACTAATAATATTTCTTAGATGACGCATTTGTTCCGCTAGGCTTAGGGTGAAAAAGATATATTATACAAGACTGGCCACTGAAAAGTTGAAGCAACACAAAACGATATTAGATGTGGCAAAAACAACAACTTTTTCAAACTCGCCGTAGGATCTGTTTTGCTTCCAGTATTCCCTAGTGTAACCGGAAGGGCTTACAATCATCATCATTTGGTTAACATTGTTGATGTTATTAACACATTCCCTATCCTAAAGTAATTTATTTTCTTTATTAATTTTGTATCTCGTGGGTTTATCTACGTCTTTAATTTGTCCACAATTTTCTTATGGATTCCTTCTATTTGTGATTTTATTTGCTCACTGATCCTAGACATCTTCATAGCTTTCTGAAGTTTGAAATCAAGAATTGCAATCTTTCGGATAGGTGTTTATTCTGTAGTCTTATTGTTACAGTGAAACACACCTATTCATCAGATAATGGACTCTCCCTCTTAAATTAATAAGAGTTAACAGGAAGTTCTTAGAAGTTCTGGAGAGTTCTATTGAAGTTCAGTAGAACTATTAGTTAGTTCCAGTTTGGACATAGTTGGACTAAGGCAGTTGATGTTAGTCGGCAGTTAGCCAAATACTAAGGAGTCAGCTTTCAGTGGAAGATTACCAAGTTCCTAACATTTTGGGTATGTTAGTCAATTAGCAATCGACATAGCACGATTATAACCTTCAATGCGAAACCTACTCCACAACACTTACCACAAGACGTTCTCTGTTGTTGTCATTTTTCTTTGGAAACTCTGCTAATTCATGTAATGTCTGAATAAAAGTTTCCATTGGTTCTTCTGGTAACCAAATTCTAAGATAAAATTTTGTCCTTTCATGAATTATATTTCTTTTAGACATGAAGAAAGAATTATATTTTCTTTTAGACATGAAGAAAGAATTATATTTTCTTTTAGACATGAAGAAAGAATTATATTTTCTTTTAGACATGAAGAAAGAATTATATTTTCTTTTAGACATGAAGTAGTGAACTTATCCAAAAAATACTTGTTTTCTCATCATGAGAAAGAAAATGTCTGGAATATATTTTTGACTTTACTCCCATGTAATATGTTAATGCATTGACTTGAATTTTGTTATCTTCTCAGAGTTTCAATGCTTCTCAAAATTGTTCAAACCCCTGCAACCATTTTTGTCAATTTCTTGGATTGATGTGGTGTACTTCATTTGAACATTTCTTCTTTCTTTTTTTAATAACATTTTTTTTTTGAATTGGCTTCTATTTTTTTACTAGAAAATAATTTTCTTCTTTAAGAAAGAATCCCTCTCTGACACCATGTTCCATAGGGTTTAGCGTAGAAAGATATATGATACTGACAACTGGAAAGCCAAAGCAACACAACATGACATGAGACATGGTAAACTCAACAACTTTTTCAAACTCCCCACGCAATCTGTCTTGCTCCCAGCATTCCCTGATGAGACTGAAAGTACTTATAATCATAATCAACACTATTGATATTGTTATAACAGCATTGTCAATTATTATTCATTGTTTTATTTGTATTTCTTTCATATCATTTTTCTTGCTTTTTATTTGATTTGAATATATTAGATATAATAATAGAATTTCTTAGATGACATATTAACAATTATTATTCATATTTGACTTGTATTTCTTTCATCTTATTTCTCTTGATTTCTATTAAATTTGTTGTATTAAATGTAATAAAGTGAGAAGAAAGGACTAAACATAAATTGAATCGACTGCTTGGAAGGTTGGGTCATTTTGCCGAGTCAGAGAATTTTTCTTGTCAGAATCCATCTTGCACATTTATAAATCTACCATTCCTCTGTGCAATTGAATACTGTTGCTAAATCTGGTTGGGTGCTCCTGCTATTCAATTCAAGGTTCTTAACAAAATCCTAAAAAGGATCTGCAATGTAATTTATCCTGACTTAGCATCTTGTCCTCGGTCATTCTCTCACTGATGTGATGTGGCTTCTCTTTGTCGTTTCTACGAAAAACTTTCATGGCAACTGCTCTGATAAGCTTTTTTTTGCTGGTGCTCCATCCACGTGAGTTTAAGTGTTCTACCAGATTGGCATCTATGTCTCACCCTTTTACTATTGAAATAATTAACTGTAAATGTCTCTTCTACTCTAACAGTTTATTTTCTCACACTTCCTTTCCATTTACTTGCTTCCCTGATAGCTACAATCTTCCAAAGTTTAAATGCAACAGCAATTGCCATCTTCTACTTCCTTGAATTCCATCCATCTTTTATTCTTTCTCCAACACCTTCCAGGACCTAGTCTTTTTTTTCTTCTTTCTCTCACTGTAATCCTCTGCAGACTATGGAAGTGCTCACAAGGGTCACCTTGTTCACTGAAAGGTCACAGGTTGAGTTTGAAGTCTTGATAGAATAATAAGAACACAGGCATTGAAAGGCATGAAAACTGCATGCCCTGCTATTGGCAAAGTTTGACATTTCAAAATACAACCGATGCAGGTAGATGTTTGTGCAAGGGTGAACTAGGAAGTTTAGAGTTTTATAAAATTTTAACAAAAGCTGTCTATAGTTTAACCAGATGAGGGATACGGTTATGGTCGTTATGCTTGAAACACATAAGAACTAAGAAAAATGTTTTTTGTTGTGATTCATTTATCGAAAAGAACGAATAAGAACAAATGAGAAAAAGAGGGAAATGAAAAAAGAACAAGAGGTAAAATTAAACACAAGAACAGAAAAAGAAAAAGACTTCAAAGAGAGTAAGGGAAAAAAAGAACATGAAAACAAAAAAAGGTTAAAAAGAGAAGAAATGAATAGAAGATGAAAAAACAATTGGGAATGAAAAGAATAAGAAATCAAGAGAAAAATAAATGAAGATAATAAAAAAATGAAGACAACTGAATAAGAGAGAATGAAGAGAATAAGAGAAAAAGTGAAAAAAAAACAGGTATGAATGATGAGAATAAGAAAGAAAAAGAAAAAGTAGAGAAGGGAATGAAGAAAAACAAGAGAATCAAAAAATGAAGAAAAACAAGAGAATCAAAGAATGAAGAAAGACAAGAGAATCAAAGAATGAAGAAAGACAAGAGAATCAAAGAATGAAGAAAAACAAGAGAATCAAAAGAATGAAGAAAAACAAGAGAATCAAAAAATGAAGAAAAACAAGAGAATCAAAGAATGAAGAAAGACAAGAGAATCAAAAGAATGAAGAAAAACAAGAGAATCAAAAGAATGAAGAAAAAACAAGAGAATCAAAAAATGAAGAAAGACAAGGGAATCAAAAGAATGAAGAAAAACAAGAGAATCAAAGAATGAAGAAAAACAAGAGAATCAAAAGAATGAAGAAAAACAAGAGAATCAAAAGAATGAAGAAAAACAAGAGAATCAAAAGAATGAAGAAAAACAAGAGAATCAAAAGAATGAAGAAAAACAAGAGAATCAAAAGAATGAAGAAAAACAAGAGAATCAAAAGAATGAAGAAAAACAAGAGAATCAAAAAATGAAGAAAAATAAGAGAATCAAAAAATGAAGTAAAACAAGAGAATCAAAGAATGAAGTAAAACAAGAGAATCAAAGAATGAAGAAAAACAAGAGAATCAAAGAATGAAGAAAGACAAGAGAATCAAAATAATGAAGAAGAACAAGAGAATCAAAAGAATGAAGAAAAACAAGAGAATCAAAAGAATGAAGAAAAACAAGAGAATCAAAAGAATGAAGAAAAACAAGAGAATCAAAGAACGATGAAAGACAGGAGAATCAAAGAACGATGAAAGACAAGAGAATCAAAGAATGAAGAAAGACAAAGGAATCAAAATAATGAAGAAAAACAAGAGAATCAAAGAATGTACAAAGACAAGAGAATCAAAGAATGAAGAAAAACAAGAGAATCAAAAGAATGAAGAAAGACAAGAGAATTAAAGAATGAAGAAAAAACAAGAGAATTAAAGAATGAAGAAAAACAACCGAACAAAAGAAATAAAAGACAAGTGCAAATGAAAAAAATAAAAAAGAAAGAAGAAAACACAACAAAAGAGTAAGAATAATAGAAGTAGATAATAACCACTTCTTTTAAAGTGATTTCTGTCTTAAAATGCCAGTGGATGAGCCATGAGTCATCTAAGCAGTCCCGAATATTTATTTACCTTACAATCTTTTAATAATAATAATAATAATAATAATAATAATAATAATAATAATAATAATTGCAGCAGGAAGCATTTGTCAGTTTCCTTTCCTTTCATCTCACCCAAGGCATATTGGCAGCTCTTCCAAATTCAAAAGCTTTGGCAGAATTCTTGGTTACTTCAATATATTTTATTACAGGCAGCAACAGCTAAGCTTTCACTGTGAATACTAACAACAAAACACTGATAAGTGTAAAACACCAACTGCCTCATTCCAACTAACAAAAATAGACTTTATAATGAATAATACTTGGTAGGTTATGGTAGGCAAATGGTAATAAGTAAAGTGGTTGTTTCCATAAAAAACATTCAGCTTTTATTGACCGAGCAGTTAGCATGAACTGTCAGCTAGAAGTTATAAAACTTCTTTCAGGAAAATAGGCTTCTGAAGTCCATTGTTATTGCTCTTCCTAGTATTGATGAGTATTTCCTTTCTAACTTTTTGTTTAAGGTAATATAGAAAGTCAACATTTTCATGATGCCATTATTTTCTTTTTTAGTTACACATGCTATTCATTTTAGTTGTTGCTTCTGTTGGAAGTTTTTATGTGATGTGGTTTCTGTTATTTGGCAAAGTTCTTTGTGATTCTTTAACTCCAGCCTAGGAGATCTGATAGAGGATTATCTTTAAGACCTATAGGATTCATTCACCTTGAAGCCAGTTTTTTTGGAGTTGGTTGGGTTGGTTGGTTTATTTAACCAGCATATCAACCTTCATCAGGTCATTTAATGCTGAGAACCGTTTTGATTTGTTTTATTTAGTTTATTTGTTTTATATTCAAAATGTTTTGTTGGTAACATTTTTTATTCAAAAGAGTTTTGTTGAATACTTTTATAGCATTTTGACCCCAGTTTGGGGGTCAACTATTTACTCATAGCTGGGACCCTAACAGGTGCTACCACTCCAGGTCAGGGTAGACCTGGGAACAACAGCAATTAAGAGGTGGTTCCATGTTCCTCACAACCTCCCAGTTAGAGGCCTTGCTGCCGGATGCAGTTTACCGTCATGCCCAGGAACCACAATTTTTGTAGGATGCATTTGCTTCAAGTTATTTTTAATCATTGATTCAAGAAAACACTCGATAGTACTTTAGATGTTTTGGAATGAGTTTGGCATTATACACATTATCCATATATAAGTCTAGGGTTGATGAGGCTATTTATGAAGAAGACACCATTTCTCAGGTTAATGTTTTGGTTTTGTAACAACTTGTGGTATTAGGCAAAACTACCCCTATCATAGCACAGTCTATGTTAAATTTCTTCATCTCTTATACTAAATCTGTTATAACTGATCCATATACCAAAATATTTGTAAGTGTTTAGAGTTTATTAATTCCATATATACATGGCAAAGATTTTTGTTGAAGCAGAACCTGGTTTAATCTTGCATAAAGCAAGGTTGGTCCTGTCTGACACAGGATTTGTCATAATGATTTGAGGCAAGGGTTTATAAAGCTGGATGTTCTTCTTGATGCCCAACTCACTCATAGTCTAATAAGACCGAGTGTATTTATTGACACATCATCTCTAGAAAGGTTGCCAATCAAGGCTTTAGACCCCATCCTAACCTTATATATATATATATATATATATATATATATATTTTCTTTTTTTTTCTAAATGAGTTATTATGCGACCTAGGTTTCTTCCATGAGTGGTGTCTTCAGGCGATTTGCAATAACTGATTGTACCGGTTTTTTTTTTAAAACACTCATGTAACGGTGTTTTTTTAACACTCACATAGGTTTATACAACCATTGATGAAAATGCCATAATTCCTTGTAATTTTAAAAATTGCACGTTAAAAAAAAAAACAAAAAAAAAACAAAAAACAAAAAAACACAGTTACGTGAGCGTAAAGTTCAAAAGCTCTACAATATAATTGTGTTGAACACTTTTTAATACAAATGGTCACTGGTCTAACCTTATTATGACCAGAAACAAAGTAATTAAGCAATCTATATATATATATATATATATATAAGGAAAAGAGAGGAGAGATTTGATAATGCATTTCACAATTTTTTTCAGATTAAAGTTAAATTCCTCTTTTCATCTGAAAAAAAAAAATGCTGAGAAAATTAAACTTTGGATTTGGACTAAGAAATGTCTTAATGACTTTTTCAAAAGTCACTCTTTTTCATTCTATTTTCATAAGAAACGTCAGCATAGGGTAAATCTAATAAGTTTCATTATTTTTTTTTTAGACAAACACAAATATGCACATGCATACTGTTCTCTCTTTTGTCTTGGGTCTGATGAAGCCTTTAACTGGCAAAATGCATTTTCAAATCTCTCCCCTCTCTTCATGCAATATTCCCATTTATCAAATTGGCAACTTTAAACTGTCGGCATTTCAATATCCTATTAAATATAATGTAAGCACACACACACACATATGTATATGTAGAAATTCTTGATAAAATCTAAAGAAGAATCTGCAATATTATTAGTCCTAACCTCACATCTCGGTTTCTGTTATGTATCTTCCTTTTGTTTCTTCTATAAATACTTTCATGGTAATTGTTTGAATGAAATCTACACTATATAGGCTTCATGTTGAATACACCGGTTCTTGCTCGATCACCAAAGTTAAGCAACGTTGAGCCTGGTCAGTACTTAGATGGGTGACCGCTTGGGAATACCAGGTGTTGTAAGCGTTTAGTGACGGATGTGCATTGTGGTGCAGTGGATATCGGCTCAGAAAGAGAAATCGGTGAGCTGAGTTCGAATTCCAGTTGAATACTCTGTATTCACTTAAGCACTGGTACCCTTGGGAAAAGTATTAATCCATCCCTTCCCGCCAGTCATGGGTTAAATAACAGGGTAGGACTTGGGGACCCTGCCCTTAAAAATAAATCCCAATGAATCTTGATACTTGAAAAGAAAAAAGTATTACTAGACACAAAACTTATAAAAAAACAACAATAAATTGTTGAAAGAAAAAGGTATTGCCAGCAATAAATAAATAAAAATTGAGTTGGCATTAAATGACCCGCTGAGGTGTTGATATGCCATAAAAACAAAACAACCAACCAACCAATACTATATAATGGAGACGTCACAAATTTAAGCACAGTATTAGATTGGTCCAAATTTTCTTCGTTTCCCATTCCAGTATTATTTTGTGGGGAGTCGATTATATCGTTCTAAGAGCTACCGTTAGACCTGAGGAAAACAAATATTACATTTTGTATCTACTTTCCACCACACACTAACAGGATATAACATGAAGTCAGCTTGATGTGGGGAGCCCAAGCACATGAACCTGATTTAGGTTCAAAAATATCCTCCTGTAAACATCAGTTATGCTGGCATTAGTATTATTACCTAATCTTCTTCATCTTCTATGTGCCCTGTCCCTTCAGGACGTAGGTGATCGTGGCTTTCCACGTTTTCCTATCCCTGGTGGCTCTGAGCATGCCTTCTGTTATACCATGCAACCCTCATGCCATCATCCACCTGATTAGGTCCTTCAAATATGTTATCCATTGCTTTCCTCTGTCTCTTTTTCCCTCTATCTGGCCTGTTAGTATCAGGTTCTCCAAGCCCTCCTTCCTCATTGCATGTCCCAGGAACTTCAGCTGTCTCTTTCTGATGCTCAATATTAATTTCCTTTTTGTTTCCATCATTTCTAAGACCTCATCATTGCTCACATGCTCGATCCATGATATTCACAGCATCCTTCTGTAGAACATTTCAGTTGTTTCAAGTTTTTCCTTCATCTTTGATGATATTGTCCAGCATTCACTGTCATAGTGAAGGATGGACAGCATGTAGCAATCCAGTACTCTTTTCCGTGTTTCTACCGAAATTGTCCTGTTTCTCAATACTTTACCCAACTTCTGGAATGCTTCCTTCGCCATGCCAATTTGCCTACGGATCTCTGTGTCACACTTTCCGTTTTCTGTTATAACACTTCCCAGGTACTGAAATTTTTGTACCTGCTTTATTCTAGTATCCCTGACCTTTATTTGGCACACCCATCTTTAAAACAATGATGTGGGTACTGCTGGGGGCAGCTGTTCCCCAGAACCAGGCAACTCTCAATATTTTTTTAATTGTGCTTTGTCTTTTGTGTGTGTCATGGTACAATGGATATTGACTCGGAATGAGAGATCGGGGGGCCAAGTTTGAATTCCAGTTGAATTCCTTGCAATCCCTTATGCACAAATACTCTTAGGAAAGATATTAATCTGTCTCTTCCCTCCAGTTATGGGTTAAATAATAGGACAGATTGGGTTCTATAACCTTGGCTGGTAACCAGTCTATGGCAGAAAGCAATGGCAACCTACTGCAGGATAATCTTCTGCCCAGTCAGTCATGTCTCTTTTGAGACATGATCGCACAAAGTGTGTATCATATATGGCGTTGAATGACTGATTTGTCTTTGAACAGAGACGCAACTCAGTTTTGCTTCTGTCTGAAGACAGAGATCCAATTGAGAAATAAAATGCAATTTGTCCACCTGAGGACAGATACTACATTTTGATCCCAGTTTGATAGCCAGAGAGTGAAGAAAAGTATAACATGAATCGCAACAGCTGTTCAATGAATGAATGCCAAGTGTTTTCTTATAAGAAAATGGCTAATATTATCGTCACCAATGTGAGACTTGAGTTGTGATGAAAACCAAGATATTTATTCTCTCTTTCTAAGTAGCCTCACTACTTCTTTTGTTTCTTTATTCTTTCCTCCATTTTTTTATTGTCATGGAAATAAAAACTGAGAATCAAAAAATAAAAATAATTTTCTATGAAGAGAAAATTTGATTGCCGTCGAACTTCAAACACCTGTCTGTATTTTCTCTACATAAAGTAAGAATTTTATTAATCTCTATACATTATTTTTTTTACAATGATGTTCACCCTGTATAAGACACGAGAGCCACTCGAGATAGAAGGTTATGGAGTAGGAGGAACAGTTAATTTGGATATGTGAGAAAGATAACAGTTAACCATAGATTACATTAAGATTGTAGAGATTGGGTAAGCAACCTCTTGTGAGTCGGATCCACAAAGCAGCTATTCGTGAGAAGAAGCTGTTTCAGTGGAACTTACATATCATCAATAGCATACAAAGGATATGAGGGTAGTTCTTGACAATGTGTGAGGAATGGTGGTTCTTAACCATGAAGATTAAAAATGGTTTGTTAATTTACTTGATTTTCTTTAGTGGCATATCAACGTCTATAAGTTATTTAAGGCGAAAATCTAAATATTTTGAATGCAATTTTATGGTTTCAACTACAAATAAATAGGTATTGTTGGTAATTCTGCTAAAAATAGGTATGGTTAGTAATTTTTTTATATAAAAATGTGTTACTGGTATTTTTACTATAAAAATATATTTTTTCATACTTTTATAGTCCTTTGTTCTTGTTTGTGAGTTTACTATTTTCCCATAGTTGGGACCCAAACAAGCGCCACCACCTCTCAATTGCTTTTGTTTCCAGGTTCCACCCTGACCTGAAGTAGAAGTACATGTTATAGAATCAGCTATGGGCAAATAGTTAACCCTCAAAATAAGGTCAAAACATGATGAAAATATAAATACTTTTATAGTAAGAATACCAGCAATACATTTTCATATCAAAAATTTCCCATTTTTGTAAAAGAAATTACTAATCCTCAAGAAATTTCAGCATTAAATGACCCATAAGGACTTGATATGCTAAAAAAAAAAAAGGTCTTTTATCACATCAACATCAGGAAAAGAAAAAAAATGGTTGCATTGCTTTTAGTTAGAAACTCTAAGCAGTCGATCTGTGCACTGAATAACACTGTCAATAGTAATTAAGAAAAGAAAAAGAAGTTAGCCTACACTATTGCCTCACTCTCTCTCTCTCTTCAACAACTGTAGGATAATACTAAAAGTTAGTAATCATCCACTCATTTTTGATATCTAAATTTTAAATTGAATTTTTAAAAATAAAAAAGTTTTCTTGAAACTTGTTTTACTTTTAATTAAAAGCTAAATGAATACATTTACTATTTCCAGTATGCAAAATACCCTGGTGTATTTTAAACAGAAATTATTTTGATTGGAATCTAAAATTTTTCATTTTTTTTAATCCTTCAATTTTGCAGCCATTTTTAAGCAATTGACACATTTGTAAACAAATGTTAATTCTCGGTTTTAAAAGTCTTCCAAAAAATAAAATATTTTGTGTTAAATTAATCTGATTTACACAAGTATTACTTATTTATAGCTTGAAATTTAGAATAAAACTATTTCTTAATCACAGAGTTTAACTTTTTGACCTGTCTGCTGTATATCAAACATGTTGATGGGTTGTTGATTAGAGATAAGATAAGTGTATGGCAATCACAAGTGATAAAATTGTACAAATTTTTTTAGGGTAAGGGGAGGAAACTCTGACCTTTTAATTTGCACATAGAAATTACCATACAAGAAAAAACTTCAAATACACACAAAATAATTTAAAATTATTTTCAAAATAGGGAAGCCAAACAATTTGTATTAAACCTTTTTAATTTTCGATTTTTTAAAATAATTAAAAAATACTTTGTTCTTTCCTCTTAATAATAATAATATAAACATTTTGATGGAAAAAGTTAATTTTTATTAAGTTTG
Source organism: Ascarosepion bandense (assembly GCA_037127315.1). Lineage (NCBI taxonomy): Eukaryota > Metazoa > Mollusca > Cephalopoda > Sepiida > Sepiidae > Ascarosepion > Ascarosepion bandense. Next base: position 453,440 of record JBBBDQ010001462.1, on the reverse strand, counting down.
GGGCCTTTTTTATTCATACTATGCTGTTGACTTAAAAACCAGTTTAGTGGAGATATGTAAGTAAAACTTACATTTCTAAAAAAAAACAAAAAAAAACAGAGAAGCAAATATTAAGTTTCTGAGAACACTAGCTTACTTGTTATATATGCTATCTTTTTTCTCATTAAAAACAAGCCATGTCTTATGGCCATATCATGTTGAAACACCAGTTCCCATATGATCTCCGAAATTAAACAACATTGAGCTTGGTTAGCTTGGTTGGCTGACCACTTGGGAAATACCAGGTGCTGTAAACTTGGAAGAGCATGTAGTGTAATGGATAATGGCATGATAGACTTAACTATCGCCCGGTTCACACTCCACCCACATCTTTTGAACAGGTGAAGAGGCTCATCCCTTGTTCCCTGTTTAGGATGTGGTTTCCGGTTTTCTCTTTTCCAATCTTTTCACTCCTTTTTCTTTTTTTTTCAATTGGAGTAGATAGACTTAACTATCGCCTGGTTCACACTCCACCCACGTCTTTTGAACAGGTGAAGAGGCTCATCCCTTGTTCCCTGTTTAGGATGTGGTTTCCGGTTTTCTCTTTTCCAATCTTTTCACTCCTTTTTCTTTTTTTTTCAATTGGAGTAGATAGACTTAACTATCGCCCGGTTCACACTCCACCCACATCTTTTGAACAGGTGAAGAGGCTCATCCCTTGTTCCCTGTTTAGGATGTGGTCTCCGGTTTTCTCTTTTCCAATCTTTTCACTCCTTTTTCTTTTTTTTTTCAATTGGAGTAGATAGACTTAACTATCGCCTGGTTCACACTCCACCCACGTCTTTTGAACAAGTGAAGAGGCTCATCCCTTGTTTCCTGTTTAGGATATGGTTTCTGGCTTTTTCTTTTCCAATCATTTTACTCTTAAGTAGCCCCATGCACATCAGTGGTGTCACCACCTTGCTTGGGGTGATATGATTAAAAAAAAATAATTAATTAGATAGCCATGTTCCAACATTAGGTTCATTATATTCACTTACATGCAAACACCTTTGAGAAAAGATATGAATTCATCTTTCTTTCCTCCAAGCTATAGGCTTATAACACTAATTATTATCTTAAAAAAAAGATATGAATTCATCTTTTCTTTCCTCCAAGCTATAGGCTTATAACACTAATTATTATCTTTAAAAAAAAAAAAAGAAAAAAAAAAGAGATTTTTAGAATCTAAATTTATTTTCTGGCTTTAAATAACCTGCAAACGGTAACTAAAACACAGAAAACGAATCAATCAAAAAAAAAAAAAATTAACAGACATCTATCTTTTTCTTTTGCAATCAAAATGGAATGGTGAATTATTTATCTAAAGTAATGGAAGGATATATAATGTATTTTTAACTTAATTTAACAGGGTTTTTATTTTATTTATGAAATAAAAAGTCTTTTTAACAATTTTTAAGTAATTTTGTCAGAAAAGTGTTCTTTTTTCTTTCTTATTATTTTAATTTTCTAAGTGAAGCTTAGATGTGGCCCAAGGCCGAAAGTATTGGGCACCTAGTGAGGATTAAACTCACTATTCAATTGTAATTGCTTTCTTCTTATTATGTATGCTCCTTTTACCACATTAAAAAACATCCAAATTAGGGTAGAGAAAGTGTTGCTGGGCGATGACAGACTCAGGTGTCAGGGTGGGGGATGAGGGTTGGGGAGGGGAGATTGTTTTACCGTTTATCATAGCCAAAGAATGACATGAAAGCTCACAAAATTGTTGTGAATTCTTTTTCATCATGCTGTCATAAGACCAATCCCAAGATATTGGAATTGGAACCAGCTTATAAGCAGATAAAAATCATCATGGTATCCTCTCTTTATTATAATAAAGACCATTGTCTATATATATATATATATATATATATCTAGCATAATGATAATCCACGTATACTGTCTTAATATGTATAGGAAAAACTACTAAAAAGTTGTAAGTTTAAAAATGTATTTTTTTGACAGTATTTATTTATTTCTATTATATATATATATATATATATATATATATATATATATATATATATATATATTTGATATTTCAGACCGGCCTCGGCCTTTCATCAGAAACAAATGTATTATCCAAGGTAATAATCGAAAATACTTTATAAAATATTACTCTGTTAAATTAAATAAATGAATTTAACATTGAGTTCTCTCAAGTTCGTCTCTTTTGGAATTTACCCGGATTACATACCAAGTGTACTATGTTATATATATATATATATAATATACTTTAGAACATGTACAAACTACAATCTACTACAAAATTGTACATTTTGTTTCGACATTGAATTAGTTTCTTTGTCATAATTAAAATACACCACTACCCAGTTGTATTAAAAAGTGTTCAATACATTTATATTGTTGAACATTTGAATGTTTTACATATTTCTGCAACCTAGGTTTCAACCTTTCGGTATCTTCAGGTGATTTACAATATATATATTTTTCCTTTTGTCATGCTCATGGAGAGAGAGGCGAAAGTGAGGCAGTGTCAACTCAGTGAATTCTCTTTCTTCTTCTTTTATGTACCTTGTCCCTTCAGGACGTAGGCGATCATGGCCTTCCACATCTCCCTCACCCTGGTGGCTCTTAGCATGCTTTCTCCTGTAACATCTCGCAGTCCCCGTTCTGTCATCCACCTGCTCAGGCCCTTTAAACATGTTATCTGCTGCTTTCCTCTGTCTCTTTTTCCATCTATCTGGCCTGTTAGTATCAGGTTCTCCAAGCCCTCCTTCCTCATTGCATGTCTCAGGAACTTCAGCTGTCTCTTCCTGATGCTCAATATTAATTTCCTTTTTGTTTCCATCATTTTCAAAATATCGTCAATGCTCATATGCTTGGTCCACGATATCTGCAGCATCTTTCTGTAGAACCACATTTCGGCTGCTTCAAGTTGTCCCTTCATCTTTGTGGATATTGTCCAACATTCGTTGCCATATTGAAGAACTGACATCACATAGCAATCCAGTACTCTCTTCTTTGTTTCTAGTGAAAGTTTACTGTGTCTTAATACTTTACTCAGCTTCTGGAATGTGTCTTTTGCCATGCCAATTTACCTTTGGATCTCTGTGTCGCACATTCCGTTTTCAGTTAGAACACTTCCCAGATACTTAAATTTTCATACCTGCTTGATTTTAACACCCACCCCACCTGTATTTGGCACTTTGGGTGGGCTGCCCTTTTTGTTGATGACCATGTATTCGGTTTCTTTACTACTAGTTAATAAACTTACTATATAAGCTCTTTCCACACGTTCTCTCTTTAATAGTGCCCTGTTATTTTATATTTCGGCTTAATTATATTGTCGAGTGGTGAAGAATATATATATATATATATATATATATATATATATATATATATCCTCTCTATTATATATATATCTCCTCTCTATCAGACATAACGTGGAGCACTGTAAAAACAGCCAAGCATTACAACCGTGAAAAAATAAGTAGGCTGTGCCAAGAAGAAAAATTAGAAATTATGATATTCTCAAATAAAGACGAACAGTTAAATGAAAGAACGGAAATTATGACTAAATGCATCCCCACTAAGAAATACCTCTTAGGTTCATATAACCATGGATGGAAATGCTACAATCCGTTTTAATTTAAAAATTGCACGTTCATAAATTCCCTGCCATGTGAATGTTCAAATAAAACACTGTTACAAGAGTGTTCTTAAAAAGAAAAACAGCAAACAGTAAAATCAGTTAAAAAAGAAATCGCCTAAGGACACCACTCATGGTAGAAACCTGGGTAGCAAAATAACTCGTTGAAAAATGGAAAATATATATATATATTATTTTTTGGTCATAATTAAATTAGACCAGTACACAGTTGTATCAAAAGTGTTCAATGCATCTATATTGTAGAAGTTTGAATATTTTTCATTTGCAAATGAGTTATTTTGGCAACCTAAGTTTCAACCTTTCGGTATCTTCAGGTGATTTACAATAACTATATATATATACATATATATATATATTCCTCCTGTCATGCTCATGGAGAGAGAGATAGACAATAGTGAGGCAGCGTTGGCGAAACAGATCTGTCTGCGGATGACAATATATATATATATATATATATATATATATATATATATTATTTGTCACCTGTCACACCCAGGAGTTCGAATCATTTTTTTCTTTTTTATGTCTGAATGTAAGACACTCAATAGTAGGTACATCAATATATATGCATTTCAGATAGCATATCGATATAAATATTTTGTTGTCATTTTTTATGGCACAGGCCCACTCATAATATATATTATAGCATATCAATTAATATTATAATTGGCTTGTGGCTGTATCACATTGAAATACCAGTTAAAAGCTAAAAAACATTAAAGATTCTCATTTCTTCTCAGTTTAAGTATCTTTACAGTCAAGTTCTTGGCTCTCTAAAAACTGCGCTCTCTCTGTACCATGTTCCTTCAGGAAATGGGTGATCACGGTTCTCCACAATTTCCTATCTTTTGGTCGAAGTAATTCCTACTCCTTTACAACTCCTCTTTGTCTTTAGTGAACCTCCTAAACAAAAACAAATAAAAAAGTGTATATATATATATATATATATATATATATATATATATATGAATGTGCATTGTCGTGTAGTGAATATCGGCTCGGAACAAGAAATCGGGGTACCAAGTTCAACTTCCAGTTGAATGACATGCATTCACTTATGCACTAATACCTTTGGGAAAGGTATTAATTCTTAAACAGAAGGGAATTATTTTTTATTATTTTAATTATGTCGAAATTCTTTTAGGTCTGCTGTTGAGTTAAAATATACTTGTGCACATGCAAGCTTACATATGCACACACGCACACAATTTGAATGAAATTTAAATGGACATCTGTACTTTGAGGGATAATTTCTCCTATTTGGTAACAACCATTGGATAAAAGAAAAACAGTATAAGCCGAAATGTGTGGCTCTTTGAAATCATTTTATGACTCTTTCTGTATTTAACCGGATATTTTCTAATAAATGCAGTATTTTAAATGAAAAATCAATTTGAGATTTGATCATCTTGCTGTCAGTGAAATGACAGATATAAAACAATAAAATATATTGCTGTTTAAAGTAAATATTAGGTTTAGAACAATTCAATTCTAGATTATACTTAATGAAAATTGGTATTTTATAAAACTTTTAGATGATAATTTTAGCTTTTCTTTCATTCTAGTAAACTACTGAGGCAAAAAAGAAGATTGATGAAAATAAGATTTTAATTGTAGATTTAAGATAAGGGTTGATTTTTGTAGGAACATTTTTGGATATCCCTAGTTAGTTCAATATTATCCATGGATTTCCCAATCCATAGATATGGTTATCGAATTCCTCAATGCACAGCAAATTTATGTGAAGTAATTTGTTTATAAAACTAAGTTTATTGAGTTCATTTTGATGTCTATTAAGCTTAACCTTATTCAGAAGTAAATAAAAAGTAAAAAATACTTTTTTAATTTAAAGAAATATAAGGGAAAAAATTTTTTTTTAATTTAAAAAATAGAAGGGAAAAAATTTTTGAATTTTTAATTTAAAATATATAAAAAAATTTTTTTTTTAATTTAAAAAATAGAAGGGAAAAAATTTTTGAATTTTTAATTTAAAATATATAAAAAAATTTTTTTTTAATTTTAAATATAAAAAAAAAAATTAAATTTAAAAAATAGAAGGGAAAAAAAAATGTTTAAATTTAAAAAAAATAGAAGGGGAAAAAATTTTTAATTTAAAAAAATATGAAGGAAAAATATTTTTTTATTTTAAATATAAGTAAAAAAAAAATTTAAATTTAAAAAATATATGAGAAAAAAACTTAAATTTAAGAAAAAAGAATGGAAAATTTTTAAATTTGAAAAAATAGAAGGGAAAATAAATTTTAAATTTAAAAAATAGAAGAGGAAAAAAATAGAAAAAAAAAAATAAAAGATTATGTTGCTCCCATCATTCAATGAAAAGGGTTTACCTCCCTTAAAAATCAGTATGTAAAATGCTGATATTTTGCATTTCAAGAAGGATGGTTATTCATTTTTGTTTTAAATTTATAATTAGTTACTTATTCTTATGTGTTTATTTAACTTTGCAGACATTTTTATTAAAATATGAATAAAAGAAATTTTCATATTTTCAATATTGCTGCTGGTTGTACTTTATCATTGTACCCAGGACTTTCAAAATATGTAAGAGGAATAGATGCTCTTCAAATATTTTAGTGAATTTATGTGGTAAGAGCAAATGAAAGAAAAATCCAGAAAATGCATTTTTTTAAAATTTATAATTATAATTACTTGTCCTTACATGTTTATTTAATTTTTTTTATTCACAGACATTTTTTTTATAAATTTATGAATTAAATTTCTTTCATATTTCTTTATAAAATAGTAAATAATAAATATTTTGTAGTTGGTTCATATATTTTTTAAATCTTGTAATAAAGATATAGTGTTTAATATTTCTAATGAAGAAAATATATAAATTCACTTTCATACATTTATTTGTGTTTTATTTCAATCTTTTTAAAACAAATATTGCTGAGGGAGTCAAAAGTGTAAACAGTAATAGCGGTTACAAAAGAAGAAGCATTCTTTTTGACACACTGTTATTTTTTTGCAGGCACAAAGGTTAAACACTGCCATTTTTTTTTTTTTTATATGGGTCTAGGGCATTTACTTCCTCTAGCATTTAACTCAGTTTTATATGCTTTTATCCAGTGGATAAAAGCATTGGTTAGATTCAGTGACTTGACCCAAAGAGTTGTGAGTTTGTAGGGGCCTCAGCTATGTCTGTCAAATTGGCCTTGTGCCAAACACAACTGAAGTCCCCACAATTTAAAATATCAGAAGGTTGGATGTTAGAATGTGGAAGAATGAAATATTTCATTTTGTATGTTAAAGTAAAATTTTATTACTAAAGAGAATAACATATTTGTAAAAAGAAAATATTCAAAGAGAAAAATTTTAGTTAAATGTTCCAGAGAAATAGTCGTAAGGAGTTAATGAATTCAGCTTATAGTTAATAGCAGCAGAATGTATATAAAAAGATTAACAGGTTACTAATAAAGTCTGTGTTCCGTTCCTTTTTTTATGACCAGCTAGAAAGTGAAAAGGAAGGTGAAGCAATAAAGGAAAATTGTACTTATCGGACTTTAGTTTTTAAGAGTCAGTTGAAGATGTCTTATTATTGTTTCTTTGATGGTGTGTGAGTGAAGACGAAGAAAGGAAATTTGGAAGGAGGGAGAATGAATGTATGTCAATGAGGCATGACAGGGTCAGCACCTTGAAATTTCTTTTTGTTACAGTGTAATGCTACTCCCATTTGACGGACTTTTGCTGGTCAAGAGACGGTGGTTAAGTAGTGAACTCTAGTCATGTGACTGGATCGAAACAGCATACCAATTTTTTTAGGTGTTAAGGAAAACTGACCTGGCTTATAGATCAATTTGCTATATCCTATCCATCCAGAATTTTAATTTTCACACTGGCTTGTGAAATTTGCCTTGGTCTGGGTTTTTCCAAAATGTTTTCAGTCGTTCTTATCCATTTTTGTGGGTGCGCAATTTTACCTTTTTGCATTTCCGTTAATTGTTGGATGATATAGGATTTGTATCCTACAAGTTTAATACCTGGCTACGGCAGTGGTGAAAAAAAAAAAAAAACTTAGAGAGTTGAATTAAATAGAAATAACTAAGACATTCAGAAGTGACATGACTTACGGAACCAGAAGAATTCACCCCAGAGAGTGAAATATAGGGTTCAGTTCAAAATTCCAAATGCTTAAACAAGGCCGGAGCATACAATGGATGAAACATTGTGAATATGGCAACAAAGATGATAACAGTTCAAACAATGTAAATAATTACAATACCTCATGTCAGAAATATCGACAGATATTGAAGGTGAATTTGGCAACAAAGACGAGGATAACAGTTCGAACAATGCAAATAGTGTAAATTATTACAATACTCAGAAATATGGAGATATTGAAGGTGAATATGGCAACTAAGATCAGAACAACAGTTCGAACAATGCAAATAGTGTAAATAATTACAGTACTCAGAAATATAGATATATTTAAGGTGAATATGGCAACAAAGATCAGAACAACAGTCTGAACAATGTAAATGGTGTAAATAATTACAATAATCAGATATATAGACAGATATTGAAGGTGAATGTGACAACAAAGATCAGAACAACAGTCCGAACAATGTAAATAGTATAAATAATTACAATACTTCATCTCAGAAATATAGACAGATATTGAAGGTGATCAGGACAAGTCCGAACAATGTAAATAGTGTAAATAATTATGATACCTCATCTCAGAAATATAAACAAATTCTTGTGAATATAGGATTCATTAAAAATTCACTTGTATTTTATTTTATGAAGAATAAAATTGATGAAGCTAAAATAGAAAGTATAACACAACCTTTTAAATAAAACTTATATGAATTCTGATCAAAAAGTATTGGGACTGGTGCTATAGAAATAAAATTACAACAAATATCAATTCTACATTTAATCTACTTTGAAGTAGGTCCCTTTTGAAGCCACACAATTCATCCAGTGTCATTTCCATTGCAGGAAGAATTTCTCAAATTTATTTTGTGGGATAGTGATTGTTGGTTGTTTTGTTTTTATGGCATATCAACCTCAGCGGGTCATTTATTGCCAGCTAAATTTTATTTATTCATTGCTGGTAATACCTTTTTCTTTCTACAATTTATTGTTGCTTTTTTTTTATATAAGTTTTGTGTCTAGTAATACTTTTTCTTTTTGAATATCAAGATTCATTGGGATTTGCTTTTAAGGGCAGAGTCCCCAAGTCCTACCCTTGTTATTTAACCCTAACTGGAGGGAAGGGATGGATTAATACCTTTTCCAAGGGTACCAGTGCTTAAGAGAAAGCAGGGTATTCAACTGGAATTCGAACTCGGCTCACCGATTTCTCTTTCTGGGCCAATATCCACTGCACCACAACGCACATCTGTCACTGAACGCTTACAGCACCTGGTATTCCCAAGTGGTCACCCATCTAAGTACTGACCAGGCTCAATGTTGCTTAACTTCAGTGATCGAGCGAGAACCGGTATATTCAACGTGATAGGCCATAAGCCATGGGATAGTGAGCAGCTGTCTTGTCTCTTTCTTTTGGATTTCCTCAATGTTTTGAAATTAAGTTTCTTTTAAGCAGGTTTTGATTTTTAGAAAGAGGAAGAAGTTGCAAGTGGTGAAATCTGGGGAATATGGTGGTCATTAGACTTTGGAAATTGTGTGTTTGGTCACTGATGGGTCCTCTGTGGTGTGTTGAGGTGACCACACTCTACACATCTTCCTTCCAAGAACAATGGAAGTGAGCAAGAATGTTATAACTTAGTGTGTATGCATAGCAGACTTCACTGCCAATCTGTTGAGCGCTTTCACTTTGCGTATTTTAGCTCTGTTATCATAGCAACAGTCTCAATCATTTTTGATCAGATCTTATGTCATAATTTATTTAAAGAGAATATTACTTATTTCATTATCATAAATTAAATAATGTTTGTTGTTATTAAAATATATATTTAGCAAATTAAAAATATTACATTTTATTTTTTATATTTATTCATACCCACAAGTCAGAGTTGACTTTGTTTTATTCTAATAATAAAAAATTAATTTTTTTCTATGGCTTTTTTTACTATCACATGTCAAATGCTCTATTTTTGATTCCCATTTAGAATAAATACCGTATTTGCCAGACTACTGGATGCAGATTTTTTCCCCTATCAAAAAAATGCACAAAAAATTACCCTGTGTCTAATACAGCAGTATCACATATAAGAGAGACATTAAGGGAATGAAAAAAGTGGGGTTTACCCACAATCAGTGTACGTATAGAGCTTAGCACTGAAACTAGGACTCCTGGAAGTAAATAAACATGATCGTAATAAAAATATCCCTGAAAAATTCATCCAGGAAAAAGAAATTTATAAAATAGGACAATATTTTGCTGCTTGTTTGATAGAAATACCAGATTTTGCAAAAATATTTGCTTTCATTGGTATATTGGTGCTTGCTTTAAGTGTGTTTTCATTGATATACGAGTATTAAGGATGTGCGTTGTGGTGCAGTAGATATCGGCTCAGAACGAGAAACCGGGGAGCTGAGTTCGAATTCCAGTTGAATTCATTGCATTCACTTACGCGCAAATACCCTTGGGAAAGGCATTAATCCGTCTCTTCCTTCCAGTTATGGGTTAAATAGCAGGACAGATTGGGTTCTATAGCCTTGGTTGGCAACCAGTCTACCGCAGAAAGCAATGGCAACCTACTGCGGGATAATCTTCTGCCCAGTCAGTCATGTCTCTTTCAAGACATGATCGCCCAAGCATGTATCACGTATGGCACTTAACTGACTGACTGATGAGTATTGAAATTTGTCTTTCTGTATGTATGACATGGGACTTTATTTACCAACAAGTACCACATTCTTGTTTTTTTTTGCCTATTATCATATGTACCACCAGTATTCACTGATACCAGTAGATTTCTTTGTAGCTATTATATGAATTTATTGTATATGCATATGTTGCTCCCTAAAAAACAACTAAGTTTTCAATAAAAGCACGATGAAATGCATTAAAATTTTTCTTTTCCAAAAAAAAAAAAAAATCCTGGTAATTAAACTCATTTCTATTAAAAAAAGTACCAGTTGTATAATTTGTGCTCATGCTGTAAGTGTTTCTTCATGGTTAGTGAGAAGTTCACATAAAGGTAAGGTTATAATTTTGTTTTTGTTTTTTGGTTGTGATGTGCGCATTTCTTTTTTCTAAATATTCCATACCAAAATCTGGGTGAATACAATGCGTTTGTGTGTCCGATAAACCAGCAAATATGGTACTTGAAAAAGTGGAATTTTGCAATAAGCAGTGCAACCATAAAAAATAATTTTTCTTCAAAAATTTTTTTTTTCATATTTGTATAGATTAAGCATTTCCGATCATGAATATCAAAATTGATTTTTTTTTAATTATTTGTTTATGTTTCACATGTAAAGTCATTGTAAATTGAACCCCTTACAGATGGCAAAACAAACATGATCATATATCATAATTTCTTGAAATTAAAAAAAATTAAACAATAAAATGAAATTCATAATCCAGAATGCTTAATATATGTTTCTTGGTTGTTTGTTTAGTGGCATATCAACTTCCTATGGGTCATTTAATGCTGAAATTTAATTTTCTTTCTTTACAAAAATAGATTGATGGCAATATTTTAAGTATGAAAATGTATTGCTGATATTTTTACTATAAAAATGTATTTTTATAATTTTATAGCTTTTTGACCACAATGTGGCAGAGGTCAACTATTTGTCCATAGCTGAGATCCTAACAGGTGCTACCACCTTGGGTCTGGGTATATATTTTGTGTATATATATGTTTGTGCAGACATAATTACCAGAGATGGTGATGTCTGCGTGTTTTATATTGAAGTTATATTTTGGAATACATTTTGACTTGTTTAAGAAATTGTAGGATGTTATATGGATTAATTTCCTGAAAGAGTTTTTTTCATGTTGGTTGTTTGATTTCATTTAGTGGCATATCGAAAAAATTGACATTGTTTGCATCATTTTTTAACCCATAGGGCAGAGAGATATTTTTAGACCAATTCACTACTAAAGAAGGAGAAAAACATTTTTAGGGATAATTTTTTTTGTTCGTTAGCATCCTTCCAACTTTCCTAAGGCAGCGAAACTTGCCAGAATCGTAAAATACTCATTTTTTTTTAATCATTTTAGGCCTTGTTTGCATGGTGTCAAATCGATCGCTGACCTTTTTTTTTTTTATGTAAGAAAACATTAAGGCGGACCTGAAGGAGACTACCACCACCTTTAAATTTGTTGTTTTTCATTTTTTATTTTATTTTTTCAATGCAATCTTATTAATTACACCCTAAACTTTCTGATTGACCAAAACATTTTGAAAAATTTCAATATTTAAGCAATTTTGCGGGAAGACTCAGTTTTTCATATAACGTTAAATCGATCCTCCATTTTGGAACCACTCGCCGGTACGACATTACCACCGCCTGTAAATTTGTTGATTATCAATTTTTTCCTTTTACTTTTTTCAGTGCAATATCGATTAAACCCTAAACTTTCCGATTGACAAAAAAAAACATTTGTAAAAATTTCAACATTTAAACAATTTTAGGGTCGGGAGGGCTCAGTTTTTCATACAACCTTAAATCGATCCTGTGCAATTAACTTTTTTGCTTGTGCATATTTAAGTATTTTTGAATAAAGAATAAAATTTTTGAATAGAGCCATTCTTGGAGTTTCCGAGGAAGATGTCATCGTAAGAACTGAAGAAAACTTGAAAAAGAAAAAAAACAAGAGCAACAACTCGTCCCCAAAAAACAAAACAAAGCGACCCCAACGCGAGTTATTCCAAAATGGAGGATCGATTTACTATAACGTTGTATGAGAAACTGAGCCCCCACCTAAAAATTGTTTAAATATTGAAATTTTTCCAAATTTTTTTGATAAAACTGAGCTAAAAAAAAAAAAAAAAAAAAAAAATGAAAAACAACAAATTTAAAGGTGATGGTAGTCTCCTTCAGGTTCGCCAACATTTAATTTTATCATGTTTTTTTACACAGTGTTACAGATTTTTTAAAAAACGAACCTTATAATTTTTAATTAAAAAACGAAAATTTACTTAAAAGTATTAATCCGTTATGGCAAGCCGCAAATGGTTGTGTGCGTATGAAGAGTTAAAAAACATTATTTATAAAGCGTTTCAAAAATTCAGAAAATTTTAAAAAAATATGCAAATATCAAAGACTTTATCACCCTTCCAAACCTGACATTTGTAAATAACAACTAAGTCCAATAAATCTGTAAGTCTGTGACATATTTTTTGTAAAATTATTTCAATAACAAGATCCTCTTCTAAAAATAAAAATGATAAAAAAAAAAAATCAATATTTTTCGATTCCAATATAAGTGTCGTAAAGGTCTAAATCTAAAATACTAATAAAATTATATTATAAAAATAAAACTTATTTCAAGAAAAAAGTTCCCTATTTTTTTAGTGAACCAGTACTCCTTTCTTTCTTTTTTTTAATGAATTTACCAAAATTCTATTTTAATTTTCATACCTGACATTAATGAACAATATTATTAGTTACTACATTTTTTGAGCCTATTTTTTTTTAAACGCAAAATCGAGTAAAAAAAAGTATTGGGCGCCTAGTGAGGGTCGAAATAGTCAACCAGATGAACTCGCTAACCATAACTCCACAATGAGGTTCCCTTTGATGCTTTTTTTTTTATTTAAAAAAAATATTTTGGCACAAGGTCACAAGCATGGGGCGCCCAGTAACTCACTAAAAAATACCTAGCTCACCATTTATAAATTTACTCCACCTATGAAGTGCCTGTTAGAGTCGACTATCTTCGTCCTACCAACCCCTACACCAGTCGATTATTTGTAAGTTTTCTGTGACAAATTTACCCACAATAATAACGAATTTCTCAACTTCTTGGTTGTTGTAACATAAATCAAAAAACCCTTTTTAAAAGCATTTTACAAGGCCTTTTATACTGCGCATTAAATTGTTTAAAAAGAGATGTTGTAAGTCTTCTTGCTTGTTTGTCGCGTCTTGAGTTTTCCTGTGAAAGATATCTTTTTTATGACTAAAAATGGTATTATTGTCACTCTTATGTTACATATACATTTTTTCAAAGGTAAAAGAGCGAAGTTTTCCCTGAGATCGGAAAAAAACTACGATAAGAAAAAAGTCACATTTTAAGTCTTTTTAATTGATAGGAAATTTTTAATACTTTGAAACAGAGAAGACTAAGACTTATTTTTATAATTAATGTGAATTACAATGAATACATAGCCTATTTTTACAGTTTTTTTTTTAAATTAAGTGTCTTTTTTTAACTTAAAAACAAAATAATCAACAACACGAGTTTCTGCAAGATTTCTCGACAATCTCTAGTCTTTTTTTACTCACATTTAAAATATAACTTACTTTAAATTAAAATAAAACATTGCAGTAAAAACTATAAAGCAAGTGTTTAAAATTTTTAATTTAAGCATTTTTTTGTTTAGTACTTCCCAAAATCTCAAACAACCATCAATTTTAGTCAGTGTCCTTTGCAAAAGGTAAAAAAAACTTGTTGTCGGTCAGTTTTTAAAGTTTTAAAGGTCATGAGAGAAACAAAATAAAAAAAAATTACAAACAGAAATTTTAAATCATCAATAAAATTATATTTTGGATAAAGTGTAAAGGATTTGAAACACTACATATGCGTTGTACGAGTCGGTGATTTTAGTGGGCTAGTATTAGGGTTCTACCCTTCTTTTTTTAAAGTAAAATAAAAAAAAAATGTAAAAGTAATACTGTGTTATTTCCCCTAGCAGAATGTAAGATGGCAAAAGGATACTTCGTAAATCATTTACGATTTAATTTTAATTTTAGTCTTTAATTTATGTTTTACATCGGCAATCATGTTTGAAGACAATGAAACAGGTGCCAGTGAGAATAAGTTTTTAACGCGAATATTTTACGCAAAACTCAAAGATGCAAGCACAATTATTAATTAAAAAAAACCTAGGTTTTGGTTTTGGTTAATCGAGGGAAAGGAAAAATAACTTTTTAAGATGAGGAGGAAATGTTTAGCACCAACATCCAAACTAATTTTGTTTAAGAATTTAGATAAAAAATAAAAACGTATTTTCTTTTAGTTTTTTACCTTGTCTGCCATTGTTTGCTTTCGAATCCTAACTCTGGTGCATCGTGTTGTTCTGGAACTTTATGGCGCTATTCTCCTCAAAGAACTGACTAGGTCTATATAACAAACCAAACTTTATTCCACTGCTGGCTGGAAGCTATTTTTGGTTACCAAATTCTTCTAGCTCTTTGACTAAGTCTACTAACTGTTCTTAATAGAACTAACTGTTAGATGTTCATTTTTTTTTATTATTTTGTAGACTTCTTACTGTTTTTCTTTCTAGTTCTACATTCTTATCCTAAATATCAGTTGGGCTTTTTTTTCTCTCTCTCCCAACCCCTGGTTTCTTGTTTGTCAGTTTCTTTCTCTAGTCATTTTGTTTCTTCATCCACCCCAGAAAAATCAAATGTATCTTCTTTCTCTCTCTCTCTCTCAAGGTGATATGTGGGAGGGTGAATATAAGTAAAAGAGAGAGAAAAAAATAGAAAACCCATCTCGAAACTCAAGACGTCTGTACATTAATCATAAAGAAATATTTCATTATCGCCCATTACAGTTAAGAGGTTAGTTTTAAGCTTATATATTATTACGGTACTTTTTAGAAGTTGCGGTCCCACACAATGACAAAGCAACATTTAATTAACTATGGAGCTATGCATTTAAATCAAAGTATCTTCTCTTTTAATTCACCCCCAAATATTAATTCATTAAAAAAAAAAAAAAAAAAAAAAAAAATTTTACTAAAATTCTCTATGACCGAGGCCTTTCCATTGCACTCCAGTTGGGATGACCTTTGCAATCCCCCCCCCCCAATGTGGACAACATCGGTGTGTTATTTCTAAGTATCAGGTCTAGGATCACACTGACACATCACATTCTTCTTCTTCATGTGATGTGTCCTTTCAGGACGTAAGGCGATCATGGATTTCCACTTGGCTCTGTCACCTGTTGCTCTCAATATATATATATATTTTTTATCTTGGTATCTCTTCTAAGCCCCGCTCCGCCATCCATTTGCTCAGACCTAACATTAACAATTACGTCTCGTGCTGCATTCCCCTGTCACTCCTTCTCTTTATCCGATCTGTGAGTATTAAGTTCTCCAGGCCCTCCTTCCTCCATAAACAAGCCCAAAACAGATTTTTACAATTTTTTTTTTTTAAATATCTTCTAAGTATTTCAAATGTCATTCGCACTAACGAAATGTAAATAACTCAATAATTTTTGCTAATTTTTCATTCTGAGGGTTGTTGTGAGGCAAGCTAAACAAATTTTGATTTAAAATTTATAATTTCAAAAGAGTGTCAAAAATTTGGGGGTGAATTAATATTCGCGAAAAGTAACTTTAAGATGAATTAATATTTGGGATAAGTAACTACGTAGTGAACAAAACAAATTCTAGATTTAAAAATTCAAATGTTAAGCACTTGATTCATTGATTTTGTTAGAAATAAACGAATTTACACAACTTTTGCATAGCACACACAAAACTCACGAAATTTCACACCTCGATGCGAAATGTTTTTCGGCCAATAAAAACTAGGAAACATCTAAAAACAAAATAGAAAGGCCAGAATCACATCCGGGAGTGAATTCCCAAATGACCTCCACAAACGAAATAAAAGACGAAGCAAGCTCCACCGTCGCCAGAGAGAAATGAGACGAGCGTAATTGACACAAACGTCAAGGGATTGCTATTATTGTCTCTATCTTTCTCTCTCTCCTCTTTCTCTCTCACCTCCTTCCTTTCCACCATTCACACTGAGTGATAACTTCAAAGACAATCCTACCCGACAATAAACGCTCATACATACATACATACATACATACATACATACATAAGTGCCGATTTAATAAACATTAACCAACTTCCGATTTCTACACTGGTGAACCCCGACGTCGAAAAAGAACACGCAATGAAGAATAACTTCTACAACTACATTATTTGGGGTGAATTAATATTTGCAGTATTTTAACTTTGCAATGCATTATTGATTTTTTTTAGTGTGAATTAATATTTGCATTTAGTAACTTCTTTTACATTAAATTTGAGGTAACATTTTTTTTTACATTATTTAAGGTGAATTAATATTTGCGGTAAATAACTACATTATTTGGGGCGAATTAATGTTTGTGGTAAGTAACATTTTTTTTACATTAATTAAGGTGAATTAATATTTACGATGAGTAACTACATTCAAAGTATCTGGACCAGACGGCATAGTCATAGAGCTGCTGATAGCCCTGGAAGAATTTGGTATAGAGAAAATTACTGAAATAATAAATTAAATTTATGATTGTGGGGTAATACCAGATGACCTCAGCCAGTCTATCTTCATAGCACTACCTAAGAAGCCAGGAGCAAACGAGTACGAACTCCACAGAACCATCAGTTTAATGAGCCATATAACAAAACTGATCGTCCGAATCCTGATTAATAGAATGAGAAGCAGAATCAGGCCAAAGATAGGACAAGAACAGTGTGGTTTCGTTAAAGACACAGGAACAAGGAATGTCATATTTATGATCAGGATGTTCTCTGAAAGGGCAATACAAATGAAGAAGGACTTATACCTGTGCTTTATAGATTATGCGAAGGTGTTTGACAAAATACGCTACAAAGAATTGATGGAGATGCTCGGCAGCCTGGACATATTTGGGAATGACTTGAGAGTAATCAAGAATCCTTACTGGCAGCAAACCGCTTGCATACGGACAGGTAATGAATTGAGTAGATATACAAAGATAGAAAGGGGTGTAAGACAAGGATGTGTCTTTTCACCGGATCTGTTCAACTTGTACAGCGAGAATATTTTGAGGACCCTAGAAGTTATGCCTGGATTTGTAATCAGAGGCCACAATTTAAACAACCTAAGATACGCAGATGATACACTGCTGATAGCAGACACAGAAAGGAAACTACAAGACCTCCTACAGAAGGTAGCTGAAGAAAGTAACAAGAAAGGACTAGAAATAAACTGCAAGAAAAACGAATGCATGGTCATCAGTAAAAAGAGCAACCCAATATGCCAAATACAGGTCGGGGATACTAAAGTCAAGCAGGTACAAAAATTTCAATACCTGGGAAGTGTTATAACAGAAGACGGAAAGTGCGACACAGAAATCCGAAGGCGAATTGGCATGGCGAAGGAAGCATTCCAGAAGTTTAGTAAGGTATTAAGAAACATGACAATTTCGCTAGAAACAAGGAAGAGAGTACTGGATTGCTACGTGCTGTCCGTCCTTCAAGATGCCAGTGAATGCTGGACAATGTCATCAAAGATGAAGGGAAAACTTGAAGCAACTGAAATGTGGTTCTACAGAAGGATGCTGCGAATATCATAGATCGAGCATGATGAGGTTTTAAAAATGACGGAAACAAAAAGGAAATTAATACTGAGCATCAGGAAGAGACAGCTGAAGTTCCTGGGACATGCAATGAGGAAGGAGGGCTTGGAGAACCTGATACTAACAGGCCAGATAGAGGGAAAAAGAGACAGGGGAAAGCAACGGATAACATACATTGCGATACATTATTAACAAGTATTTGTTTATTTAGGGGGAATTATTTACAATACATTATTAACAAGTATTTGTTTATTTAGGGGGAATTATTTACAATACATTATTAACAAGTAAGATCCAAAATAAATTAAAAGATAATTCTGGGTTAAAAATGAATGAAAAATGATAAAAAATCAGTTATTCACATTTCGTAAGTGCGAATGATATTCAAAGTACTTACATATCTGCGTGTGACTTCACATGCGCAATTGTAAATATCTACGCATATGGTTTGTGTGAGTGACGTATGAACTCAGGTCTCTTAATGCACCCACACAACTTCACTGAATCTGAAATAAGACATTGTACACAACCCTTTTTGATTAGTCTGGACAACCCCACCATGGACTGAACAACAAAATTGCAAAGTTGGCAATAAAAAAAAAAACAAGAAAATAAAAAAACCTGATTTTTATACATAAAAAAAAAAATCAGATAATTATAATACGTAATTGAACTTTACTGAAATTATTCGATAATACTGATTTGTTAGAAAAATAATATCCGACTTTAAGATCAACTTCTATTCCAAAATAAATGTATTTAAACAATCAAAACGGGGACCTGAACATGTAAGTTTCACTTAAGCAGCTCCTTCCTGTGGAACAGACTCCCAAGAGGGTGTTTTCTTGACCACTACAATGTTGTCATGTTCGAGGGTAGGGTAAACTGTTATCTTTCACACATATCAACATAAACTGTGCCTCTTACTCTGTAGCCTTCTCCATGCCTTGTGGAACTGACTCCCAGAAGAACACCTTCACCAATCAAAACACTCTTAACCTGTTCGTTTACGGTTAACCGTTGTCTTCCCCACATATCCGCATAAACTGCGCCTCTTACTCTGTAGCCCTCTACCTGCTTTGTGGAACTGACTCCCAAAAGAACATCTTCACCAATCACTACAACCTTAACCTGTTCAAGTCTAGGGTTAGCCGTTATATTCCCCACATATCCGCATAAAATGTGCCTCTTACTCTGTAGCCCTCTACCTGCTTTGTGGAACTGACTCCGAAAAAGGACATCTTTACCAATCACTACAAACTTAACCTGTTCAAGTCTAGGGTTAGCCGTTATATTCCCCACATTTACGCATAAAATGTACCTCTTACTCTGTAGCCCTCTACCTGCTTTGTGGAACTGACTCCCAAAAGAACATCTTCACCAATCACTACAATCTTAACCTGTTCAAGTCTAGGGTTAACCGTTATCTTCCACACATATCCGCATAAATTATGCTTGTAAGTCTCTGTTTCGATTGGTTCCTGAGCTTTGTACAGGGTGAACATTGCTGTAAAAAAATATCTATACATTTCTGGATTTACGGCCACATCACGTTGAAACACTGATTCTTGTCCGATTACCGAATTTAAGCAACGTCAAGTTTAAGCAGTACCTAGATGGATGACCGCTTGGGAAAACCAGGTGCCGTCAGCTTGGAAGTTGTAATTGATCAGTCAGTCAGTTAAGTGCCATACGTGAAACACGCTTGGGTGATCATGTCTCTTTCGAGACATGATTGACTGGGCAGTAGGTTGTCATTGCTTTCTGCGGTAGACTGGTTGCCAGCCAAGGCTAGAGAACCGAATCTGTCCTGCTACTTAACCCATAACTGGAGGAAAGAGACAGATTAATACGTTTCCCAAGGGTATTTGTGCGTAAATGAATGCAATAAATTCAACTAGAATTCGAACTCGGCTCCCCGATTTCTTGTTCTGAGCCGATGTCCATTGCATCACAACGCACTTTCGTAATTGATAATGGCTCTAAATTGTTAATTGGAGAACCGAGTTCCAATTCCAGTTGGGTTCGTTATATTAAATTATGTGCCTATATCATTGATATGAATCCATCTCTTCTCTTCTCTTCTCAGCTATGTGCTAATTAGTAAAACTTGGATCATTAAATATAAAAAAAAATTTTTTTCTTGCTTAAAAAAAATTTGCAAAGGATAGATAAGCCGTAAATGAATCGCTCAATCTATACATTTTTGCCATCGAGTTGCGAGGTTATTTACGATAAAACTGTAAAAGACTTGAATGCCAAGGAATCTTTGAATGCAGTTGCTGCATCTTCTTTGAAACGGAATCTCTTTTGGCTTAAAGAACTTTCAAGATGCGTGAAAAAGTATTAGTTAGTGAGCGAGAGGTCAGGGAATATTGCGTCTTTCGTATCTCAATTCGGAAAGATTCTGCACTTTCATCGAATCCATAGCTGCATCTACTGCCAGGAAGGTTGGGTCACTGCGTCGGGCCAGGAAGTTTTTCTCGTCGGAATCCATTTTGCACATTTATAAATTTATCATTCGTCTAAGCATTGAATACTGTTGGCATATCTATAGCCCCTGCTATTCATTTTGAGGTACTCGGCAAAGTCCATCGGAGGATCCGTAATATAATCAATCCTGGCTTAGCAGCACGCATTCAGTCATTTTTTCACCGATGTGACGTGGCTTACCCCTGTCTTTTTCTGATCTCAAGTGGAACCACTACATTGAGTCAATAGCTAAACCAACTGCTAGGAAGGTTGGGTCACTGTGTCGGGCCAGGATGTTTTTCCCACCTGAAACCATCTTGCATAGATACAAATCAACCATTCGTCCGTGCATGGAATACTGCTGCCATATATGGTCAGATGCCCCCACTGTTCATCTCCATGTTCTTGACAGGCTCCAAAGGAGAATCAGTAATGTGATAGGTACCGACTTGGCGGCTCGACTACAGCCACTTTCCCACTGACGGGATGTGGCTTTCCTTTGTCTGTTCTATAAATACTTCCATGGCTTCTGCTCCAACGAACTTAAGTCACTGGTGCCTCCGCAACAGGTGTTTACTCGTGCAAACAGACTGGCAACTGGGTCCCACCCATTCGTAGTTAGATTAACCAAATGCAGACGACAATTCTACTCCTGCAGCTTCTTTTCTCGCACTTCTCACCTGTGGAACTCGCTTCCATATTCTTGCTTTCCTGACGGCTATAACCTCCAGGAATTTAAATGCAATGTCAATACTCATCTTTTAACTAATTGACCCTAGTTCTTTCCACACCGCCCTGTATATCCTTTCCTTTCTCCCCACCTTTGCAACTGCCATCACACCTGTATTCCCATCCTTCTCTTGCTCCTTTCTAACTGGTTCGTCCTTCTCTTCACTCTCCTCTAATCTTTTTACTCTTATGTAGCACCCTGCACATCAGTGGCGTTACCGCCTTGCTCGGGGTGATATGATTTTTAAAAAAAAGTATTTTCATGGCAACTGCTCTGATGAGATTTTTCTCTGGTTCACTGATCACGTGTATTTACGCATGCTACTAGATTGGCATTTAGGTCCCAGCCTTTTACCATCGAAATAGTTAAATGTAACTTTCTCTTCTTCTTCTAACAGTTTGTGGAACTATCTTGCGTTTGCTTTGCTTCCCTGATAGCTACAACAGGTTGAATGCAACGCCATTTGCCATCTTTTATCTACTTGATTCTTCTCTTATCTTCACATCGACATCCCTTGTACCTTGTTTTTTTTTTCATACTGTAGCCCCCTGCGTACCAGCGGCATTTCCGTCTTGCTTGAAGTGAAATGCTTATATGAAAAAAAGTTAACAAGAGATCAAAGTTCCCTTTTTTAGATCAGTTACCAATTTGTATGTGCGTTGTGGTGCAGTGGATATAGACTCGGAACGACAAATCGGGGAGCTGTGTTCGAATTCCAGTTGAATTCCTTGAATTCGCTTATACAAAATTACCCTTAGGAAAGATATTAATCCGTCTCTTCCCTCTATTTATGGGCTAAATAATAGAACAGATTGGGTTCTATAGCTTTGGCTGGCAACCAGTCTATCGCAGAAAGCAATGGCAACCTACTGCGGCATAATCTTCTGCCCAGTCAGTCATGTCTTTTTCGAGAGACATGATCGCCCAAAGCGTGTATCACGTGTGGCACTTAACTGACTGACTGAATATAATAGTTGGAAACCTAATCAAAAATATACTGGGCATAAAGTGGGGGGTCGGTTTTCTACTGTATGAAGTAATAAACTGATCCCCCACTTATTATACTTAATATAATAATGTAATATAATCTATCTCTTCCCCCCCTAGCTATGAGTCAAATAACAGGGCAGATTGAGTTCTATAGCCTTGGCTGGCAACCAGCCTATCATAGAAAGCAATGGCAATTTACTGCGGGATAATCTTCTGCTCAGTCAGTCATGTCTCTTTCGAGACATAATCGACCAAAGTGTGTATCACGTGTGGCACTTAACTGACTGACTGAATATAATAGTTGGAAACCTAATAAAAAATATACTGGGCATAAAGTGGGGGGTTGGTTTTCTACTGTATGAAGTAATAAATTGATCCCCCACTTATTATACTTAATATAATAATGTAATATAATCTATCTCTTCCCCCTCTAGCTATGAGTCAAATAACAGGACAGATTGAGTTCTATAGCCTTGGCTGGCAACCAGCCTATCATAGAAAGCAATGGCAATTTACTGCGGGATAATCTTCTGCTCAGTCAGTCATGTCTATTTCGAGACATAATCGACCAGAGTGTGTATCATGTATAGCACTTAACCGACCAATTTGTAATATCACGTTTAACTGCCTGCGTTTTATGCCAGTGTGAATGATTTATTGCAAGTTTTTCCTAGCTTTGCAAGTTGATATTGTACCTTTTGAAAATCTGTTTCTGTTGGGCCTTATAGCAGCACACAGAGCATCCGAGTGATGTTTGACCAGTGCTGAGCTCAATGAAAATAATTTGGTGGGAATCTGTCACTGCACTTGACCTATCTTTCAAAGGTGGTATTTGATGATAGTAGCTTCAATGCTGCTGGTTCGAGCTGCCTCAAGTCCTTGTAAGAGTGAGTTTATGTGTACGTAGACAGGAAGTGAGAGGTGAACAATGAAGAAGAATGAGGTGAGAGAGGAAGAGAGGCAATAATAATACGAACGCTTGACGTTTGTCAAGGCTACGTGCTAATTGCGCTCGTCTTAACTCTCTCTGATTGACTGTGAAACTTGCTCGTCTTTTATTTCGTTTGGGAATTCACTCCCGGGTGTGTTTGTCGTCCAATGGAAAATTGGACGACAAACATTTCGCATCGAAGTGTGAAATTTCGTGAGTTTTGTGTGTGTTAAGCAAAGTTTGTAAATTCGAGAAAATTCGTTTATTTCTAACAATGAGTCAGATTTGAATTTTAAATGTAGATCTTGTTTTGTTTAGTATTTATAAACTTAAAATATATGCCTCTTTGTAAACTTTATTTAGGCAGGTTTTGAGTTCATAAGACTTTGAAGATATTGAGGGATGGGTAATATTTATTAATTCGCTCTTGTGTCATACATAACTGAACTCCCTACATTTTACTAATTTATTTGTAAGCAGAAGGTTGGCAGCAGTTCGGAGATTGGAATGTGTGGATTTGTGGAAGAATAAAAATATACATTTTGCATGTTAAAATAGAAATTTATTGATAGAAAAGAATAACAAGAATTCGTGTAAGTTAATGTTCAGTTAGAAACATTATAAAGAAGTTAAGGGTAGAGTTCGTAGTAGTACTTGTAAGAATAAGTTTATGTGTACGTATGTAAGTATGTATGAGCGTTTGTTTGGTAGGAATGTCTTTGAAGTATTCGCCCAGTCTTAAAATGTCAGTTTGTTATCAAGTATAAGATGAGGCATATGGGAATGTTGAGTATGGAGAAGAAGTAAAACGAATCAGCACACGAGAAAGGAGAACGAGAACGAATATGGGACGCGACCTTATGTCCGAGTCGACTTGAAATTTCTTCCGTTACATTTTAGTGTATCATCTCTCTCGCTGCTCCCATCTGATTGACTGGCTGACACTGACCGAAGCCTTTTTAGCCATTTAGTTTTTTCGGACTGGATCATTAACTCTTCTCAGTTTTGAAAATTGCTTCCATTGGTCCGAAAACCAATTTAACATCTACTCGCGAAATCCGGTTTCAACTTTTTCTTTCAGCGCGTGATCTATCCTTTTTCTATTTGGCAAAACTAGGATTTCACACGTCATTGTGAATTTTTGTAAAAGTAAAGAAGACAGTTGTTTTTAATTTTAAATTTCCTGTCCACCACAACTTGAGCCTCTCTTTTCACAAATTTGAAAACCAGATTTTATATATGTATTTTTTTATAAACTGTCAGGTTTCAGGTTGGCGGTGTTTTTATTTTAATCAATTTGATCCTTACAGATAAAAATCTTTACGAATGAAATTTGATTCGTCATTTTTTTATTGACCGTCTAGCATCCTTTTAACAGTTTCTCATTTAAAGAATACATCTTAGAAATCTTTTAAAAAGAAAGCGTAATAAACATAGTCTATTGTATTTTTATTTAACCATTAATTATTCTTATGTAATTTTACTTTTTTTTATGATAGAAATTTTTATAGGTGTCCTTTGCACCACTTGCATCTCATAAGAAAAACGCTTAGTTATTTAAAAGTCTACATGACAGGAACTGAATCTGTTACCAGTTAAATTAACTTATAATTGTAAACTAGAATTCAAAGGTGACGAGTGTAATGTATCTATATAATACTAAAACTCTAACCTTGTATGTATGCATGTGTGTTCCTTAGATACAGCGTAAGCGATACATTAATACCCAAACAATTTAGAAGCATATTCTAGCGTCGAACCCTGTTAAATGAAGTGTCAGATTTCATTAAAATTACACAAGGGGTTCTTAAATTAGGTCCGTTTTATGTTGAATATGGTTAAAATTCCATATCATTTAGACGAATAACAATTTGAAACAAGGACAAAAATACGGTTTATTAAATGCAAAATACATTTATGATTGCAAACTTTGGCGTGAGATGTATATACACTACCGGTCATAATTATTAGGCAACCCCAGTTTTTTCAAAATAAATGATGTTACTATTTTTAGTATTTATTGCCAAATGAAAATAGAATGGTTCTTTTGTTATTATTACTTTGTAAAATTTTACAAGGCAAGGAAGCAAAGATGAACTTGTCCAAATCACCCTAAATTATCTTCAAGCTTTCATTGATAAATATGTAATATAGGTAATCATTAAATATTCATAAATTCATTTGATGCACTTGTTATTGTGCAGTATTAACAAAAGATTCTTTTGAAAAGAACCATTCTATTTTCATTTACAATTATTCACTAGGCAATAAATACTAAAAAAATAGTATGAAATACATCATTTTTTTAAAACAGTGGGGTGGCCTACTAATTATGGCCAGCTGTGTATGTGCGAAGCGCATGTGTATTGGGCAAAGGCGTCCGTATCACGTGTGTGCGTTGACATCGATAAGCGTTTATGCAACGCGTGTATGTAGTGGAGCTGGTGGATCGGGTGTCGCTAAAGTTGTGGGGTTTCATACATTGACACCCACACACACACACACACACACACGCATGGTCACTCGGTGTCCACGTGATGACTGGTTCTCGCCAAAAACGATGCTAATAAAAACGGAAAACATCACGTGGTACACTAGTTAGGATTTCGTCCCGGGACAAGAGCAAACATGTCTCCCTAACTCACACAAACACACGCGCGCTAATTGCGGGTAGCAATTAGTGGCGCAAATTTCTTTTATTTGTCTTCTCCGACATTAACACTATGCACATTAACTTTCATTCAAACCGGATTTTACATAAAATAACTTTCTACACATAAATTCACAATTCTCCCAACCTTCGACAGTAGAAATCCACAGACTACTACATTCGCATGTAAGTCTCTCTCTCTCTCTCTCTCTCTACTCAACGCACACACACACAGACACAGAACTTTGTCTTCTGTCTGACTTTCTTCATCAAGGATTTGAACTTTGAACTCTTTACGATAATCTTAACATTGTTACAAACCTTTCTTTCAACTAGAGAAAAAACTTCATACATCTTATTTTGTTTCTACGAACAGACGAAGGGGAATGACTCTTTCCTTTTCACTTTCTTATGCATGCTCTCTCAACCCCATGTAACCTTTGTCAATACATTGTTTTTCTGGTTACTTTCGCCTTTTTGTTCTTTCTTAAATCCTGCTTTAAGATATGACCAAGGTTGCGTCGAGTCGACTCGTAAAACTTAAATTAGTAAGTAGACCCTTCGTCCACTACAAAGTGGGTTGTTCCCAGATTTTGACATGTGCGTGCGGTGTGCGTGCGGTGCGCCATCTCGGGTATCCGGTGCTTTTGGCTGGCACAATGAAAATCCTCCCTGGTCATTTTTGACGGACTATTTATGACAAAGCGTGCGGACGTAGTTGAGAGAAAAACTTCATACCTACTTGACGATTTGAGTTAAATGTTTACGCTAAGGAAAATGTGAGGTAGTTTAAGGAGAAAGAAAAACACATTTTTCAACCAATAGTTTTTTAGTCCGCTACACATTATATTCCATTTATTGTGTGTGAAACATCCATAATACATTATCAGAGGATTATGAATCAAATTTAAATAAGCATAGCACAACACTTCACGACACTACATTAGAACTTTTTTATAAACATCTCTACAAGAATTTACTCGGGCAACCAAACTGGCAACAACGTTCTACCCTTTTACAGTTAGATGAACCAAATGCAGGCGACAATTCTACTCCATCAGCTTCTTTTCTCGCGCTTCCCGCCTGTGGAACTCCCTTCAATATACTTGCTTTCCCGATTTAATTCGGCCTTGTGTCATACATCACCGAACTCCCTACAGCTTAAAAGTTTTATGCAGAATTATCATCATCAGAATTTCAGATTGGTTGTAGATTGGAGATTGGAATGTGTGGATGAGTGGAAGAGTGGAATAATAAAATAGAAATTTATTAAAAGGAAAGAATAACAAGAATTGGTATAAATTAATGTTCAATTAGAAAGTTAAGAATATCAAGAAATGTTCGCAGTAGTAATTTGTTGGAGAGAGTTTATGCGTACGTACTTATGTAGGTATTAGCGTTTGTTTGGTGGGAATGTATTTGAATGGGGAAGAAGAAGTAAAAGGAATCAGCACGCGAGAAAGAAGAAGAAGGAAGATGAATGTCCGGGGCACTTGAAGCTTCTTCCGTTACATGTTAACTTGTCGTCTCTGCTGCTTCCATCCCTGACTGACTGACTGACTAAGCCTTTTATTGTGATTTAGATTTTTCGCACTGAATCGCGAGTCTTTTTAGTCTTGCAACTCGCCTCCATTGGTCAGAAAATCAATTTAACATCTACTCACGAAATCCGGTTTCAACTTTTTCTTTAAGCACATGGTTAATCCTTTTTCTATTTGGGAAAAACAAGGATTTCACACGTCATTGTGAATTTTTGTAAAAGTGAAAAAGAAGGTTGCTTTTAATTCTTAATTTCCTATCCGCCACAAGGTCACTAATTTGTATTCATACTTTTGTATTTTTTGACTTGAATTGTTCACCTATATTGCATTATTGTACATAATTAGGTTGAAATAACATTTGTATTTTATATGAATACTACCTTATGAAAAATGAGATATAGTAAGGGGGCGTTTCATAGATTCGGCGGAGGCCCTTGCATCGGTCTTGACTATAAGTAAACCCGAAAAATAGGTTACTGCCCCTTGTCTACAATATCATAATTTTTTAACCGCTGTATTCCATAAACCCCGCATTGTAACCCAATTTCTATTTTTATACCAAATATCTTATAGCCTTGTGTCACTAAATTAAGATTGGTCGATATACAAACCCTTTTTATTCAATTTTTTCCCAAATAAATACGCGTATGAATAAATTTAACATTTATTTATTGTGTGTGTATTTTTACAGATATTGTTGGCAAATGCAGATCTTGACGTCAGTTTTACTTATCTACCGACCCAATTACTGGCTTTCTTTCATTCCCAATTCGGTGACTGTCTGCCTTTTCATGTTTCTACATACTGCTTAATTCCACTGATGTATATGCCAGATATTTGGATAATATATTTGATGTAGTTTTGTAATTTCATGCACAAAACAAAAGTGTAAATAAATATATTATTACCAAACCTGTGCAGTCCGTCTGCTAATGTACTTACCTTCTACTTATAACTTAATGTATAAACACGTCTTAATTTATGAAACATACATCTTTTTGGTAGGCTTGGTAACCACGGAAGTTCTGTATTTACCATCAGTGCCACTGGTTGGGGTTTAAATCTTGGTAAAATCCATGATTTATGCCGATGTTTAGTGCATGCAAACTGTATATACTTTCAAGAAAGAATTCATGCAACACAATCTCTCTATTATACATTTCCTTCCATTTCGGGTTGTGATAAACTGAGTTCTGCAAATCAGGTGGCCCTCCCAACTTGAAGGATTGACGCAATACAGTCGTCGTAATTCTGTTTTATTTTTCCTTGATAAAGTCCGTCAGTAGACGAAATGCGTCGGCTAAAAAAAAAAAAAAAAATAAAATGAAGAAAAACCCAAACTAAATTCAGGTTTCCTCTCGTCTCATTCTTTTAATCATAGTTCCTCTTTACAGATTACATCTGAGAACACACACACACACACACACACACACACACACACACACACACACACACACACACACACACACACATTAAAGAAATGGAAATTTTTGCATACACATAAATAAATATGTGTGTGTGTGTGTGTGTGTGTGAAAGAATATCTTTGCATCTGATGCATATGTTAAGGAAAAAACAAAATGACTTCTCGCCATGACGCACCTTACCTTATGATACCAAGAGCAACACGTTAACGATTCTGCCATTGATGAGTCAACTTATTACCTGCAGAATTCAATCTTTATGCACGCAATTCCTGACAGAACAATTTCACCTTAAATATGGTTGATTACGTTCCAAACTATTTCACAAGTGTCAGTTGGAGGTAAGCTCCGGTTGCCAATGTTTTTACTATAAACAGCAAATACATTGCCGACGAGTGTTACTAGTTTTGATCATTATTTCAATGCTTCATCTGTTAAAATATATATAAAATTTATATTACTGGTGCTACTAATGCTACAAGTGTAAAAAAGAAAAGAAAAAAGAACAACGAATATGACACCGAGAGGGATTGTGGAGTAGGTTGACGATTAATAGGTTAGATTAGATCTGCAAAATCAACAAATTGATATAGGTTAGCTGCAAAACAATTGGTGCATTCAGGAAGTTTCTCTGAGATGTGATTTCAAATCTAGGAGCTTAACCGTTACTTTTGACACAGCGTTCTCTACTCATTGCTGTAGATCAATGGCTTTAGTATAGTTGTGATAAAAAAAAGAAAAATTATTAAGATGAAAGTAAATGCTAGTCAAAAATTAATAATGGCTGATAATGTCTCTTCTAATAAAAAATGAAGAAGAATGTAAATAACACATCACTCATTAAGTTCCGGGATTGACATATAGATGGCGCCACTAATAAAAATCTATATGATTTTTATAAAGTACTAACTTTCAAATGGCACGTGACAAAATTTAGGTGCAATCGAATTATTAGTTTTGAAATTACACTACAGTTATTCAAAAGAAGCTACTGTCGCAAATTTTCAAAACAATGGAAAAATCTGAATTTCGTGTGTTGATAAAGCATTGCTTTCTGATGGAAAAATACTGTTCAAGCGAAGCAATGACTTAATAAGTGTTATTCGGACTCTTCTCTGTCTGAAACAACGGCTAAGAGTTGGTATGCTGACTTTAAAGGCGGTTGTACAGACACAAATTATGCTAAACGCTCAGGTTTCCCAAAATCACAGTTGTCTCGGAAAACACACACACAAAAAAAAAAATCAAAAAAAAAATCCACAAACTCGTTTTGGCCAATCGTAAATTGAAGTTATGTGAAATAGAAGAAAAGTTGAACAACAAGGCAGTGAATTCACCATTTTACATGAATATTTGTCAATGAGAAAGCTGTGTTCAAAGTGCGTGCCGTGTTTGCTCACAGTCGATCAAAAACAACAACGCATTGACGATTCAGAACGTTGTTTGTAACTGTTTCAACGCAACAAGAAGGAGTTTTTGCATAAATATATGACAATACAATGGATAGATTAAACATGGATCCAACACTTCACTCCGGAGTCAAATCGACAATCAGCTGAGTGGACAGCAGCAGGTGAATGTCGTCCAAAGAACCAAAGACGCAAACATCAGCCGGTAGGGTTTTAGCCACCGTATTTTGGGATGCGCAAGATATTGTTCATTTTGAACAAAAAATTCATCGAGAAAGGAAGAATCATCAATAGCGAATATTATATAGCATTATTGGTGCATTTGAAGAAAGAAATAGCCAAAAAAAAACAGCTACAAACGAAGAAGAAAAAGGTGATATTTCACTGAAACAATGTACCGTCGATCGCAACGATAGCAAAACTACATGAATTGCACTTCGAATTGCTTTTGAATCCACCCTATTCTCTAAATCTGTCCCCCAGCAACTACTGGCTGTTTGCAGACCTCAAAAGAATACCACAGAGAATGAGATTTGACTTCAATGAAGAAGTGATATCGGAAACTGAGGTTCATTTTGAGGCCAAAGACAAATCGTTCCACAAAAAAGGCCTCGAATTGTTAGAGAAGCGTTGGAATCAGTGTATCACCCTAAAAGGAGATTATGTTGATGAATAAAGTCGAATTTTGCCTAAAAGTTGTTTTATAAGTTAAGCCCAGGATTTATTGAGTGATGTGTTCAGTCAGTTAAGTGCCATACGTGATACACGCTTTGGCGATCATGTCTCGAAAGAGACATGACTGACTGGGCAAAAGATTATCCCGCAGTAGGTTGCCATTGCTTTCTGCGGTAAACTGGTTGCCAACCAAGGCTATAGAACCCAATATGTCCTGTTATTTAACCCATAACTGGAAGGAAGAGACGGATTAATACCTTTCCCAAGGGTATCTGCGCGTAAGTGAATGCAAGGAATTCAACTGGAATTCGAACTCGGCTCTCCGATTTCTCGTTCCGAGTCGATATCCACTGCGCGACAACGCACATGTGTTACTTGTCAAAAAATAATAATAATAGCTGATAACTATTCATCTAGTAAAAATGAAGATGAAATTAAATACGAATCAAAAATGAATAATAATGGGTGACAATCCTTCATCGAATAAAAAAAAGGAAGATGAAAGTAAATCCTTGTCAAAAGTGGTGGATCTCCTATGGAACTAATGAATATTAAGTTTCAATGTTCATACTTCTAGAGGAGACCCTAAAACATTTTTTTAATGAGGAACTTTTTCAACAAAGTCAATGATATTTTTATGTTTGTTATTGAAATAAGGCTATTTTAGTTGTAGAATGAGTAACCAAAGCATTGAAGCAGCTAATATTAAATATGTTCTAATACTGAAACGGCCTTCAGATTTCAGTGTTGCATTTTTTGTTCGCTTTTAAATTGTTTCCAGGTGTTTAAAGTGCTGTATTTGCCTGATCTGGTTATCTCCAATTTGTAATTTGCACTTTGGGCACATCCTTTTTCTAAGAAGCATGCATTCTGTCTTATTGCAATTCATTTGTAATCATTTCTTTTCGCTTCCCATCATTAGATTCTGCAAGAGATTTTTAGTTTCCTTGAAACTAATGGTTGATTTGTATATATGCAGGATGGTTTCAGGCGGGAAAAACATCCTGGCCCGACACAGTGACCCAACCTTTCACTGTGTCCGGCCAGGATGTTTTTCCCGCCTGAATCCATCCTGCATATATACAAATCAACCATTCGTCCGTGCATGGGATACTGTTGCCATATATGGTCAGGCGCCCCTGCTGTTCATCTCGGTGTTCTCGACAGGCTCCAAAGGAGAATTAGTAATGTGATAGGTACCGACTTGGTGCCTCAACTACAGCCACTTCCCCACTGACGAGATGTGGCCTGCCTTTGTCTGTTCTATAAATACTTTCATGGCTTCTACTCCAACGAACTTAAATTACTGGTGCCTCTGCAACAGGTGTTTACTCGTTCAACCAGATTGGCAACTGGGTCCCACCCATTCACAGTTAGATTAACCAAATGCAGACAATTCTACTCCTGCAGCTTCTTCTCTCGCACTTCCCGCCTGAGGAACTCGCTTCCATATTCTTGCTTTCCTGACGGCTATAACCTCCAGGAATTTAAATGCAATGTCAATACTTATCTATTAACCACTTGACTCTAGTTCTTTCACCACCCCGTACATCCTTTCCTTTCTATCCACCTTTGCAACTGTCATCACACCTGTATTCCCATCCTTCTCTTGCTCCTTTTCAACTGGTGCGTCTTCCTCTTCACTCTCTTCTACTTAATCTTTTTACTATTATGTAGCCCCCTGCACATCAGTGGCATTACCGCCTTGCTCGGGGTGATACGATTAAAAATATGTCTGCTATCGACACTGGCACCTGCATATCATATGTTGTTAAGAGTGTGGCTGCCAATAATACATCCTGGTAGGACTTCTAATTTTCTTAGAATGGCACCACTGTATAGGTTAAACAAA
This sequence comes from Ascarosepion bandense, assembly GCA_037127315.1. NCBI lineage: Eukaryota > Metazoa > Mollusca > Cephalopoda > Sepiida > Sepiidae > Ascarosepion > Ascarosepion bandense. The sequence continues at coordinate 420,644 of JBBBDQ010001462.1, read as the reverse complement.
TCCAGTGAGAAGACACATTCTTCTCTTAAACGTATGTCTATCTTTGCATATATACGGAAATCATATTTATATTCGTACGCAGATGGTCTGCCACCAGTAGAGGTTCTGGATTATTCTAAAATCCTTTTCAAATATATCAAGATTACCTAGCAGATTCCACAGTTCTTTGTGAAATACTTTATCAAACACTTTAGTAAAATTTATAAAATATAATTTAGCATATGGTCTAGATTATTCTAATATCCTTCCCAATACCTAGCAGTTCCCACAGTTCTTTGCGAAATATTTTATCAAACACTTTGTATAATCTACAAAACATATAATCGTATAGGGTCTAGATTCTTCTAATATGCTTCCCAATCTTCTCACTTTGTTTTTTTTTTTCAATTGGAGTAGATAGATCTATCTATCGCCCGGTTCACACTCCACCCATGTCTATTGAACAGGTGAAGAGGCTCATCCCTTGTTTCCTGTTTAGGATGTGGTTTCCGGCTTTCTCTTTCCCATCTTCTCACTTTGTTTTCTTTTTTTTTTTGTTTTTTTGTTTTTTTCAATTGGAGTAGATAGATCTATCTATCGCCCGGTTCACACTCCACCCATGTCTATTGAACAGGTGAAGAGGCTCATCCCTTGTTCCCTGTTTAGGATGTGGTTTCCGGCTTTCTCTTTCCCATCTTCTCACTTTGTTTTCTTTCTTTTTTTTTTTTTCAATTGGAGTAGATAGATCTATCTATCGCCCGGTTCACACTCCACCCATGTCTATTGAACAGGTGAAGAGGCTCATCCCTTGTTCCCTGTTTAGGATGTGGTTTCCGCCTTTCTCTTTCCCATCTTCTCACTTTGTTTTCTTTTTTTTCTTTTTTTTCAATTGGAGTAGATAGATCTATCTATCGCCCGGTTCACACTCCACCCATGTCTATTGAACAGGTTAAGAGGCTCATCCCTTGTTCCCTGTTTAGGATGTGGTTTCCGGCTTTCTCTTTTCCAATCTTCTCACTTTGTTTTCTTTTTTTTTTTTTTTTTTCAATTGGAGTAGATAGATCTATCTATCGCCCGGATCACACTCCACCCATGTCTATTGAACAGGTTAAGAGCCTCATCCCTTGTTCCCTGTTTAGGATATGGTTTCCGGCTTTCTCTTTTCCGATCTTTTCACTATTACGTAGCCCCCTGCACATCAGTGGCGTTACCGCCTTGCTCGGGGTGATACGATTAAAAATATATATATATATATATATATCAAGATTACCCAGCAGCGTCCACAGTTCTTTGTTAATTATTTTATCAAACACTTTTGCATAATCTTTAAAACATATTTTCGTATAGGATCTAGATTATTCTAATATCCTCCCCAATATCAAGATTACCCAGCAGTTCCTACATTTCTTTGCGAAATACTTTCACAAACACTTTTGTATAATCTATAAAACATACTTTCGATTTTTGTATAGAGTTTATATCATTCTAATATTCTTCCAAAATATATCAAGGTTACCTAGCAGTTCCAACAGTTCTTTGTGAAATTCTTTATCAAACACTTTTGTATAATTTATAAAACATATTTTCGTATAGGTGCTATATTATTCAAATATCCTTCCCAAATATATCAAGATAACTTATAAATTCCCACAATTCTTTGTTACAGACTTTATCAAACACTTTTGTCTCATGTATAAAATATACTTTCGTATAAAGTCTAGATTATTCGAATATATTTCCCAAATATTGCATAATTACCTAGCAGATTCCAGTCCTTTTTTAAACACTTTATCAAACACTTTCCTGTAATCAATAAAACATTTTCCTATAGGATACAGATTATTTTAATATCCTTTCCAAATAAATCAAGATTAACTAGCATTTCCCAAAGGTCTTTGTGAAATATTTATCAAACACTTATGCATAATTTATAAAACATATTTTCGTATGGGTTCAACATTATTCAAAATTCTATACCAAACATTATCAAAATAACTTAGAATTCTCCACTGTTCTTTGTGACAGACTTTATTAAACACTTTTGGATCATGTATAAAACATATTTCCGTAAAGGGTCTAGATTATTCTAATATCCTTCCCAAATATATCATTATTATCTTGCTTTTCCGTCAGTCCTTTGTGAAATACTTTATCAAACACTTTTGTATAATCTATCAAAATCATTCGTATCACGCATAAAACATATTTTCATATAGGGTTTAAATTATTCTAATATCCTTCCCAAATATATCAAGTTTACCTAGCATTTCTTACAGTTTTTTGTGACATACTTTATCAAGCACTTTTGTATAATCTACACAACATATTATAATATGAGGTTCAGATTATTCTAATATCCTTTCCAAACATATCAAGAGTTTATAGCAGTTACCACACTTCTTTGTGAAATACCGGATCAAACACTTTTGTATAATCTACAAAACATTTTCGCATAGGGTCTAGATTATTCTAAAAATTTTCCCAAATATTTCTAGATTATTTGGCAGTTCCGGCAGGTCTTTGTGAAATACTTAATCAAATACTTTTGTATAATCTATAAAATGTATTTTCGTATAGGGTCTAAATGATTCTCGTATCCTTCTCAATTTTAACAAGATTACGTAGCCGTTCGCAGTTTTTTGTGAAATACTTTATCAGACACCTTTGTATAATCTACAGAACACATTTTTATATCGGGTTTAGATTATTCTAATATTATTCCCAAATATATCAAGATTATGTAGCAGTTCTTTGAAATACTTTATCAAACAGTTTTGTATAATCTATAAATCATATTTTCGTATAGGGTTTGGTTTATTCTAATATTATCCCCAAATCTATCAAGATTACCTAGCAGTTCCCACAGTTCTTTACGAAATACTTTATCAAAAGTTTTTGTATAATGTATGAAACGTATTTTCATATAGGGTCTAGATCAGGGATCGGCAATCTTTTGGAGAGTGAGGGCCAAAAAGCTATGTAGAGTCATGGAGGAAGGCCAAACAGGTATGGCTCCAGTGTCATAGAGGAGAACCATGTTATTAAATATGTGAATAAATTTTGTATGTGTTTGAAGAAAGCAAGGATTCAATATAATTTAGTTGTATTTAAACAATATCACTTATTTTACTTCAGGAATAACAAAAAGAAAAAGAAAAATACAAACACATTTAACAAAAAAAAAAAAAATCTTTATTTTATTGTAGGAATAAAACAAACCACTATCACAATCTACCAAAAAAGCAAATTCCTTGTTACAGACGAAATACAATTAGAAACGGTAAGTGATTTAATGAGACACTTGTTTCTGCTTATTATGCTATAACTTCTCTACATCAGGTGAAATATTTGTTGATAACAGGAGCAAAACATTATCCAGGTGTTCATCACACAATCTTGTTCTCAAATGACTTTTATATTTCATTTTGGAAACAAGTTGTTCACAAGCATATGCACTTCCAAATAATGATATCAGTTTCGCATTAGCCATCATGTTTTTATATTTTCGGTTGAAAGTGTTTTCAACGGAAAATATAAAAACATCATAAGCGGGCACTTTTAAATTAATATAAAATAGTGTTATTAATTTGAAAGTACCCGCTTACGAAAGCAATTTCACAAAAAAGTGAAAGTGAGGCCGTACGCTAATTTTGGCAATCCCTACAAATAAAAAAAATAAAAATAAAATACATTCTCCAGGCAAAAAGAAATAAATTTTTAAATTTCGACGCAATATATTCAGACTATCAACTTTGGTTTGGTTTATCTATGTTTATATCGTGTCCAGAGTAAGGTAGCGGGCCGAACAAGATTCACTCGAAGACCGGATGTGGCCCGCGGGCTGGGGGTTGCCGACCGCTGATCTAGAGTATTCTAATACGCTTCACAAATCTATCAAGATTATGTTCTCACAGTTCTTTGTGAAATACTTTATCAAATTCTTTGTATAATGCATTTTCGTAGAGGATCTATTCTAATATTTTCCCCAAATATATGAAGATTACCTAGCAGTTCTCACAGTTCTTTGTGAAGTACTTAATCAAACGCTAATTATTACAAGCACATAAAAGAGACTGATTATTTTAAGCATGGGGTATTTTATGAACAGCTATTGGGGGTGCAGGGATGTGCGTTGTGGTGCAGTGGATATCGACTCGGAACGAGAAATCGAAAAGTCGAGTTCGAATTCCAATTGAATTCCTCGCATTCACTTGTGCACAAATACCCTTGGAAAAGGTATTAATCCGTTTCTTCCCTCCAATTATGGGTTAAATAACAGGACAGATTGGGTTCTATAGCCTTGGCTGGCAACCAGTCTACCGCAGAAAGTAATGGCAACCTAATGCGGGATAATCTTCTGCCCAGTCAGTCATGTCTCTTTCAAGACATGATCGCCTAAGCGTGTATCACGTATGGCACTTAACTGACTGAATACTTTCAGTCAGTCAATATAAATTGGTAATTATTGAAATTGAGGATGAAAGACAGGCGATAATTTTCCGAGGTAATGATAGAAAGAGAAGAATTACAATCGGTGATGACAACCTGGTAAAAATTGCTATTTAATCCATCATAATTTACTTGTACTAATAGTAGTTTAAAGAGACAAGAAATAATCGTAAACTAATAATAAATATGTAATACACTCTTGGAGTTACATAACTGGAAGGAAGAGACGGATTAATACCTTTCACAAGGGTATTTGCGTGGAAGTGAATACAATGGATTCAACTAGAAATTCGAACTCGGCTACCCGGTTTCTCGTTCCGAGCCGATATCCACTGGACCACAACGCGGAAAGTATTACCAATCTATAAAAGTATATGCAATTATTACCAGGCTGTCATTACCAATTGCAATTATTATCAGGGCATCATCACCAATTAAAATTAGTATTTTACCATCACTGATTGCAATTTTTAACAGGCAGTAATCACCAATTGCATTTGTTACCAGTCAATCGTTATGAATTGCAGTTATTACTAATATATTATCGTGTACCGTGTCCCTTCAGGGCGTTGGCGATCATGGCTCTCCACAACTTTCTGTCCTTTGTAGCATTTAATAAATTTTGTCTTTTTGTTATTTCTCCTAAATTTTGACCCGCCATCCATTTCCGCAATCTCATTCTTCTTCATGTGCCGTGTCCCCCTCAGGACGTTGGCGATCATGACCCTCCACAACTTCCTGTCCTTTGTAACACTTAATAAATTTTATCTTTTTGTTATCTCTCCTAAACCTTGTACCACTATCCATTTCCACAATCTCATTTTATGTGCTGTGTGGACGTTGGCGATCATGGCTCTCCACAACTTCGAGCAGTGTAATGTAATATAACAACCTGGCCCCACCCGAGGAAGGCTGATGCAAGCGAGGGTGTTTCCGGTCGTTGAAAGGAACGGATGTCGTTTGACCTTATTTCCGGCAGCAGCGGAAATAACTACAGAGGCAAACAGAACAGGTGTCTCTGAGAATTACGTGGGCGTGCGTGGGCGAGGCAAAACCGGAAGAAAAAGTCCCGGTTCTGGAAGATTATAAAAAGACCTCGGCACACGGATTCGCCAGTAGAGGAGCAACAGAGATCGGCCGGTGAAGAGAGACACAACAGATAAGACTACACTCCCGTCAACCCATTAGAAGCGCGCTCTCTCAATTCTCTGTTCCCTATTCTACACGGTTCATCGTCATTAATAAAAATATAACTTCATATTTTTATATATATGCGTGTTTGTTGTTTGTCGATATATAACAGTAAGATACCTCAGAACAATTGACGGTTTCCCCTAGGGGACGCAGGACACATATTTTCCTAAGAAGATTTCTTGATATATATATATATAGTATATCGAAGCAGCAAGTAATTTTCTAAACATATTCATTGTCTCTTATATTTAATAGCATGTCTATTATGTTTAATCATGAGCCGTTCTTGGGTTATTATAACAATTATTATTTAACAAGCACTAAACTAAATTCTCTACAAAAAACCAATGTAGTGTACCAATTTACATGCCCATTCAGAGATTGCATCTCTGATACTAATCAAAAACCTAGTACATATATTGGTTTTACTACAACCACGCTCTCCCGTAGACTTACATGTCATCTTTCTGATCAGAGTACTATTAAACAACATTTCTCTGAAAAACATAAACATGTAGGTAATATCAGACAGATTTTGGTCAACAATACGGTGATCCTTACTCATACACACAGTAAGAGGAACCTGCAGGAAATAACATATTACATTGCATTTGACTACATGGTTTTGTTGTCATTTCGCGCTATCCCGCGGTGTGACGTCATAAAACCGCATCGCAAACTTAAGAACTGCGTTTATTATTTTTGGTAACTATTGCCGTTGCCAAGCGGAGTTTTATGTCAACACAAAATAAAATCGTCGGTGATGGTGGATGTTATAATATTTCAGTTTAAACAACCTCTCTGAAGATGGCTCATGTGAGCCGAAAGCTTAGAAGAAAACCAATAAATAATTATCCAAATGTTGGAGAATTTTTGTCTTTATTTTCAACTGAAATTAAAGCAAAAATACGACGTTTAGAACGGCTCATGATTAAACATAATAGACATTCATTGTCTCTTATATTTAACTGCATATGTTTAGAATATATATATATATATATATATATATATATATATATATAATCAATCCCTTTCGTTCTGTTTAACCCAATTCTCAATTTAACACCACTTCCTATTCTATCCTTTATTTCCTTTCCCTTTGTAAAGCTAGACAAAGCCAAATTTTTCAATTTTTTCACTTACAACTTTACAAAGTAAAAGACGTTGATTGCTAACCGATTTTTTTGTGACGTAAATTTTTAATTCTTAACCTTCATTTTTATAATGGAAAAATTTTTGCAAGCTACAATGACAGGTCTTCACCCTACTCAACCTGCTAGTGTGAGAATATCTGTTGTCAGAGCTGTGTTTGGCTTTTGTGAATACTTAAAAAATTGTGGTACAACCCAGATTTTGTTCAACTTTCTCCCAAACATCATAGGTCTTCTCTCTATTACCACTCAGTTTTCGTCTAATGTTTTAGTCCTTAGTCTGGAAGCTTTGTTGCCTTAGCAGTAAGTGTTCTTTTACTATTGTAACAGTTAATGACATATCTTCATTTTTTTTAAAAAAGTACTTGTTACGAAATGTTTTTATTTATATATTATCAGCATCAGATCAAATATATCCAAATGATATTTTCAACATTTTAAAAAAATTTTTAAAAACAAAATCGCCCGGTTCACACTCCACCTACATCTATTGAACAGGTGAAGAGGCTCATCCCTTGTTTCCTGTTTAGGATGTGGTTTCCGGTTTTCTCTTTTCCAATCTTTTCTCTCTTCATTTTTTTTTCAATTGGAGTAGATAGACTAAACTATCGCCCGGTTCACACTCCACCCACGTCTATTGAACAGGTGAAGAGGCTCATCCCTTGTTCCCTGTTTAGGATGTGGTTTCCGGCTTTCTCTTTTCCAATCTTTTTACTCTTACGTAGCCCCCTGCGCATCAGTGGCGTTATCGCCTTGCTTGGGGTGATATGATTAAAAAAAGAAAAAAAAATTCACTTTGAAAATGTGGTAGTTGCTGATGAGACGTGAAATCTCTCTTAGGGATTTCATGTTAAAATGATCATTCAACAGTTTATAACATTGAAATTATATATATATATATATATATATACGCACACAGAGGAGATCCTTGATGTACAATACAATTACATTCCCATGTGTTGCAACAGGATTTTCTGTAAATAAGCACTTACATTACTTGCCTATATTAATAGTCAAGTAATTTAGGACATAACACACTTCTATGGCATATTTTAACAATTTTTTTTTTATATAATCGTTTCACCCCAAGCAAAGCAGTACTTCCACTGGTGCACAGAGGGTTACATAAGAGGCGAGTGATGAGAAAGAGGTTACAAGGGATGTCATAGAATAGATAAGAGAAGGATGAGAACACTAGTGTGAAGAGGGCTGCATGAGAGTAGAGTGGAAAGGAAAAACCGCATGATATAAGGGTTGTCAGGGAAAGAATGCGAATCAAGGAAATAAGCGACATTGTATTTAAGTTCTTGGAGATTGTAGCTTTTAGGGAAGCAAGTATACGGAAAGAAATTCCACATGGGAAGTGGGAGAAAAGAAGCTGTTAGAGTAGAAGTTGCGGTGACATTTGATCAGTTTCAATGTAAAAGAGTGGGACCTAGCCGCTAGTCTAGTAGCTTGAGTAAATCCATGCAGAGGGGGCACCAGGGAGCTAAGCTCATCAGAGCAGAAGCTGTGAAAGTATTTGTAGAAGAGACAGAGGAAAACTACATTTGATCAGTGAAAAAGTCACTGGAGTTGAGCTACCAGGTCGGGATCAATTAGGACCAAAAAGCACATGGAAGACAAATGTGATACACATCAGTCAGTTAAGTACCATACGTGATACACACTTGGGTGATCATATCTTGAAAGAGACCTGACTGACTGCGCAGATTTTCCTAAAGTAGTTTGCCATTATTTTCTGCAGTAGACTGGTTGCCAATCAAGGCTATAGAACCCAATCTTACTTTTTTGATTTTTTTTTATTATAATCGTATTGCCCCAAGCAAGGCATTATACTGGCACTGTTGTGCAGGGGGTAACATAGGAGGAAAGTTATGAGAAGGAGTGACTGAATAAAGCGGGTGTCAGAAAGCGGGTAGGAGAGGGATGAGAGTACTGCAGAAATGAGATGAGAGCATGAGAGAGAGGATACAAGTTAGTGAGATAAGAGATGACTATTGACTTTACATTTAAATTCTTGGAGATTGTAGCTGTTGAGGAAGCAAGTAAATGGAAGAGAATTCCATAGGCAGGAAGTGCGAGAAAAGAAGCTGCTGGAGTAGAATTTGCGTTTACAATTTATTGATTTCACAGTAAATGGGAGGAACCTAGTTACTAATCTTGTTGCCCGAGTAGATTCGTATTTAGAGGGCACTAGTGAGCTAAGTTCATCAGAGCCGAAGCCGTGAAAGTACTTGTAGAAGAGACACAGGGAAGCCACACTGTGCTGGTGAGAAGGTGACTATCCGAGTTGACTGTTATTTAACCCATATCTGGAGAGAAGAGACAGATTAATACCTTTCCCCAAGAGTAATTGTGCATGCAACGAATTTAACTGGAATTCAAACTTTGCTTTCCAATTTTTTGTTCCAAATGTTTGGAAAGTTTATGCAAAGTTTTATTCATTCAGGTTCTAACAAGTCAAACTTAACAAATATATGCTTACATTTCTGATTAGTGCACACTTCAAACTATCTTTTTGAGAAAGACAGTTTAAAATTACTTGTGTCAATTTTGCATCCCTATGAAAACAGAAGATTACAAGGTACATTTTAGACATTTGATGCTTTTTGTTATGGTGAAACACATCTATTCCTCAGATAATGGAGTCTCCCTCCTATATTAATAAGAGTTAACAGAAAGTTAACTCGTGAAGTTCTTGGGAAGTTCATAGGAGTTCAATAGAACTACTAGACAGTTGATATTAGTCAGCAGTTAGCCGAATACTAAGGAGTCAGCTTTCAGTGGAAGATTACCAAGTTCCTAACATTTTGGGTGCCTTAAATCGATTAGCAACCGACATAGCACGATTATAACTTTCAGTGCGAAAACTACTCCACAAGTTTTTTTATTACTGTTAAGCAAAAATGCCCTGCAAGCAACAAAAAAGGTATGTGCTGTGTACAGTGAAGATGCTTTAGCTAACAGAACTGTATGGATATGTTTCGTGATGTTTAGAGTTGTGATGAAGAATGCTAAGGCAGACCCGTAAAAAACAGATGACAACCAAGTCAAGACATTGAGGATAACTAGCATTACACAACACGGGAATTGGCAGAAACAGAAAATTTATCAAAATCCACCATCCAAGAGCATTTGGGTACTTAAATTGTCATAGTGTTTGGATGGCACATGATCTGAGTCTTTTGGATCGCATTTCCATTGATGATTTGCTGCATAAATGCAGTGAAATGCATCCTTTTTGAAGAAAATTGTGACAGGTGATGAGATATGGATAGTTTACAACAATGGTCAGTGAAAATGATCCTGAGGTAACATGAGCCAACTTTAGCTACCACAAAATCAGGTCTTTGTCCTAAGAAAGTCATGCTGGTAGAATTGGAAAGGAACCCTATGAGTTTCTGCTAAATAACCAGTTGATTGAGTTTGAAAAGTACTGATCACAACTGGACAAATTAAAAAGGCAGCAATTCAAGAAAAGCGCCCGTAATCAGCTAACAGGAAAAATGTTTTCCATCAGGATAATGTCAAACCTCATGTTTCTTTAGCGACCTGTCAAAATTTGTTGCAGCCTGGCTGGGATGTGTTACTCCACTAGCTGGTCCTGGGCATGAGGGTAAACTGCGTCTGGCAGCAAGGCCTCTGATTGGGAGGTTGTGAGGAGCATGGAACTACCTCTTAATTGCTATTGTTCCCAGGTCCACCCTGACCGGAGTGGTAGCACCTGTTAGGGTTCCAGCTATTGGCAAATAGTTAACCCCCAAACTGGGGTCAAAACATTATGAAAGTATAAAAATACACTTTTATAGAAATATATACATAAAAATAGATTTTTACAGAAGAAATATACGTTTTTGAAGGAAGAATATTAGCAACAAGACATTTTTGAAGGAAAAAATTATTCTCAGCAAAACATTTTTGAATACAAAACTAGATATTTTCAGTTTTCTAAAATAAAGGAAGAATAAAAACAAAATTTTCATGAAAATCTGACTAAATCAACCTTCTCACTATAACTGAACATAAAAAAAACCCCCAAAAAAACCACCACCTTAAAACCCCACCTTTTTGGCATTAAACAACCCACAGAGGTTGATATGCCATTAAACAAAACTCAAACTACTCCACTAGCCATTGCTCTTTTGGATTTTCTTTTATTATTTTTATAGGCAAAATAATCTCAATGGTACCACAGAAAGCAATGGCAACCTACTGCGGGATAATCTTTTGCCCAGTCAGTCATGTCTCTTTCGAGACATGATCACCCAAATTGTCTATCATGTATGACACTTAACTGACTGACTGAATATAATAGTTGGAATCATGATTAAAGCTTCTACTGGCCATAAAGTGGGGGATCGGTTTTCTATTGTTACAATGTAATAAACTGATCCCCTACTAATTACTACGTAATAATATACATGTCTTTTCCCCCTAGCTATGAGTCAGATTGGGTTCTATAGCTGGCAACCAGTTTACCACAGAAAGCAATGACAATTTACTGCGTGATAATCTTCTGCCCAGTCAGTCAGGTTTCTTTCGAGACATGATCGCCCAAAGTGTGTATTACGTATAGCACTTAACTGACTGGATCTCAATGGGAAAAATTTTAATTTTTTGGATGACTTAAAAAAACCACATTCACGAGTTCTTTACTGAGAAATCACTGAAATCTTTGGAAGATGAAATCAAAGTTGAAAAAAAAAAAAAAAATTGAATTGATATTTAATGGCGTAATTTTGTTGTGCGTTTTAGTTTTCCTTACAAATTGGCACGAACTGTCTAAATAACCTAATATATATAATGAAATTGTTTGAAGCTGCTTTTATATTTATTAGCAGTGATGCCATGGCTTCTCAGTAAATGAAATGACAAAATCTAAGATCTTGTCTCTTTTGCAGTACTTGAGTAATCTAGGGACGAAAGAAAAACAAGCTCACATTTGTTTTGCTTTTTCATCAGGAATTCCCTAACTTTAGTTTAACAAGAAAATGTACTTATCTCTTAGAGGAAAACTCAACAGGTATACACATTCGTACATGGTTTAAATGACAGTTGAACAACTTAAGACAAGCAGCACTCCCAAGTCTCATCAAAGACAAAAGGAACAATGGAAAACAGTCGACTAGTTTGAGTGAATAGATGGCAAATCAAGGACCCAAGCAACAAAGATTGAATTCACTTATTTTCTATCGTTTATCAACCCATTGCAGGTTATTTAAAGCCAGAAAATTTGCTTTTTAGTCTATAAGAACTTTTTTTTTTTTTAGATAATGATAAACTGATACAAGTCTTACTAATTAACCTACAGTTGGGGGGGAGAAAAGGTGGATTTATACCTTTCTCAAGGTTATTTGCACATAAGTGAATATAGAAAACTGAACTGGAAGTTGGTTCTCCAATTAACAACTCTTGAGCTATTATCAATTACACCATCCATGCACTCAAGGTTATAGAATTTGGTCTTTCTAAATGGTTACCCATCTAGGTACAGACCAGGATCATTGCTTAACTTTGGTGATCGTACAGGAACTGGTGTTCCAACGTGATGTGGCCATAAGCATGAAAGACAAAGAGTGGTTATAAACGAGTAGGAATTGCTTAGAACAAAAATAGGAAATTGTGGAGAGCTATGATCATTGAGAGAGACAAAAATTTAACAGAAAAGGAAGTTAAACTGGAGAAATGAGAATTTTATTTTTTGAACAGCTTGTTTTTGGTTAATTCAATTTTTTATGGTTTAAAGCCAGAAAATATTTTTTAGATTTTTAATTTTTGGAATGATTTAGTGATACAAGTTTTACTAATTAATCCATAGCTGGGAGAAAGAAGAGATGAATTCATATTTTTTGTAAAGTATTTGCTTCAAAGTGAATATAAAAAAAACTCAACAAAAACTTTCGATTAACAATACCAAGCCACATCTATTACACCACTCGTGTATCCATGCTTACAGCCCCTAACATTCCTGAGCAGTCACCCATCTAGGTACTGACCAGGTTCAATGGTACTTAACTTCAGTGATAAATACAGGAACTGGTATTGCAGCGAGACTTGATAAACAATCATTGCCTGTAGGTGTAAAAGACTGGAACACGTAAAGAAAGCAAAAAGATTTTCTTTGATTTTTGTTTTTTTTATTAGACAATAAAACATTTTTTTTTCTTAGAATTGCAACGTCAAGAACAATTTATATTTGTTGGATGAAAGGTCAAATGGAAAATGTGCTGGTATTTAATAGAACAAAATTCCAAGATGACCAGACATTGGCTTAGAGAGGGAAAAAAAAAAAAAAAAAAAAAAAAAAAACATTTTGTACAGAATCTTTAATGAATTTATAAGTGAAAGCCTCATTTTGTTTTTATTATTTTATTTTCTCCCAATATAAGGATTGAGGTAATATTCTGAACTTTAAACTAACAATTTCTAAAAACTACTATTTTAGTCATTTTTAGCTTTACCAAAATGAAGTCCTTAACCCAGTTGTTTGGAAGGATACTTAATGACCTACATCTTGGCTGTTCACCATGAGAGAATGTTAAGTTTAATTATATTTATATTTACTAAGGATAAACTGGCACAAAGCCAAATCTTGTATGTGTGTGAGTGGGGATTGGTGAAGGAAGAATGTATTGTGCCAATCTTCTGAGATGAAGAAGGGCTGCCTTGAAAATCAGTCATGAAATCTAGATCTAGGCACAACTTTCTCAGCCAACAAGCGGGCTTAAGCTACGAAGTTATATTATCATCAGGCTGTCATTGTGGGACTAAAAAATACTGTCACCCTGAGAAAAGCAACAACCACTCACGAATTAGGCATGGCAGAATTTCAAAGAAGAATTGGCAAGTAGAAGTTATTTTGGGAAAAGATTTCAGTAACTGCGGCTACAGACAAGATTGCTTTTGGATTTGAATGGGTTTCACACGGGTAGGCCATCGCCGATCTGGCAATGAGGAATCCAGCTGTGACTTCCATTAGAATTTCAGATTTTCTGGGTTGCTACTTGGATCTCTTTTGGTGGCACTAGCTGTGATGGGGTGCAGAACTAATTTCAACTCGGAACCAACTTCAACTCAAAAGAGTTGAATTTAATTCTGTGTTGAAAATAATTCCAAGCCAAAACTAATTCCGAGTTGAAATTAACCGAGTGAAATATTAATTCCGTAACCTGCTGTGACATCAGTTGTATTTTTAGCACTTTCTAAAACTGGTTAAGTAGTCCTACTTGTCTTTTATGCATTTTTATTACAACCTGTTGACATTTCGCCCCATCTGTGTCTCCAATGAATACAGAAAAAGTGCTACTCATGAACAAATAAAATATATTGGCCATAACGTTTAAGGCAAAGCTATTTCAATTTTTCTTTATTAATGAACATGCACCGAGTTATGGAGTATTTTAACGGTCGGATCAAGTTAGCTGTTGGTTCTAACAAAACCCTACGTAACTCGACAAAATGACATCATATGTATCCCGATGCATAACGTTTAAGGCAAAGCTATTTTAATTTTTCTTTATTAATGAACATGCACCGAGTTATGGAGTATTTTAAAGGTCGGATCAAGTTAGCTGTTGGTTCGAACAAAACCCTACGTAACTTGACAAAATGACATATGTATCCCGATGATGCCAGATTAGTTAATGTCAACCTGTAACATTTTATCTTCAGCACCAAGGTTCCATTTTCTTTTTTCTTAAATGCTGTTAATAGTGCAGTAATCCTCCATGCAATAATCATCTCTTCTTGTAGTTGGTCATAACAATTCTAGCCATGCATAATAAAAGGTAGTCGTTGTAATAATTGTGCCCATTGTAGTCGGTGCAATTGAAAGTGTGCCAAGGAACACGGGAAACAAGATTGGATGAATTGGAAATCTGAGGAAGGGTTTAGACAGTACGGATCACAGTAATACTGGGATCTGTGAAAATATTGATAAAAATGGAGATATGGGGTGAATTTGGTCACTCAAACTCCAGTGATGACCACCGGACCCCTGGTGGGAACGCATTAATAATAATAATAACAACAGTATTATTAATGATTTCTTTTCAAGTCTTTTAAATTCAGCTCATGTCAAAAATGATTTATCCAGAACAAAAAAAAAAATGGTTACAATTCTGTCATTTTATTTTTAATACTTTACAATTTCTGTTTCCGGATTAAAGCAACAAATTTTGTATTTCTCATTTAGTAAGGCACAAGGCCAATGTGATGTTAGGTAGATTGTGTAGCATTAATCTTCCAATTAGTATTTGAAATTATACTTATGGCATTGGTAGGATTGGCCAAGAGCGAGTCTCCTCAGGTTTTGATATCTTATTACCCAGTGTGTTGCCAGTCAAAGTTTCTTTGTTAAAAGTATGACAAATGAAGAAAGCCACTTTTAGTGTTTACTGAATTCCTACGTAAAATTATTAAAAAAAAAAAAGAAAAAAAAAGTAAAATACAATAAAGAAGAACACAAAGAACGAAGGAGACAGGTCAGGGTCATTGGTAGTTGAGTATTTAGGCTGAGAAACCAAAATGATCTTGACTTTTTTTTTTAAATCAGTCGCACCAGCTCTAAGGTGGTAAGAGACGACTTCAAGAGCAAAGCCCCTTTTTGTTTTTAAATTACGTGTTGACTAGTCACTTGGTTTGTACAACCTGTAGTACCATTTCTCTTTTTCCTCCTCTCTACTAATTTGTGACTGTGTAGAATGTTCATGAACATTTTAGTATGTTTTAGCTTTTAGTAATGGTCTTTTAAAGAAAAAGCACTTTAAAAAATTTTTTTTTCCACCTTCAAACAAAAAGATCCCTGCATTTTCTCTTCCTTACTCTCCCCTCCCCCCATTGGGCAACTGTAGGTGGGAAAGGTCAGGATGAGGAAGGTCTTGGCAAGTTAAAAAAAAAAATAATGAAGATTTTATTTTTATTTAAAGGGGTCAGTGGCTCAAATGGACAGTCAAATACAAACAGGGGGAAATGACATGGAGACAGTCAAATATGAACAAGAAGGAATGGAGACAAACAAATACAAACAAGGGGGAATGTGAGTAAGGGAGAGAGAGAGAACTGAGAGTGGTGAGGATTGTGGAAGAGAGAGAGGTAAGGCTGTTTCTGGGCAGGGACTGTTAGCTGTTGTTGAGAGGGAGACAGTCAAATACAAACAGGGGAGGAATGAGAGGGATACAAATGAGGAGGGATGATAGGGAGGGAGAGAGAGAGAGAGAGAGATACATATATATATAGAAAACTGGGAGTGGTGAGGATAGTGGAAAAGATAAGTGAGGCTGTTGTTGGGCAGAGACCCGTTAACTGTTGTCCAGAGGGAGACAGTTTATTGCAGAATTCTCCAGTCTGAAAGAATATTCATACTGAAAAGAAAAAAAAATGAACAGATGAATACCCAACCAATACACAATTTAATTTTCGGAAGCCAAATAAGCATCCAGTCAAGTTCAAGTCAGTCATTAGAGAACAATTAAATTTCTGAGATGAGGTATTGTAGCTATTTACATTATTTTACATTGTTCAGACTGTCGTCTTCATCTTTATTGTCATATAGACAACATTTCGCCCATTGTATGTTCCAGTTTTCTTCAGGTAATATGCGTTGGAATTTCAAAATGAACCCTTTATTTAATCCACAGTGTAAATTGTTCTAGTTCCACATGCAATGTCTTTTTCAGGATAGCATGGTTTCAGTTGTTTCCCTTTAGTAACTTGACTAAGATTTTTTTTTTTTATTCACCTCTGCTGTGGCCAGGTATTGAACTCCCAACTCTTTGGGCCAAGTCACTGGATTACTTTAACTAACACAAAAATAAAGGTTTTGGCTCAAAATTCCAATGTATATCACCTGAAGAAGGCTGGAGCGTATAATGGCTGAAATGTTGTGAATATGACAATAGAAATAATGACTACAGTAAGAAAAAGGAACCCAACAAAATTGCAACCCAAAACGAGAAATCAAATTCGTGTAAAAAAATTCATAACTGTATTTAATTATTCAGTTTGATGAAATCTAACATTTTTCAAAACCATGTCTTGTGAGCCACTTGTGACTGTTTAACATTATAATAGAAAGATCACGGAAATGAATTGGCTGAGTGTTTTTTTTTTTTTTTAAATCAAATACAAAAGAAAACAATTTAAATTTTATAATTATTTACTGGCTATGAACTTTGACAATACTAGGTTAGTAAAAATATGTAAGTCTGAATTAAAAAGAATTTAAAAAAATTAAATATTTATAAGCTCTCTGTTAGAACCAGAAGGTGGGTGATTATTATTCTTTATGTTCCTTGTCCCCTCAGGACGTAGGCGATCATGGCTCTCCACAACTTCCTATCCCTTGTAGCTCTTAATAAATTGTCTTTCTGTTATTTCTCCTAAGCCCCATTTCACCATGCATTTACTCAATATTATGCGTTGTTTTCTTCTGTTCTTCTTGCCCTCTATCTGTCCTGTGAGTATCAGATTTTCCAAGCCTTCCTCCCTCATTTATATGCCCAAGGAACCTCAACTGTCTTTTCCTGATAAGTATTAGTTTCTTCTATTGTTTTTGTTTTCTCCAAAACTGTCATTGCTCACATGTTTGGACCATGGTAATTTCAGCATCTGTCTTTAGAACCATATTCCTGTTGCTTCAAGTCTCATCTTCATCTTCGAAAAGATCGTCCAGCACTCACAGCAGGACAGACATAATGTAACAGTTTAGTACTCATTTTCTTGTTTCTAACCAAATTTTCCTATTTCTCAGTACCATACTGCAAATAGTTTGTTTGCCTTCATGAGTTAAATATTTATGATTGGTCAAGTAACTTTCTGAAGAGCTCATTTGAGTAACTGCAAGGTGTTTCGGATTTGAGAATATTTATCTAAGTTACCAGTGGTTTTATTTAATCACTGTAAATAAAATAAAACCTGTTTTCACATATTTACATTGTTTAGACTAAGAGTCATCTTTATTAACACATTCACAATGTTTCAGCTGTAGCATGCTCAGGCCTTCTTCAGGTAATATTTTTTCAAATTTTGAACCTAAGTCAGAATAGTCAATCTGTGAATTTACCTGTGAGACTCCTGACGTATTTGTGACTGTTACTACACTACAGATATTTAATATTTGAATCTGCGCGATTTTGATGTTCCTGTAATTCACTTTGGGTTAAGGTGCATTTTATTAGATATCCTTTTTCTTGTTGCTGTATTTTTGGAGGATTCGATTTGAAAGTTTTACAAAGATATTAAATAACTTTTCGGTCACGGCCATTTTAAAAAATTGTGAGATAAAATTGGATTTTAATGCATTAACTGCCAGTCATGGTATAACTCGTAGTTGGCAGATTTTATGACATTGAACATGAGTTATCTTATGCTTGGTATTTTTTGAAACATTTTCATCTGCCGCTACCAACAATAAGTTTACTCACAGTGATACTTTTAGAGTGGAAACTATTAAGACTTTGGTTGAAACTATAGATCAACTGCTAATGTTTTATTGCTTATTGTCAAGTGGTTGAAAATAAGAAAATAGTAGTAAATATCGTGACCAGACCAACATTTTCTTATTTATCAAGACAGATTCACTCTTCAGCCTCCATTAGTAGTAAAAATGCAATAACAAAAGCGAGAGTTTATTCTTTCCAGTTAGTGTCTACCAATGCCTTATTAAAGTCAAAATCACCACTGGCTTCAACCATGGCCTCCAGACGACTTCAGGAAGTCCTGCAACTGTTCTAGACAGTCTTCTTGTTTAAGTTAGTGAATGCTGTCATAATCGTTGACTTCAGTTCATCTTTAGTGTTACAAGGAGTTTTGTTGGTCTCATGCTCAATTGCCCCCTACGCGTAATAATCAAGGGCATTACAGTTTGGTTCAATAAGTGTATTTGGTACTGCCTTGTCTTACAATTTCCAATTGTGGAAAAAAAAAAAAAAAAAAAAAAAAGAGTGTACTAAAATTATTCAAGTATACTAGAAATTTTTTTTTTTTTTGTTATAAAGACGATAATATGAAGATGGAGTCAAAGTCAAAAACCAAGTGATTTTGACGAAACAGATCAATCAGTGAAGGGAAATATTAATTTTTAAGTGGCGCCACAAGAGTATCATTTTCCAAAGTACAAAGAAAATTTAAGTTTGAATAATTGCAAATATTTGCTTACCTGTTGATCAAGGTCATACATAGTTTTGCAAATAATTTTAGGAATTGTGAGCTGGAAAACAACAACAAAAAACAATGTATAATTATTCATCACAACTAGCTATTTACATTTAATATCTATAATTACAATATTTTATTGACCCTGGTATGATGATAAACTATATCTGGCAGCAAGGCCTAGGATCAGAAGGATTAAAGATTTTGAGGAGGGTGAAATTATCTGTATATTTGCTGTTGTTCCCAGGTCATTCCTGACTCAGGGTGGTAGCATCTGTTAGGGTCCCAGCTATGAGCAAATAGATAGCCACCAAACAGGGGTCAAAACGCTATGAAAGTATAAAAATACAGCGCGCGATGGATAAATTGTCGTCTAAATTACACAAAAATGAAAATAGCACTGACACTTCATTTTAACAGATACATTTACCAAAATTACACAAAAATATCTCGAAATACTAAAGAGTAAATTTAGTCAAAATCACCACTGGCTTCAACCAAAGCCTCCAGACGACTTCAGGAAGTCCTGCAACTGTTCTGGACAGTCTTCTTGTTTAAGTTGGTGAATGCTGTCATAATCATTGACTTCAGTTCATCTTTAGTGCTACAAGGAGTTTTGTTGGTCTCTCGCTCAACTGCCCCCCATGCATAATAATCAAGGGGGTTGCAGTTTGGGGAGATAAGTAGCCACATGTAAGTGGTTGCAGAAATTGTCTGACAGCCATGATTGAGTTCTCCTGATTGTGTGGCATAGTGCACAGTCCTGTGACCATCTACAGAGTCTTCCAGAAGCCATCCTCTTGATCCAAGACAGCACTATGTCCTCAAGGCACTTGATAAAGGTCTCCAGATAATGTCACCATCACTAGAGATCATCTTTGTAATCACCATTAGACTCAACCAACGCTTTCTGAATCTTCTGCACTGACCTCAGATTGACACCTAAACACACTGAAATGTTTGTACTGAAGCTTCTGGTGTGAATACCAAGCAATTGCAGCATGACTTTTCCCCAATTTCTTCTGGAGTTATGGTACTCTTTTTCTCACAGTGCCCAATTGACCCTACTATACTGTACAGTCAACAAATCAAAACCATAACATGCATGTGTGAAATCTAAAATGGCAAAAATTTACTCTTCAAATAGTTTATTCACTGTTTTCCTCCGATTCTGTTGTCTTAGATGCAGCCTGTTAAATTCTCCAAGCCTTCTTTTCTTATATATCCCAAAAGGTGTTGGTAATTTTCATTATTAGTTTCTATTCTCTTTTTAACTTGTGCATGGTTAACAGTCAATCGTTATCTTGTCATTGTTACCATTTTAACAGTATCCTTCTGTCCTGAGTGACTTTCAAGTCTTTTATTGGGAGAATTTTAGTATTAAAAAAATGGTATTTTCATTATTCATTGGTAAAACAACATCATGGTTGCTTCAAGTCATTTTTCAGTAATGATGAAATTGTCGAGAATTTAAGACCGTAGAGGAGAGGAAATACGACTTAACAGCCCAGCACTATGTTCTTTGTTTCTAATGTTATTTTTTCAATCTGTCTATACGTTACTTGGTTATTGAAAATCTCTCGTTGTTTCTATGTGCCTTCAAATTTCTGTGTCACACTATCAAGGACATGAAGCTTAAAACTTCTGTTAAAATAAATATGGCCAATAAAAAAAACTACAAAACCATGAGAAGGCATTCGTTTGATTTTGATAATGGCCAACTAATAAAAAGGAAAAGGCAAAGTTATTCGAGTTAAATGAAGAAAGAAAATATAAAGTAATGGCTGCAAAGTCAAAATGGCATCATTAAATAAAAATCCTAAATGGTGGGAAAAAGCTCAACAAACAACAAATCTATATCTATAAAAGTGATGATGGTGGACGTTGTGTGAGTATTTGTTTGTTTGAGAGATCGAGGGATATGGACAGACTGAGATCGATAGATAGATAAATTTGACTTAGTGTCTGCATTTTGCGGTCTAGCTCGATGGGAGTTGTACTCAGATGTAGATCAAAATTTTAGAATGCTAACGACACCTTGAAATTTTTCAGAAAACCAAAATTATGGGTAGAAAAATATATCATCACCCCACAAAGTCAGGGATCAGTTTATGTATTGATTATAATATAGAATCAATCACCCCATTTTATATTATCTATATATGTTGCCCCTCCCACCCTAATCCAATAGAGATATTCTACATTGTTATCTATAAAAGTGACGAGGGTAGACATTGTGTAAGTATTTGCTATGTAAATTCATCATATATTTTTTATTCATCCTTAAACTATTTGAGTGAAACCGAGCTAAATTGTTAGTCATTAAATAAAAGTCCCAAGTGGTGAGAAAAAAACCAAAAAAACCTCAAGTTTACAACCAGAAAGCGAAGATTTAATTACACTTAAAAGGTGAGACTTTTTAGATTTTATATGAAAATTAAGAGGGCTTACATTTTGTAAGCGGGTCGCTTCTCTCAGTTGAGCATTCAGGTGCCATGGAATACCCGACAAGGCTGAAAGGAAAAATAATTTCACTGACTGATTAATCAATTTGAGATGAAAGAAATTGTTTAAGAACACATACACCCACACATCCATGCAAACGTACAAAAAATTTCAACATCAAAATGAACAGATTTATTTTCTTTATTATTACTATTAATGCTCTATCTCTTGATATCAAGCACTCTAATTACAAAGACTGCTTGCCTTAAAACATTACCTTTCAGAAATACCCTGGTTGCCAGAACACTGCCCGTTTTAAGAGGTTGAAGAATGCATGTCTTAAATGTTGCAAATGGCTATTTCCCCACTAGGTTTTATCTGAATTTATATATATATATATTGAATTAAAATAAATTTTCAAAATTCAAAAATGTTGAATGAACATTTCAACATGAAATCCCTAAGAGAGATTTCATGTATCCTCAGCAACAGTCCATATTCAAAATGAGAATAAAAATAAGATTAAAAAGAGAAATAAAAAAATAAATAACGGTTAAGATTTGAGAAGTTTACGCCACAAAAAATATTTTGTAAATCAGTCTATTTTTGGTTTTAACTTTTAGATAGAGTTGTAAGTGAAGAGATGGAAAATTTGGCATGTCTAGCTTTACAAAGCAAAAGGGTTAAGGAAGGGAAGTCGTTAAATTGAGAATTGGGTTAAACAAAACGGAACAGAAAGGGAAGGGGCGGGATATAAAGATATAGAGAAGAATAAAGAAGGGGAAAAAAGAAAAGAAAGGAAAAAGGAAAAAATTCTAAATTAAAAACGCTCGATACGTGTCAAACAAATTTAACTTTAAATGTTTAAATGGGTTAAAGTTTTAGAAAAAAGAGACTTATTAGAAAAAGTATATTTAGGGGAAAAAATAGAAATAAGATTTAAATAAAGTTAATTAAGTTAATCTAATTAAAGATATTTTTAGGTATAGACAAACTAAATAAAAATTAAAGAAAATTATAAATTTTTAAAAATTAATTTAAAAAAATTTTTTTATATAAAAAATTTATAAAAATTATATGAAAAAGATATATATACTAACAGAGGAAATCAAGGGTTAGTAAAAGAATCCATATTTTATAAAGGTAGACAATTACGAGAGACTGGGAGAGGAAGGTAGAGGGGTTAAATTACTATTTAAAGTTAAAATTAAATTAATTTATCAAAAGCCATTAAATTTATATTTAATATCCTAAAATCTAAAAAATTAGGAATTTAAAACTTAAAATTTAAGTGTTATATATATATATATTATTTATTTAGTAATTATGACATGGATATGTTATAATATCACTACAAAAGTAGCTATTTTGTTTCGACACATCTTGTGTCTTGTCAAGTGATGTGGTTTATTTTAAATTGAATGGTTTTAAAACGTTTAAAACAAGCAAAACCGCTTTAATTAGGGAGGTATTGCTGTATGTACAATGTGGACCAATCAGAGTAAAGCAACTTTTAATTTGGAGAATATGTGGGCAGACTTAAAAATAATCTTGGGGGTGCATTAGTATTAATATTTGATTAAATTGAGATCAGCATTATTAATTAACTATTATACCTTCTTTATTATTGTTGCTAAATTTAAAGAATTTTTCTAAGTTTAACAATTTATTAGATTTAGAAAGTTACTCATATATTAAATGAGGAAGAGAAAGAACGCATACATAAATAAACCTACAAACATCCACACATGGAAAATAGACGAGTATATTCACAAATACTGGCAAACAGACATATATACAGATTAATATATATATATATATATATAGATATATATATATCTATATATAAACTGTATATATCTATAGGTGTGTGTCATCATGGATTATCCAAGTTAATAGTTGAATTTAAGGTATCTTTTACAAAGAAAGATTTGGAAAAAAAAAAAAAAGAAGTTTCCCGACAAGACATCTGAATATCAGCAAGAATATTATTCAACATTTATAAAATTTGAAATGACTTTTTTCTGAATGAATGCAATTCATTATTTTTTAAATTAAAACAAATAAATGTAAGGTAAATTTAGGGTGAACAAGACATTAACTACATTCTGTTCAGCTAAAACATCATTAACCAAAACCAATCAGTATTTTGTTGTTTGAAAATTTGTCTTAACCGTTTGAATCCTATTGGATTTAGGGGAAAATGAGAACCATTTAAAGAATTTGAAATTTTTCTGGAAAGGAGCTTGCACCTCCCGCCTGCAGAACTCCCTTTCCCATATTTGCTTCCCTGGTAGCTACAATCTCCAAAGGTTTAAATATGACGTCAATTGCCATCTATCTCCTCTCTCTTACCCTTTTGTTCAACATCCCCTGTACCGTATTCTTTTCTGTCTTGTCTTTCCTCTCCTCTCACTGTAACCCCCTGCACACCAGTGGCAGTACTACTTTGCTTGGAGTGAAACGATTAAAAAAAAAAAAAAATTAGAATGGTATATTCAAATTGAAAAATGAACAGACCAGGATTTTATGGCCACAAATGCTAAGATTTGCATTGTTTTTTGGTTTTTTTTTTAACTAATCTTATATTGTATGCACATGTAATTTACAAGTGATCATAGTAGAAATCTTATTACCAAGAGATATATATTTATTAGAAACCCGATATATCAGAAAATTAAAAAAAAAAAAAAAAAAAAAAAAAAATCAAAAAAATCTTCAACACTAAAAAAAAAAAAAGACATTAAAAACTAAACAAAATCTTCAACACTGGAAATACAGTTTTAAATATATTCAGCAACCAACGATATATTCAAGCTGATGAAAATTCTTCTCTGCCAGTTGCATCAAAACAAAGTGTAATGGCCAAAAAGTTTTAAATGAATTTGAATACAGGAGATGATATTTCCATCACTGTGAATCTTTAAAATAGCCAGAAGTATGGCCGAAAGTGCTCAATCCTAACCATTCAGACAAATGCTATGCTCACTTAACCCAAACATATACTTTAAATAAAAGACGTTCATTTTAATGTGAATATTATTATTATTATTCATGTATGAACATCTAAAGACTTACGAGATTTTGTGACACTGACAAGTCTGTTAACAAGTGGTGGTTGTTTGGACTCTGAAGAATGGTTAGCAGTTGGTCCTGCTATTGCTGATGGATTTAGGGAATAAGGAAGAGCATTCCCAACTGAAGACCTAAAGAAAGAACAAAAAATAAAATTTAAAAAACAAAAACACAAAAAAAACAACATACATAAGATATTTAATTATGTATGGGCAATGTTCAGACCGTGTCTCACGGTGTGATCAAATCCTTTTGAAATATCAGTACAAATTACAACCACCTCTGAACATGAGGCATTAGCAAAAGCCGTTTGAGTTTCCGATAAATGTTTTCCACTGACATGAAATGGAAAGATTTTATTGAACCAATTTTCTAAGTCTGCTGCTGGGAAAGTTGGTTCCCTCTCTCATGCTTAGCAGAAGCACCAGACCCAATGGGACAGCAATATTCAAAGTGTTGATGAATGATAGACTTATAAACATCTAAGATGGATTCTGGTGAGAAAAATTGTCTAGCAGGAGGGAACCAACTTTCTCAGTAGCAGACCTCACCAACAAGAGTTATTGACCCTGAACGCTATTTCTGGTTCTTGGTTTGAATTTCGTATAAATTTTTTATATATATGAATTTGTGCATTTTGTTTGGAGTGATTCATTTTAAGCTGAATGCTCTTCCTGATGAAAAAAAAAAAAAAAAAAAAAAAAAAGTAAAAGTTTAAACTTACATGCTTAACCTTGTTTCGGCTGTCCTTGGGGACGGTGCGTTTTGTGAGCAAAGATCATCTGCTCCTACGTAAGTGGATTTGGACAAACCGACCATTTTGAAGCAAAGCAACATGTTATTTACATCACTGAAATTGAAAAAAAAGTAAATAAAATCAAAAATCAATTTAATGCTTTTAGTGCAGAATTTTGTGGATATTTCTTTTAAAACCTTTTACATGATATACTAAAATATAATATATATATATATATATATATATATATTTTAGATATTAAATGTAGTTTACCCATGTTTCTACTAAACAAAATAAAAAAAATGACAGCCAGTAATATTAAAATTGCTGTGCTTATAATTCCTGTAGGAAAAATGCAGGACTTCTTAGAACTAATTATTGTTGCATAGAATAAATAATTCTGCTTTTGAAATCATTAAAATGTTAAACTATGATAAGATAGCTAACACACACACACACACACACAGAGAAATGTATTAACAAGTTGTTCTCACTGCTTACTAATGAGGTATTCTGTTCTTATGTCTACATAAGGAGGTTGTTTAATGCTGTCAAGTAATGCCTTCTATTACTATTGCAATGGATCTCATCAATAAATAACGGTTGAACAGATTGTTTTCTACATTATAGACTAAATATTTGTTTGCACTCAGAAAAAAATCAGTTCCTTTGCATCTTTGAAAAATCTAAATAAAAACAGAATCGTTAAGTGTCATAAAATCATAAATTGTGATTATGTTATAATGGAATGTCCCACACTTCCTATGTCTCACACTACCTATCACCTATGTGCAGGGCTGTAGCTGATGCTAAAAAATACACCGGGCACAGAGAAAATTGCCTGGATTTATTAGTTGACAATGTGATGACATCATCAGTGTCATCCGTTTCCAGAAACTATGATTTTTGCAGATTTTTTTGGCTATTCTAATGTAAATTAGGCACAGAACGTGAACCAAAGCAGGAAATCGGGTTCAAACTTTCTGAGTATAACCAGTCTTTTCTCCTAAAATTAATAAATAAACAGATTTTTACTGTATTCATTCGGATGTTTTCTTCATTTTTCTTTCTTTCTTTCTTTGTGAATTGTTTGATTTCTAATGAAGACATTTTTCCTTACCCGGATTTCCACTATGATTGCATGGATCGGCCTGGACCCATGCTCAGTGTGCCCAGTAGTCAGATACGGCCATGCCTATGTGGAACGACTATATTAGTAGTTGCATATAGTGAACACAGGAGATACTTGTGACTTGCTTCAATGATTACTAGCCTGCCACCAGATTTGCTGTCTTGCCTTAGTGTATATCCTCTTTACAATAATAAACCTCTCTTCTTTCATCTATGCATGTGTTGCTGCTCACTCACTCAAGTACCACCTTGTTTGTTTGTAACATTTTTAAAGGATACAAGACTGTAAAAAAAAAAAAGTTTTCCTGCAAAACATATTCTTATAAAATTTTAAATAATTTAAATTAAAAAAAAATTAATATTTATATTATTTAAAGCAAATTCTTATCTTTTTTTCTTGTGTTGTGTTCAAATAATTCTTGCATACATACTTCCTAAACAGAACCAGAATTTCATTTTATATTACCACTCAAGTACTTTTGAATGTTGCTACATTCGTTTTCAAGAATTGTTCTGGATGTATTTATCCAACTGCATTTTGTTTAATTCTGGTGTATTCACGTTTGACGGAATCAATTTGAAGTCACTCAAGCTGATGTCATTTAAACTGTCAAACTGAATTTTTTATGTGCAGTTCTTTTTTTAAAAACACACTTTCTACATAAGGAATCATATATTGTATGGTCCTCTATTGAGAAAGATACCTTCTTTAATGTTGGCTACTTTTGTTTTATTACAACAACCTCCAAAATGTTCAGTTTTTCTTTACACTATAACCTATATATATATATATATATATATATATATATATAAAAAAAAAACAGGGTATGCATGGATGGAATAATATTCTGTATCCAAAGAAACATTATTCTTAAAAAAGTGCTCAAGACAAAGTAGAGCTAATAATATTTATTCAGAAATTATAACCTGAATATGTTATAATATCACTACAAAAGTAGCTATTTTGCAAAATAGCTACTTTTGTAGTGATATTATAACATTCATGTTATAATTTCTGAATAAATATTATATATATATATATATATATATATATATATATACATATATATATATATATATATCATAAAATATATACAGTTGGAGTGCTTAATTAATAGTGATATAAAAAGAATGTTCGAAAAAAATTATTTCTTTGGGCGGTGCCTTTCAGTAGAAATGGTAACTGTTGTGTTAAGAAATTTTAGATATTTGTTGCATACCTGCCTATATACAGTAATGGGGGATTGACGGGGAATTTTTGCCGAGTGTTCATACTTGGAAATTCCACATCAAAAACTGACATTATGCCTCAGTGAGGAGGACTTGGTAAATACTCAGTACATATTAAAATGGGTTTGCAGAGAAGAAAAAAATCAGAGTTATCTCCCTTGAACTTTCTGCCGGTCCAAATCTATGCTATAAAAGTGTTAATTCTCTGTCCATCACACTTTGTGTCTAACTTTGCATGTGCATAAGTAGTGTGTGTGTGTTACATAGGTATGCTTGTAACATTTAATAAATGCACATAATTTGACCGAATTTTAAATAAATTGTTTTAAATTTTGACAAGCAAAATAAAAGTTAAATATTTACACCATTATTTTGTTTATTGGAATGGGTAGCAAAACATTGACTAGTTGCCTATCAATTAGAACTTTATAAAATTCGAATAATAACGTCTTCCTTTTAGCTGGTTAACATATTTTACTAATTTAGTAAATGTTAACAAATTTATGAATAAGAAATTGTTTCCAAATTTATTTCTTTATAAATTGGTAAATGATGTTGCATTGCATCAGAATTAAATCTTGTAATTATAAAATTATTTTTGTAAATAAACAATAGTTTAATATTTTTGTTGTAAATTCTCAAGAACGGAAAAATTTTTGAATTTACTTTCATCGTGTGTTTAGGCTTTATTCTAATCATCCCTTTTTAGTGGTGGGAAGGACGTGCATTGTGGTTTAGTGGATATCGGCTCGGAATGAGAGATCGGGGAGCTAAGTTCAAATTCCAGTTGAATGCCCTACATTCACTTATGCGCAAATATCTTTGGGAACGGTATTAATCCGTCCCTTCCATCCAGTTATGGATTAAATAACAGGACAGAGTGGGTTCTATAGCCTTGGCTGGCAACCAGTCTACCGCAGAAAGTAATGGCAACCTACTGTGGGATAATCTTCCGTCCAGTCAGTCATGTCTCTTTTGAGACATGATCGCTCAAGCCTGTATCATGTATGTCACTTAACTGACTGACAGCATGAAGGTAGTTAAAATAATAGTGGTGTCAAGGGAAAAAGTCATTTTTAGCAGGCACAAAGGTCTATATTTGCCACTATTTCTTTCAAAATCTGTAGCTAAAGACAAAAAATTGCATACAAAATATTTAGATTTTAGCATTAAACAACTCATAGAGGTGTTGATGTGCCGCTAAACAAAATCAACCGACCATTATTTAGAAGCTGTTTAGTCGAAGAGAACAATTCTCATTTTTTTCCCCCCCAAAAGAAAAAGAACATCTGGAAGATGTTTATGTAAAAAAAACAAAAACAAATCATGTGTCATAAACGTAAAAAGACATCAGTGTTATATTTTGTATTGTACCAGACTGAAATCCACCTCACAAAAGTTGATTTTTCCTCATTGTTATATAGCCCTCTGTCGGGTTTTAAATCTCTTCTGGGGAAATACTGTTGGGACCAATGCTGACGAAGCTTAAACTGCTTCAAATTTGGAGTCTCTCACTATGATTGCAATGATGGCATTACTCAAAACTCGTGCGTGTGGAATGACAAAGATAATTAAAATTTCAACCATTTGCAACTCAAATTTCATTTGTCGCAGAACAACTTCAACCCGACTTTCACCAGGACCAAATTTCACTACTTCATAAAATGTCAGGGTAAGAATAAATAAATATACAACACTATCTCTATCCCATAATAATTGTTACACTTGTTTACAAATCTTGTATGCTAAATGTAACTCTTATTGAACAGATCATAACCTCAAGTCCTAGAGCAGTGGTTGGCAACACCAGGCCCGTGGGCCACACCCGACCCTCGAGTGAGTCTTATTTGGCCCGCTACCTTACTCTGGACATGATATAAATATAGGTAAACCAAACCAAAGTGACAGTTGATAGTCTGAATATATTGCGTCGAAATTAAAAAATTATTTCTTTTTACCTGGAGAATGTGTTTTACTTTTTATTTTTTAGTTGTAGGGATCGCCAAAATTAGTGTACAGCTTCACTTTCACTTTTTCTGTGAAATTGCTTTCATGAGCGGGCACTTTTAAATGAATATAAAATAGTGTTTTCAACTGATTTTAATGGAAGTTTTTTTAATACTGATTTATTTTTTAAAATTATATTGAATCATTGCTTTCTTCAAACACAAAAAATTTATTCCCATATTTAATAACATGGTTCTCCTTCATGACACTGAAGCCATACCTGTTTGGCTTTCCTCCATGACTCTACATAGTTTTTTGGCCCTCACTCTCCAAAAGGTTACCGACCCCTACAATCAACTGTTATCAATCCAACATATACTCATAATCAGCACTTATTTCTTACCTTGTTCATACAATGACCTCATTCAGTAACCCTCTACCAGGAGGGGCACTTGACCCATGCAGTAGTTTTCAATATATTCAACAGCAGTTGGTCAAGGCCCTCAGATTCTTTTTGGCAAGTGTCGTCAGATTCTTTTTGGCAAGTGTCGTCATAATCATAAAGGTTTGCTGACATTTGCAGTGGAACATCTAAGCATTTCTAGATTAGTCAGCTTGCTGACATGAAAAACAAGTGTAGCATTAGTCATCTAGTAAGTACTTTTACTTGAATTTTAGAGTCTGTAAACAGTAATCTTGAGACATAACAACCAGTGTAGTACTTCACTGGAATAGGGTAAATCTAAATTTCTTTTTTCACACAATAGGCCAGAGAAGTGCTTCCTAAACAGTGCAGTGTGCTTCATAGGCATGGTGGAAGAGGATAGCAGGTGAGGTGGAATGACAAAGATTTAAAAGACAAAGATTTAGAAACAGTTTAAAAGCATGCCAAAAATAAATATGATTTCAAAATTTAAAATATTATTATGGATTACTTGTAATTTCATGCGTGATTCTCAGTAAAAAAAAAAGTTATAATTATTGGCTGATTTTATCCTTGTGATATTTTTGCATTGTATCAAGTATTAAATGTATAGTAACTAGAGTCTGCAAATTAGAGGAGAGAGTTATCAATGATAATGTTCTGACTTTGAATCTGTGGTTATCTCCTTTTAACCACCCCACTGTTTTTTTTTTAATTTTTAAATGTACTTTTTATCACATAAAATTTGATGCGGCACAGAGAAAATGTTCATTTTGAAAAAGCGGCCCAGAGGAAATTAATTTGGGAACCACTGAGCTAGAGATCTATAATGATGAAAAATCGCCAAATGAAACAACCTGTCTTGCTCAGGTGTGTGTTTGGTAACATTTGTGGGTTATCCCACTTGATTTTACTAAAAGAAAAACGTGTGTGTCCGTGTCCGGGGGGGGGGGGGGCGTTCTTTAAGCCTATATAAAAGCATACATTTTTCTCCCTATTTTCTTTTACAGCTTTCTGACTTTTGCATTAAGATGTAGTCTACATACAGTTGCAATATGGTCATGAGACCTGCATGAGTTTTTCTTTGTCTCTTGACTTTTGAACTCTTTCACACGCACATGTAGGCCTACAAAAATTTCCCATACACAAAAACACACATTCTTGAGTTTAAACATTTTCTATGTAACTAGTTTTTATTATTTACATTATTTTAGGTACCTCCACTAAATTGCTAATAGAAAAACTCATAGTATAAATAAAAAATGTTCCAAACTTAATAAAAAACCTTTTTCAATCAAAATGTTTATATTATTATTAAGAGGAAAGATCAAAGTAATTTTTAATAATTTTAAAAATTTTTTGAATCCCTTTTAACATGTTCTAAATTTTGGCAGAAAATCTTGTAACCAAAACATTATGCAAAATACAAATAATTGTCGGATTTTAATGAAAGTTTCAGTACTCATTCACAAATTTATTAAATTATTTTTGAAATTATTTTAAAAAAATCTTGGTAAAAATATATTTTTTTTACCTCTGTTACCCACCTCTATGTAAATCCATGAAATTTTAATAAATTTCATAGTGTTGCAGTTTATAATTTTGTTGGTTAATGCAGGACTCATTGGCGAATATAAAACATCTACTTTTTTTTTTTTTTTTTTTAAATTTTGCCTCTGTATCTGAAAATCTGCTCTGAAGAGTAAAACAAAAAATACAATAAAACTGATATTATTTAATTTAAAAAGCTTTTAGTTGCTTGAATAAATAATAAAAATTAAGGACATATAATCTGAAG
This sequence comes from Ascarosepion bandense, assembly GCA_037127315.1. Lineage (NCBI taxonomy): Eukaryota > Metazoa > Mollusca > Cephalopoda > Sepiida > Sepiidae > Ascarosepion > Ascarosepion bandense. The sequence goes on along the minus strand of JBBBDQ010001462.1, from coordinate 388,929 downwards.
AAAAAAACATTTTCGAAAACTAATGAAAATTTAAAAGAATTTTCTATTTTTTATTGTTATTATAATAATTTATAAAGTTTTAAAAATATTTTAAAAATCTTTAAAGATCTGTTGTGGTTAGATTTTTCAGTTAAGAATTGATGATTATATTACCTATCAAAAATTGAGAAGTTTAATAAAAATCGTTCTGCCTCGATATTTTTGAAATAATTTAAACTTTTTTTGAGCATTTGAAGTTTTTTTTTTGTATGGTAATTTCTATGTGCAAATTAAAAGGTCAGAGTTTCCACCCTTACCTGAAAAAAATTTGTACAATTTTGTCACTTATAAACGCCACACACTTTAATCTCTAATCAAGTACCTGTCAACAAGTTCTTGATTTACGGCGCGGACAGGTTAAAAAGTTCAAATCTGTGATTAAGAAATAGTTTTATTTTAAATTTCATGTTATAAATAAGTAATACTTGTCTAAATCAGATTAATTTAACAAACTTTGTTAATTTTCCAAAAATAATGTGTCACAGGTGTATGTTTTATTTTTGCAAGATTTTTAAAACGGAGAATTAACTTTTGTTTATAAATGTGTCGATCACTCAAAAATGGTGGCAAAATTGAAAAAAATCTTAAACTTTTATATTCCAATCAATATAATTTTTGTTTGAAATAAACCAGAGTATTTTGAAAATAGTAAATTTAATCATTTAGCTTTCAATTAAAACTAAAATAAAACTTTCAAGAAAACTTTTTCATTTTTAAAAATTCAATTTAAAAGTAACTATGCAGTTTTTTCTCCCGATTTAGTGGAGGTACCTACACTATTTACATTTTTCGAACTGGTGTCCATATCTTTGTTGTGATATTCACAATGTTTTGACTGTTTTATGCTATGGCCATCTTCAGGTGATTGGGATTTGGAATTGAACCCTTTATTTTGTTCAGCGAGGTAGATTATTCTAGTTCCACATGCCATGCCACTTCCAGATATCTCAGTATCAGTTATTTCCCTTTTAATTCAACTCTCCAAGTTTTGTCTACCTCTGCTGTATTGACCTCACAACTCTCTGGGTCAAGTCACTGGATTCAACCAATGCTTTTATCCACAAGGACATTTGTCCTTGAGGGTTCAGTTTGAAATTCTAATCACCTGAAAACTAGAGTGTAAAATGGTCAAAATGTTGTGAATATAAAAACAAAGATGAGGACAACAGCTTGAACAATGTAAATAGTGTAAATTTTTTTCTTTTTTTTTTTAATCATTTCACCCTAAGCAAGGCATTCCACTGCCACTATTGCGCTTGGGGCTACATAGGGGGAGGTAAATAGGAAGAGTGGTTAGATATAGGAAATGTCAGAAGTGGGGGTGATAGATAGTTGGGTGGGTGGGAAGAGTGTTTGAAAGAATGGAAGTTAGTTTGTTAGGAGGTGTCTATTGACCTTACATTTAAACTCCTGGAGATTGTAGCCATCGGAGAAGCAGTCATGTGGAAGAGATTTCCACAGTCGGGAAGTGCAAGAAAAGAAACTGTTGGAACAGAAGTTGCGGTTGCATTTTATCAGTTTCACTGTAAAAGGGTGGGATCTAGTTGCTAATCTAGTATCTCGTGCAAATTCGAACCTAGGAGGCACCAGTGATCTAAGTTCATCAAAGCAGAAGCCGTGAAAGTATTTATAAAAGAGACACAGGGAAGCCACGTTGCGCCGGTGAGAGAGAGACTGCAGGCGGTCTGCCAAGTCGGTATCAATCACATTACAGACCCTCTGCTGTACCTTGTCTAGAAGCCCAAGGAGAATAGCAGGGGCACCAGACCAGATATGGTAACAGTATTCAATGCACGGGCGGATGGTAGATTTATAAATGTGCAGGATAGATTCAGACGGAAAAAACCTCCGGGCCCTGCACAGAGACCCGACTTTCATAGCAGCGGATTTAGCAGTGGATTCGATATAGTCATTCCACTTGAGGTCTGCTGAGAGTGTGAGACCAAGGAGGCATAGTGTTTTACTCTCTGGGAGGCAAGCCTGGTCCATAAAATCATTATAATACCTCATGTCAGAAATATAGACAAATGACAGCCTTTAAATATTTGGTGGACCTGAAGAAGACTAACACCACCTTTAAATTTGTTGTTCTTCATTTTTTTTTTTTTTAGTTTTCCAGTGCAGTCTTATTAGTTATTACATAAAGTTTCTGAAAAAAACTGAAAAAATTTCAATATTTAAACAATTTTAGGGAAGGGACTCACTTTCTCATACAACTTAAAATAAATCGATCTTCCATTTTGGAACCAGCCACATTGGGGTCGCTTTATTTTATTTTTTTTGGGAGGAGTTGTTGCTCTTGTTTTCGTCTTTTTCAAGTTTTCTTTAGTTCTTACGATGGCATCTTCCTCGGAACCTCCAAGAATGGCTTTATTAAAAAATTTCGCAAAGGATTCAGTACTTGAATATGCGCAAACAAAAAAGTTAATTGCACAGGATCGATTTACTATAAAGTTGTATGAAAAAACTGAGCCCCCCTCCCGTTCAAATGTTGAAATTTTTACAAATTTTTTTTGTCAATCAGAAAATTTAGGGTTTAATCGATAAGATTGCACTGAGGAAAGTAAAAAAAAAAATTGATAATCAACCAATTTACAGGTGATAGTAATGTCGTACCGGCGAGTGATTCCAAAATGGAGGATCGATTTACTATAAGGTTGTATGAAAAACTGAGCCCTCCCTAAAATTGTTGAAATATTGAAATTTTTCGAAATTTTTTTTTGTCAATCGGAAAGTTTAGGGTGTAATCGATAAGATTGCACTGAGGAAAGTAAAAAAAAAAAAAATGATAATCAACCAATTTACAGGTGATAGTAATGTCGTACCGGCGAGTGATTCCAAAATGGAGGATCGATTTACTATAAGGTTGTATGAAAAACTGAGCCCTCCCTAAAATTGTTGAAATATTGAAATTTTTCGAAATTTTTTTTTGTCAATCGGAAAGTTTAGGGTGTAATCGATAAGACTACACTGAAAAAAAAGTTAAAAAAAAAAAACAAATTTAAAGGTGGTGGTATTCTCCTTCAGGTCTGCCAAATATTTTCTTCTTTTATTGTAATCATTATTCCTTTTTGTCAATATTTGCAGTTACTTGGCATTTGTTTTATATTGTTTTGTGCTACACATTTTTTTCTTGTTTTTATATTCCTTTTACTTGGACTCACATTTGTGGGTAAATTTTCCTGGAGACCATGAATATTAACTATCCAAAATGTTGATGACTGTAACATAGATGGTCATTAAATATTTACCCAGTCATTACTAGCAATATATTATTGGAATCTTGAAGCATTAGTTAAATGTAGCAATTTATCCGGGGGTCAGGATTTCAATCATTAAGCCAACCAGTGAAATCCATAAAGTAGCAGAAACTACACCCCAAAGACAAATGAACGAGAACTATCAACTCATGTTGATTGAATAAAGAGCTATTGGGGATTCTAAAAACATTACTGAATATACCAGACATTTAAGAAGACTGGAAGATACAATCACTGAAATGTAACCATAACAACCAAATTGAGGGTACTCGTTTGAATTTATGGAAAATTCACTCAAAAACCTGCCTATATCACAATGCCAACAAAATAGTCTTAATTTAAGGGCTTTAAATTCAGTGTAACGATTGAAATGAAATACTTATTGCAAAAACAAACACTAACCCAATAATGGTAAATCCACTTGGCGATCTTCGCATTGCCTTACTAAGAAGAATCAGTTTTGAAATAGCAGCATTGGTCAACCGGTAACTCATCCAACGAAAGCACAAACTCTTCTTCTTGAGAGACTTTTCACCTAAAAAGAAACGCCAAATATGAGAACGACACATACATAAACAGGAATAACTAACAATATATTCTCAGATAGAGAAAACTGGAAATAAAGAATCAGCAATATTATTGGTCTCAGCTTCAATCACTTACTCACTGCTGCAAGGTTGCTTCCCTGTGCCTTTTCTATAAATATTTTCATGGCAATTGTTTGGACAAGCTCTTCATAATGATACCTAGACTTCATGAATTTAAACATAGTAATAGATTAGTAACAAGATCTCATCAATTCAGAGTTGAATTGGCTAGATGTAACCGTACGTTCTATGCTAACAGTTTCTTTTCTTATACTTTTCACTTATGGAATTCCCTTCAGGTTTTCAAGCTGATTTTGATCTTCAAAAATCTAAATACAATGTGAATCATTATCTACTGTCTTCCTGATTACTCTTCGTTTGTTCTTGCTCATTAATATTTCTTTTTTTTTCTTATTCTTTCACACACAATAATCTTTTGTGTCATATTAGCTTTACTTATTTGTAGAGTGTGAATTTGATTACCCCCTGCCCTCGCAAAAAAAACAAAAAAAAACTTATAAAACAAATAATAAATTCCTTGCATTCACTCATACGCAAATACCCTTTGGAAAGGTATTAATCTGTCTCTTCTTTCCAGTTATGGGTTAAATAACAGGACAGATTGGATTCTATAGCCTTGGTCTGCAATCAGTCTACCGCAGAAAGTAATGGCAACTTACTGTGGGATAATCTCCTGCCCAGTCAGTCATGTCTCTTTCGAGACATGATTGCCCAAGTGTGTATCACTTATGGTACTTAACTGACTGAATATAATAGTTGAAAACATGATTGAGGTTTCTACAAAGTGGGGGATTAGTTTTATATAATTAGGAAGTAATAAACTCATCCCCCACTAATTACTACTTAATAATATAATACATCTCTTCCCCTTCTAGCCAGGAGTCAAATAACAGGACAGATTAGGTTCTATAATCTTGGCTGGCAACCAGTCTACCGCAGAAAGTAATGGCAACCTACTTCGGGATAATCTTCTGCCCAGTCAGTCATTTCGAGACATGATCACCCAAGCGTGTATCACATATGGCACTAAACTGACTGAATACACAAGTGAGTAGATAAATACAGAGGCAGAGTGTGTGTTGCTGTGATAAATCATAAATTAATGATTGTAAACTGGCCATCTGTGCGTTGTGTAGAAAATGACAAAAGTGATGAAAGAAATACAATAAAAAGTTAATCTATGCAAATAAAATGAAGGGTCTGTCGGTCTGTGTGTGGTTCAGAAATTACTAAATGGATTTCAACTAAATTTGGCATTCGGATGAGTGACAACCTAATGTGTGTCATAGGTGATGTGAAGTTGACCAAGGTGAACTTTGAAGGTCATGAAAGGTCGGAAACAAGGTCAATAAAGCCATTTCTCATTTGGAGTTAAATATTTATCCACATATCTAGTGACAAGGGAGGTAAATCAGTGATTAGTAGTAAATTAATGCAATACTCCTACAAATATCCAGAGAACTTAAATTTAGGATTTAGTTTATTTTACTGCATCATTTTACTTATAGTTATTGTCACATAACCAAACAATAGTCAGTGCATTATTTAAACAAATTCTTCTTTATGTGCCATGTTTTTTCAGGATGTTGGCGATCATGGTCCTCTATAACTTCCTGTTCTTTGCAGCTCTCAATAGATGTTGACCTTTTGCTATCTCTCTCAAACCCTACAATGCCATCCATTTATTCAAGCTCATTAGGTAGGTTATGTGCTGTTTTCTTGTCTCTCTAGGCTTTAATCTGTCCTGTGAGTATCAAATTTTCCAAGCCTTCTTTCGTCATTATGTGCCTAAGAAATTTCAACTGTCTCTTCCATGTGTTAAGTAAGTATCAGTGTTCTTTTTCTTTCTCTTCATAGGGACTTTTTATAGCCATCTGTCACTTATTAGTAGCTAAGACATTTTTTTCCCCCTGGTCTATGGATACGCACTAGAATGCCCCCCACATTAAACCCAACCTTGTGTTACATCATGCTGCTGTAAGGAGACTCATAAATAATTACGTAAATAGTAAAGAAATGATTCTAAGTAATGTGGTTAACCAAATTAGTGATGCATAACTTGTTGTGCAAATAAAATGAAGCATCTGTTTTTTTTAAAAATTTTTTTTATTTAGAATTAGTTCCTAAACAACACTAAGTTCCTTTAATAATGTAAAGGATGTTTTGTTTAAATTTCACCTAATGGTTTGAGAGCCACTCAAGGGAGAGCAATGGTTATACTTAAGGCAGTGTGTGATATAAATGGAAAAAAGGTGGTGGTAGGTAATGATGATTATGTAGATAAGTAAGAAAGATGACGCTCAACACTTGAATTAAAGAGGTCAGTATTCTGAGAAGCACGCCATGCAGGAGTCTCTACCACAAAGTGGCAATCCTGTCTGAGTGGAACTTTCTTTTCACATTTTGAATACGGAGAAAATGAGGGGGATTTGCGGAAGTGGTCTAGCTGTAAAGGTTTGAACTGGCGGAACTAAAAGGATTGGTTTGGCTTGATTAGATTAGAATTTGTTTAACTGTCAACCCTGATGAGTCATTTTATGCCAATCAAGTTAATGCATACTACACATAAGTTTACACTTTTCTTTTTTCTAGTAGTTGAAGACACTCAGTCGGTAGCTTCAATTCATTTGAAATAGATTGTTTACCCTGTCAATTTGAATCCATTTAAACCAGTCCTTTTTAAATACACATACAAAAAGTAATTTTTTTTATTTTAGAAACCCTATTATCTGGTCAGGGGTAACATCTTTAAACAATGTTTTTAATACTTGTGACATTGTAGTATTTAATACATTTAAGATGATAGCTTTTACATTCAATTAGATTCTCCACTTTGGTTTGGTTAGATTTTGTTAACCCAGATGGGTCATTTTATGCCAACCAGGTGAATACATATATTAAATATACTTGGAGGGGTTTTGCAGCTACAATTTGAATTGTAGTAGATAGGAAATTAAAATTAAAATCAGCTTTCTTCTTCACTTTCACAAAAATTCACAATGACTTGTAAAATCCCAGTTTTGTCAAATAGAAAAAGGATTGACCATGTGCTTAAAGAAAAAGTTGAAACCAGATTTCCTGAGTAGATGTTAAATTGGTTTTCTGATCAATGGGAGCAATTTGCATGACCAAAAAGACTGAACCAGTGCGAAAGATCTAAAGGACTATATAAATGATTTTGATCAGTGTCAGTCAGTCAGATGGGAGCAGCGAGAGAGAGAGAGAGAGAATGAACTAAAATGTAAAGGGAGAAACTTCAACCACGACCTGGACGTAAGCTCACATCACACAGCGTTCTCTTTTTTTTTTTAAAATCATATTACTCCAAGCAAGGCGGTAACGCCACTGATGTGCAGGGGGCTACGTAAGAGTGAAAAGATTGGAAAAGAGAAAACCGGAAACCACATCCTAAACAGGGAACAAGGGATGAGCCTCTTCACCTGTTCAATAGACGTGGGTGGGTGTGAACTGGGCGATAGTTTAGTCTATCTACTCCAATTGAAAGAAAAAAAGAAAAAAGGAGTGAAAAGATTGGAAAAGAGAAAACCGGAAACCATATCCTAAACAGGGAACAAGGGATAAGCCTCTTCACCTGTTCAATAGATGTGGGTAGAGTGTGAACCGGGCAATAGTTTAGTCTATCTACTCTAACTGAGGAAGAAAAAAAAAAGAAAAAGGAGTGAAAAGATTGGAAAAGTTTAATTTTACTTCTTCTCCTTCAAAAGATACTCCTATCAAACAAACGCTTATACATACATAGGTACGCATGAACTCTTTCCAACAAATTACTACTACAAACATTTTTATGATACCCTTAACACATTACTTATTTTTATCGAACATTCTTCTTACACATTCATGCTATTGCTAAGCAAACAAAATTCCACTTATTTTTTCAACAACCTGATGATATCTTTAAAATGTGGGGATTGTTGGCTATGCTTGGAAGTGGCCTTGTACCAGGTATGGCTGACACACACCTATAGCTTCAGAACCATTTCATACAGAGTCTTGACTTATTGGTTGGTTGACTTTGTTTAGTGGCATATCAACACCTACAGGTTATTCAGTGCTGAAATCTAAATATTTGGATTGCAATTTTAAGCCCCATAAATAATTTTATGCTTTTAGAGTATACAAATATTTCTTGACATATAGTTTCTAGATGATAAAATGTATTTTTGGCAATTATACTATAAATATGTATTTCTATTCTTTTTTTTTTTTTTGATAAATAAGTATTTTTATGCTTTTTACTATGAAAATGGACTGTTGGAAAATTTTTTATAAAAATGTACTGAGATTTTTGTTTGGGTGTTTACTATTTGCCTATAGCTGGGACCCTAACAAGTGATACCACCCACCATATCAGAGTGGAGCAACAATTAAAAAGTGTTTACAGTACTCAAAACCTCCAATCTCCAGATCAGAGACCTCGCTGTTGGATTTAGTTTCTCATATGCAGGATAGTTGACTTAATGAAACCAGGAAAAGCTTTAAAGAATAATTTTGTTCATCATGAGAAAAGTGTTTGTTACTTTCATGTTATACAGAATTATATTCTGTAGCAACAATTATTAGAATTGTTGAGAGAAAGTGGCTTGCTTGTAAAAAAAAAAAAAAGTGGTCCTATTTGTAAAAATAAAAAAAAAAGAAAAAAAAAGTGGTCTTATTTGTAAAAATAAAAAAAAGAAAAAAAAGTGGTCTTATTTGTAAAAAAAAAGAAAAAAAAAGAAAAAGAAGTGGTCCAATTTGTAAAAAAAAAAAAAGTGGTCCTATTTGTTAAAAAAAAAAAAAGTGGTCCTATTTGTAAAAATAAAAACAGTGGTCCTATTTGTAAAAATAAAAACAGTGGTCCTATTTGTAAAAATAAAAAAAAGTGGTCCTATTTGTAAAAATAAAAAAAAGTGGTCCTATTTGTAAAAATAAAAAAAAGTGGTCCTATTTGTAAAAATAAAAAAAAGTGGTCCTATTTGTTAAAATAAAAAAAAGTGGTCCTATTTGTTAAAATAAAAAAAAGTGGTCCTATTTGTTAAAATAAAAAGAAAAACAGTGGTCCTATTTGTAAAAATAAAAAGAAAAAGTGGTCTTATTTGTAAAAAAAGAAAAAGTGGTCCTATTTGTAAAAAAAAAGAAGAAAAAAGTGGTCCTATTTGTTAAAAAAAAAAGTGGTCCTATTTGTAAAAATAAAAACAGTGGTCCTATTTGTAAAAATAAAAAGAAAAAGTGGTCTTATTTGTAAAAAAAACAAAAAGAAAAAAAAAGTGGTCCTATTTGTAAAAATAAAAAAAAGTGGTCCTATTTGTAAAAATAAAAAAAAGTGGTCCTATTTGTAAAAATAAAAAAAAGTGGTCCTATTTGTAAAAATAAAAAAAAAGTGGTCCTATTTGTAAAAATAAAAAAAAAAGTGGTCCTATTTGTAAAAATAAAAAAAAAAGTGGTCCTATTTGTAAAAATAAAAAAAAAAGTGGTCCTATTTGTAAAAAAAATAAAAAAAAAAGTGGTCCTATTTGTAAAAAAAAAAAAATAAAAAAAAGTAAAAATAAAAAAAAGGTCCTATTTGTAAAAATAAAAAAAGTGGTCCTATTTGTTAAAAGAAAAAGAAAAACAGTGGTCCTATTTGTAAAAATAAAAAAAAGTGGTCCTATTTGTAAAAATAAAAAAAAGTGGTCCTATTTGTAAAAATAAAAAAAAGTGGTCCTATTTGTTAAAATAAAAAAAAGTGGTCCTATTTGTTAAAATAAAAAAAAGTGGTCCTATTTGTTAAAATAAAAAGAAAAACAGTGGTCCTATTTGTAAAAATAAAAAGAAAAAGTGGTCTTATTTGTAAAAAAAGAAAAAGTGGTCCTATTTGTAAAAAAAAAGAAGAAAAAAGTGGTCCTATTTGTTAAAAAAAAAAAGTGGTCCTATTTGTAAAAATAAAAAGAAAAAGTGGTCTTATTTGTAAAAAAAACAAAAAGAAAAAAAAAGTGGTCCTATTTGTAAAAATAAAAAAAAGTGGTCCTATTTGTAAAAATAAAAAAAAGTGGTCCTATTTGTAAAAATAAAAAAAAAGTGGTCCTATTTGTAAAAATAAAAAAAAAGTGGTCCTATTTGTAAAAATAAAAAAAAAGTGGTCCTATTTGTAAAAATAAAAAAAAAGTGGTCCTATTTGTAAAAATAAAAAAAAAAGTGGTCCTATTTGTAAAAATAAAAAAAAAGTGGTCCTATTTGTAAAAATAAAAAAAAAGTGGTCCTATTTGTTAAAAAGAAAAAGAAAAACCTAGTGGTCCTATTTGTTAAAAGAAAAAGAAAAACAGTGGTCCTATTTGTAAAAATAAAAATAAAAACAGTGGTCCTATTTGTAAAAAACAAAGAAAAAGTGGTCTTATTTGTAAAAAAAGAAAAAGTGGTCTTATTTGTAAAAAAAAGAAAAAGTGGTCTTATTTGTAAAAAAAGAAAAAGTGGTCTTATTTGTAAAAAAAAAAGAAAATAAAAAAAAGTGGTCCAATTTGTAAAAATAAAAAAAGTGGTCCTATATGTAAAAATAAAAAAAAGTGGTCCAATTTGTAAAAATAAAAAAAAGTGGTCCTATTTGCAAAAATAAAAAAGTGGTCCTATTTGTAAAAATAAAAAGAAAAACAGTGGTCCTATTTGTAAAAAAAAAAAGAAAAAGTCTTATTTGTAAAAAAAAAAAGAAAAGAAAAAAAGTGGTCCTATTTGTAAAAATAAAAAAAGTGGTCCTATTTGTAAAAAAAAAAAAAAAAGTGGTCCTATTTGTAAAAAAAAAAAAAAAAAAGTGGTCCTATTTGTAAAAAAAAAAAAAAAAGTGGTCCTATTTGTAAAAAAAAAGGAAAAAAAAAAGTGGTCTTATTTGTAAAAAAAAAAAAAAGAAAAAAAAAAGAAAAAGTGGTCCAATTTGTAAAAATAAAAAAAGTGGTCCTATTTGTAAAAATAATAATAAAAAAGTGGTCCTATTTGTAAAAAAAAAAAAAAGTGGTCCTATTTGTAAAAAAAAAAACGGTCATATTTGTAAAAAAAAAAAAGTGGTCCTATTTGTAAAAAAAAAAAAGAAAAAAAAAAGTGGTCCTATTTGTAAAAAAAAAAAAAAAGGAAAACAGTGGTCCTATTTGTAAAAAAAAAAAAGAAGGAAAACAGTGGTCCTATTTGTAAAAAAAAAAAAGAAAAAGTGGTCTTATTTGTAAAAATAAAAAAAAAGTGGTCCTATTTGTAAAAATAAAAAAAAAGTGCTCCTATTTGTAAAAATAAAAAAAAAGTGCTCCTATTTGTAAAAATAAAAAAAAAGTGCTCCTATTTGTAAAAATAAAAAAAAGTGCTCCTATTTGTAAAAATAAAAAAAGTGGTCCAATTTGTAAAAATAAAAAAAGTGGTCCTATTTGTAAAAATAAAAAAAAGTGGTCCTATTTGTAAAAATAAAAAAAAGTGGTCCTATTTGTAAAAATAAAAAAAAGTGGTCCTATTTGTAAAAATAAAAAAAAGTGGTCCTATTTGTTAAAATAAAAAAAAGTGGTCCTATTTGTTAAAATAAAAAAAAGTGGTCCTATTTGTTAAAATAAAAAGAAAAACAGTGGTCCTATTTGTAAAAATAAAAAGAAAAAGTGGTCTTATTTGTAAAAAAAAGAAAAAGTGGTCCTATTTGTAAAAAAAAAAGAAGAAAAAAGTGGTCCTATTTGTAAAAATAAAAAAAAAGTGGTCTTATTTGTAAAAAAAAAAAAAAGAAAAAAAAAGAAAAGAAAAAGAAGTGGTCCAATTTGTAAAAAAAAAAAAAAGTGGTCCTATTTGTAAAAAAAAAAAAAAAAAAAAAAGTGGTCCTATTTGTAAAAATAAAAAAGTGGTCCTATTTGTAAAAAAAAAAAAAAAAAAAAAGAAAAAAAAGTGGTCCTATTTATAAAAAAAAAGAAAAAAGTGGTCCTATTTGTAAAAAAAAAAAAAAAAAAAAAAGTGGTCCTATTTGTAAAAAAAAAAAAAAAAAAAGTGGTCCTATTTGTAAAACAAAAAAATGGTCATATTTGTAAAAAAAAAAAAAATGGTCATATTTGTAAAAAAAAAAAAAAAAAGAAAAAAAAGTGTTCCTATTTGTAAAAAAAAAACAAAAAAAAACAGTGGTCCTATTTGTAAAAAAAAAGAAAAAGAAAAAGTGGTCTTATTTGTAAAAAAAAAAAAAAAAAAAAAAAAAAAAAGTAAATATATTTTTCTAGGAGTAATTTATATCGATTAGCATGCATTCCTCTACCTGGGACATTTGTCAGAAATGAAAAGTATTAATTCTTTATCATTTCAGCAATGGGCGGGTGCAGTCGTTTATAAAATAAATATAGTATATCCTCAGGTTATGATAGTCTTGACCTACAATAATTTATGGCTACAACAAAATCTCCATTTTAATTCTGTTTTAACTTATGTGGGTTGGGTTTTCGTTGTTCAAATGGTTTGGTAGAAAATGAAGTTTCTTTTTTCCACAGATTTTCTGCTTCTTCCGAGTACTGCAAGATCTTAAGCTTTGTCCTCTCATCTACTGAGAGCCAATGACATCACTGGCAATAAATATACAAGCAGCTTAAGACAATTTCATTTCATTATATGTATTATATTTATGTTCTCCATATGCTTTTCAGTTTTAATTATGTTAACATATGTCATAGAAATGTGTTGTTACGTCTGTGATTATTTACTATTGATTTAGCATAGGTGAGTGATGTAAGTGCTTATTTATGCAAAGTAGTGACTATATTTCAGCTAACATTTGAGACCCCCCCTACACACACACGTGTGTGTGTGTGTATGTGTGTGTGTGCATGGACACTGAAGTCAACACTCAACACAACCTTCAGGCCATGTGTATTGTAGTTCTGCGCGAATGTTTATACATGTTGGTCAATGCTACATTGTGGGTAGAATGTCTATTGTATTATCCTGTTGGTTGTTGAGTCAATGGTACATGCTTAAAATGTAGGATTATATATATATATATAAAAATAAATTCTAGTTTAAATTTTAAAATCATTTGTTTCGTTTCTGATGAAAGGCCGAGGCCGGTCTGAAATATCAAATATATATAATAATAGAAATAAATAAATACTGTCAAAAAATTACATTTTTAACTTACAACTTTTTAGTAGTTTTTATATATATATATATATATATATATATATATATATATATATTTGAAGAGATATACGTGTGTGTGTGTATATGTATATATATATATATATATATATATATATATATATGAGAGAGGGAGAGGCAATTGCAATACACACACATATGTCTATATATTTATCAGAAGTCTGATAAATGAAACCTTTTCCCCATTCAAACAAATTTTCAAATACGCTGTCTATCTACCAAATAAAGAAAAATTCCTATCCATTGGAATTGTATGTTTCCTTTTCTTTTTTGTTTTATATAATGGTGTGGGATTTAGATTCCCATGTCTGTGGATGATATAAAAAGATTTCCCAAGGAAGTTTGTTATTCTTTTCAAGATCCAAAGAAACAATATGGAGTTGTGGGTGTTCATTTTCATAACCTTGGTACTTTGTGGGTCAGTTTTTGGTAGTAAGTAAAGCTATTTGTAATCATTGTTAAAGTTATTATGACCCCTTGACAGTCGGTGTCAATTTAGCAAATCTAAAAATGGTTTAATGTTTAATGGTTCAATTATGAAATATGTGGTGGAGAATCCAGGCCACAGTCTCCGTAAATCTAGCATTAGCAGAGAATATATGCATATCAAATGATTCTGCCATTGTACCCCCACTTCTTTCTTCAGGTCTTGGAAAATTCAGATTTTCAACTATTAGTTGGTGAATTCTTGATAAAAGAGATAAATAAACGTGAGGTTGTTTTTCTGTCGTCCGTAGACTTGCTGCCATTTTCGAGAATTGTGTGAGAGACAAGCTCTTATGCTTCGTCATCCTATCTACTGAGAGCCAATGGCGTCACTGGCAACAAATATACAAGCCGCTTTAAACAGCTTTATTTCATGATATGTATGTTATTTATATCATCCCTGTGTTTTTTAGTGTTAATTATGTTAACATATGTCATAGAAATACGTTATGTCCTAGATCATTATTTTATTCTTGCGTTAACGTAGACGAGTAAGGTAAACGCTTATTCACAGAAAATCATGGGTACTCTACGGCTTACACTGAAAATCACATTACGATTCATGAAAGGAACAGAACTCTGTTGTAAGTCAAAGACCCTCCTGTATAATGTTAATTTTACTATTAACCTTTTAAAGAGTTAGCTTTATATTGTTTTTATTCGCAAATGTCAAGTCTGAAGCTATGTGTATGTATGAGGGAGTGTTGACACGTAACTTGTTCTTTTAATCACTGAGGTGAAAGAAATGGAACTTTTGATAATTTCAACTAACCTGACTGTCTCCCTTTTTCAGTTACTTCATAACCAACAGCACTCATCCTTCAATTGCCTATGCATGGTCCACCCAACTTGTGGGAAGCCTGGTCCACCCCACTTGTGGAAAGTTTAGTTTTCTCTGCTCCAAGAGTAGTTGTGCAAAAATGACTGTAACAAATTCAGTTGGAATTTGAACTTGGATCAACAATTTCTGTTTTCAAACTGCTAACCACAGCACAACTTGAACCCCCATAATCTATGTGTCAATTTTTATCTTATGTCTTCTCTGCTAACAGTTTCTTCTCTTGAACTTATCGCTTCTGGAACTCCTCCAGCTTTTTTTCTTTACAATCAGATTTGATCTCCAAAAATTTAAATGCGACATCAATCATTATCATCTGTCTTCTTAATTCCTGTTCTTTTTACTGTTCTCTCTGCTTAATATTGAATTTTTTTTATCCTTAAGGAAACTACAAGACCTCCTACAGAAGGTAGCTGAAGAGAGTGATGAGAAAGGATTACAAATAAACTGCAAAAAAAACAAAAAAACAAAAAACAAAAAAAAAACCCTGAATGTATGGTCACCAGCAAAAAGAGCAGCCCAAATACAGGTGGGGGATACTAAAATCAAGCAGGTACAAAAATTTAAATACCTGGAAAATGTTCTAACAGAAGACGGAAAGTGCGACAGAGATTTGAAGGTGAATTAGCTTGGCAAAGGAAGCATTCCAGAAGTTGAGTAACATTAAGAAACAGGACAATTTTGCTAAAAACAAAGAAGAGAGTACTAGATTGCTATGTGATGTCAATTCTTCAATATGGCAGGGAATGTTCGAAAATATCCTCTAAGACAAAGGAAAAACTTGAAGCAGCTGAAATGTGGCTCTACAGAAGGATGCTGCGAATATCATGGAGCGAGCATGTGAGCAATGATGAGGTTTTGGAAAGTATGGAAACAAAAAGTAAATTAATGCTGAGCATCAGGAAGAGACAGCTAAAGTTCCTGAGACATGCACTGAGGAAGGAGGGATTGGAGAACCTGATACTGACAGACCAGATAGAAAGAAAAAGAGACAGGGGAAAGCAGAGGATAACATATTTGAAGGACCTGATCAGGTGGATGACGGAACATGGGTTGCGTGGTGTAACAGGAGAAAGCGTGCTAAGAGCCACCAGCGATAGGGAGATGTGGAAAGTCAAGATCGCCTATGTCCTGAAAGGACAGGGCACCTAAAAGAAGAAGAATCAACAAGATGTGATAATTTCACTTGTAGCAAGAATGAGTTTGCATGTCATTCTAGATAAAGACACTGTGTTGATTAAGACTGGTTAATGCTTTGGTTTCTTTATGCAAAAGGTAGTACAACATGGCTGAAATGATTGTGTTGCATGTTATGACTGCTACCAAGAAGTGGGGAAAGTACTCACGTGTATCGTCTGTTTGTTCAAGCACTGTGAAACCGGCTGGCACTGCATCTTTCTCATTGATAATTGCAACATCTACAAGTACATCTTCATCCTGGAATAAACAAACAAAAGGTGAGATACACAAGAAACAGATGATATGAAGTGTGTGTGTGTGTAGGGGGGGAATAAATAAATGGGCTAAATGAAAAATGTAGGTGAATACAGAAAAGATACAATGTGTACACACTCAGATAAAAGCTTGCAGAGGTACCATTGGGTGTAAGGTGCAGAGGTACCATTGGGTGTTGGCTATGGTTTTACTGTTTGACACACCTTTTTTTTCAAAGTAGAGAGTATATTACTACTATTATTATTCTATATGCCATGACTCTTCAGCATGTGGGTGATCATTGCTCTCCACAATTTCCTATCTAATGAAGCTCTTCTTAATATGGTATTTTTACAATTATTATTATTAGCCATGCTCCTTCAGAATATGGATGATGATGGCTCTCCACATTTTCCTATCCAGTGTACACCCTGTCTGAAGTTATTAAGCAAATCATATAAACTTTAATAATTCAAATTTTGTTTTGAACAAAAAATTGCCAGTTTTTAACAATCAATTTAGATGTCAAAACAAAGCCTGAGTTAAAATTTTAGGTAGTATCAATGTTTTATTGAAGTTATTAAAGTTATTTGATGTCTTTTGAAAAAATGCCAGCCAAAGTTACCATCATGTAATCACATTTTACTTCAATATAAAGATAATAAAATCATTAAAAATTGATCAACACTTATAACAGAACAAATAACAAACATATACGATAAATCTTTGAATCCTTTACATTTTAATATAGTAACCCTTCTTAATAACAGCCAGTAATCTATTTGTAATATAACAATCTGGGCCCACCCGAGGAAGCTGATGCAAGTGGGGGCGTTTCCGGTCGTTGAAAGGAACGGACGTTCGTTTGACCTTATTTCCGGCAGTAGCGGAAATGGCTACAAGAGGCAAACAGAACAGGTGTCTCTGAGAATTACGTGGGCATGCATGGGCGAGGCAAAGCCGGAAGTCCCGGTTTGGAGATTATAAAAAGACCTCGGCGCACGGATTTCACCAGACAGAGAGCCAGACAGACCAGAGTAGCAGGAGAGAGACACAACAGATACTACGACTCTCCCGTCAACCCGTCAACCCTTAGAAGCACGCTCTCACTCTCTGTTCACTAGGCTACACGGTTCATCGTCATTAATAAAAATATAACTTATATTTTTATATATATGCGTGTTTGTTGTTATTGATATGCAACATATTAACCATTGATTTTGGTAAATTTTTTTTACTTCAGCAAGTTAAATTTTGAACCTGGTAATTTTGATTGATTCCCATAGCTCTGCTTTGCTGTCATATTGTCTGCAACCTTCATTTAATTTTATTTTCACAATAGATTTTCAATCAGATTCAGATCAGGACTTGATGGTGTCTATTCCATTGTAAATCTTTTATATTAAATGAGTTTACGCGTAAGCTTAGATACATGAGAAGGAGCATTGTTGTGCATAAATACACACTTCATTTTTAAACTGCAAGACTGGGACTTGTACCATGCAAAGAAAGTCTTGTTTATAAAATTGCTGTTCAGTTGAGTCTTCATAGATTTGAATGATCTAATAATGGTTTGGTTGACAATTCCAGCCCACATCATAAAGCTACCACCTCCTTGTGGCTTTCTTTTAGCCACACGCCCTTATCCATCAATTCCATTACATGTCACTCGAAATCTGCCCATGAATATTATTTTAGAAAAATCAATTTTCATGTATTTTTGACCCAATTTTGATGCTTTAAAATAGTTGCTTTTGTGAGAAGTTGCCTAGAAAAAAAAAATTTTTTTTTTTTTTTACAGATCCCAATTCATAAAGTATTCTACACTTTTTATTCATCTTGACTCGCTAAATTACAGTCCTTTTAAACATCTGAGAACGAGGTCAAAAGTGGTTGTTTTGTTATAACTCACTTCAGTTTACATTGTAGCATAAGAAATGAAAATCAACTCTCTTCTTCCCTTTTACAAAAATTCACAACAATGTGTGAAATCCTGGTTTTCCCAAATAGAAAAAGGATTGACCATGTACTTAACCAGATTTTGCAAGTTTTTTTTTTTTTTTTTTTTTTAATCATATCACCCCGAGCAAGGCAGTAACGCCACTGATGCGCAGGGGGCTACGTAAGGGTAAAAAGAATGGAAAAGAGAAAGCCGAAAACCGCATCCTAAACAGGAAACAAGGGATGAGCCTCTTCACCTGTTCAATAGATGTGGGTGGAGTGTGAACCGGGCGATAGTTTAGTCTATCTACTCCAATTGAAAAAAAAAAATAAAATAATAAAGGAAAAGAGTGAAAAGATTGGAAAAGAGAAAACCGGAAACCGCATCCTAAACAGGAAACAAGGGATGAGCCTCTTCACCTGTTCAATAGATGTGGGTGGAGTGTGAACCGGGCGATAGTTTAGTCTATCTACTCCAATTATAGGTGTTAAAATGATTTTTGACCAATGGGAGTGACTTGTAAGACTTGAAAGGACTTAGTGATCCACTGCAAAATTCAAAAGAACATATAAATGACTTCAGTCAGAGACTGAGAGATGGGAGCAGCAAAAGAGACACACATCTAAAATGTAACTTTAAACTTCAGGTGACTTGGATGTTGTCCTCTTTCTCCTTATCTATTTCAACAATTACTACTAGAACATTTTGTAAGAACTCTACCCTTAACCTCTTAATAATGTTTCTAATTGCACATTAACTCCTACAACTTATGTTAGTCTTTCCCTTTAATAAATTTCTTTTTTATCATTTAAAATGTATATTTTATTCTTACGTTATTCCACACAATTCCATATATTCCAACCTGCCAACAACCAACTTTCTGATGATTATAACTCTGCATAAATCCTGTAAGCAGTAGGGAGTTCGCTTAAGTCTGACACAAGGCTGAATCAAAGAAACATTAACCAGCTTCCCAAATGCTACACTGGTGACTCCTGGCGTACAAAGAACGCACCCCAACGCTACAACATGCATCTCAAGGAAGCAAGTTCTTAAAGCCTTTTCCTTTGCTTCGAGAAGTTTAAGTGCCATCTTCTATCTCCTTGATTCCTATCTTTCTCTTATCCATTCTCCAACACCCCCTGTACCTAGTCCCTCTCCCGACTCTTCTCTCATGCAACCCCCTCTGCACTAGTGGCAGTACTGACTTGCTTGGGTTGAAAAGAAAACTAGTTATATTTTCAACAGCTGCCTTTATCGTCTGACTGGTGTTGCTCAGGTGTAATGAAAGCTTTAAAACTAATCTATGGTCCTGGAGCTCAGACTCTTTGGACGTTGGCATGAAGGACTAAAAAGCAATAGTTGTTTCTAGTTAAAGCGAAACCATAGACTGAAAGATAAATGAATGGATGTAAGTCAAATTTTGATTTCCTGGTATCGATATGAAATAAGTTTTTTTCGTCGTAAACTGAATTTTGAAGGCTAAATAAGTTCTCTGAGTAAATGGTATCATGACTGAGACTAAGAACTACAATTATACCTACTTAGAGCCAAACCTGAAGCAAAAACTAAAATAAAAGGGCTGAAAAAAATACAGACATACAGGCAGATAAACACACACACACACAAACATCTTGCCTTTTATATATATATATATATATATATATATATATATAAAATCGATTTTCTGCACTATTGTAAGAACTGCAACCTTGAAACTTCTGAATATTGTTTCTTATGTCTTTGTCTATGAGTGTATCAAATTTGATTAAAATCGGACTATTCCTTCTATAACCTGATTTTTTCAATTATCGATATTTACCAGGGGTACCTTGACACAATACCTAGCTAAGAACACTTGCAGATGCTTATAGCATAACTGTGTAAATTTTCAAGAAAATCAGTTCAGCCGTTTGAGTCTATAGGTAACGAACACACAGACACACACAGACAGACAAAGTTCCATTTATAAATAAGTTTAGATAGATTTAGATTAGATGATCTCTGCAAAGCTCCTTTCAATATCTCAATAATTTTCTTATTTTCTATTTTTCAGCAGTTGTTAAATCCATCCCTTTACCCATGTTTCAACATATATTATGGATGAAAAGAAAAAAATAGTTTTTATTACATTTTGAAGGTTTTAAGCTAATATTAAGTTAACCAGCATACTAACTTCAGTAAGTTCATTTTCATAAATTCCAAATATCCCAAAAACTAATCATTGATAGTAGCAGAAAATTTACTTAAATATTTTACTAAGGGTGAAAATAGACATGTTTAACTTTGACAAATATTGGTTCAAATTATTTGATTTGCATAACTTCAGATAGGGTGTAGCTTTTAGCACTTTTTTTTTTTACCAATTATTATTATTATTCAATGCACTGTGCTCCTTCAAGATATGGGTGATCATGGATCTCTACAATTTCCTATACATTGTAGCTTCTAGAATTGTCTTTATTATTTTTTCAACATGCCATGCCCCTTCAGGATGTGGGTGACCATGACTCTTCACAACTTCCAGTAAAGATGCAAGTGTACAACAGCCCAAATGATGTAAATAGGGTAAATAGACTGCCTTTCTGCTTCCTGCTTTCCTGCATGCTGGAAATTCTCCTCAGTCGTTCCTGTCTTTAAGAACTGTGGTGAACCCTCGGACCCATCCAGCTATCGCCCTATCAGTCTTCTACCAATATTCGGGAAAGTGTTCGAGGCTATAATAAATGCTGAAATAGTTCATCATCTCACCGCCCACAAACTGTTCTCTGACAGGCAATATGGATTCCGATCTGACAGGTCCACAGCCGACCTGCTAACTACTGTAACGGAGTACATACTACAGGCCCTTGATGAGTCTGACGAGGCTCGCGCGGTTGCTCTGGATATCTCCAAGGCTTTCGACAGGGTTTGGCACCCTGGCCTCCTATGCAAACTACGCGGTTATGGTATTACCGGTTGCCTGCTTGACCTAATCCAATCTTTCTTAAATAACCGCAAAATGAAGGTCGTTCTGAATGGGCGTGCCTCTTCGTCCTACAGCACGAATGCTGGTGTCCCACAAGGCTCTATCCTGGGCCCAACGCTCTTCCTTATTTTCATCAACGACCTCCCAGATGAGATCAAGTCCCAAGTAGGCATCTACGCAGATGACACTACAATATACTCCCGCTCCAGTAAGAAACCTGTCGTGGCGGACAGACATAATCTCGCTGCTGACCTTGAGCGGGATCTACACTCTGTGGTGAACTGGGGCAAGAAGTGGCTTGTCAACTTCAATTCATCTAAGACCAAGCTGTTGTCTGTCAACCATTACAGGCAACCTCTTCTGCCTCCCATAAGCATGGACCAGATGATTCTCCCGGAGAGTAATACACTACGCCTCCTCGGACTTACCCTGTCCTCAGACCTCAAATGGAAGCACTATATTGAATCCATAGCAAAATCTACTGCTAAGAAGATTGGGTCACTATGTCGATCCAGGATGTTTTTTCCACCTGAATCCATCCTGCATATATACAAGTCAACCATCCGTCCGTGCATGGAGTACTGCTGCCATTTATGGTCAGGTGCCCCTGCCGTTCTCCTCAGTGTTCTTGACAAGCTCCAAAGGAGAGTCTGTAATGTGATAGGTACTGATCTGGCGACTCGTCTGCAGCCACTTTCCCATCGTCGAAATGTGGCCTCCCTCTGTCTCTTCTATAAATACTTTCATGGCTTCTGCTCGGATGAGCTTAAGTCACTGATGCCTCCTCAACAGGTGTTTACCCGTTCAACCAGATTGGCAACTGGGTCCCACCCATTCACAGTCAGGTTAGCCAAACGCAGACGACAATTCTACTCCTGCAGCTTCCTCTCTCGCACTTCCCGCCTGTGGAACTCACTCCCGTATTCTTGCTTTCCTGACGGCTACGACCTCCAGAAATTTAAAAGCAAAGTTAATACTCACCTACTAACCACTGGCCTCTAGCTCTCTCCCCTCCCCTGTATAACCTTCCCTTTCTCTCCGCCCATGTACCTGTCATGGCACCTGCTTTCTCAGCTTTCTATTGTTCCTTTCTAACTAGCTTGTACTCCTCACTCTTTTCTAATTAATCTTTCTACATTTATGTAACCCCCTGCACATCAGTGGCGTTTCTGCCTTGCTCGGGGTGAAATGATTAAAAAAAAAATATATATATATATATATATACACACATATATATATGTATGTATATATCTTTGACAGGCTCCTGTTCTTTGCACAGGGGGAGCATCATTACTATTCTAAAGAAAAAGTAAAAAATAATAGGTATAAACAAACCTACCGGCTTAGGATTTGCCTTCTTGTAGCATAAGTATCTGTAACAACGACGTCCAAATATACTGTCTCTCCACAAATCAGCATCTTCTTTGCCATCCTCTGTTCGGTCAAGCTAGAATAAAAAGAAAAGAAAAATTTTAAAAAAATTAACGTTTATATATTTAATCGCAGGTTTCTAAAAAAACTCATTTTATACATTCTAATTTTAATAGACAGATGAGGATTGTGGTGCAACAGATATCAGCTCCGAATAAGAAATCGGAGAGGTGAATTTGAATTCCAGTTGAATTCATTGCCTTCACTTACATGCAAATACCTTGGGAACAGTATTAAACCATCTTCTCCCTCTAGCTATGGGTTAAATATCAGAAAAGATTGGGTTCTATACTCTTGGTTGTTAATGACCCTAGCTCAAAAAGAAATGGCAACCTACTGCAGGAAAATTTTCTGCATAGTCAGTCATAGATCAAAAGAGACATGATTATCAAAGCGTCTATTATGTATGGCACTTAACTGTCTAAATTTTAATATGGTAGAGATTTTGTGTCTTGACTTTGAGCATTACACTTTTTAAACTTTCAAATCCCCGAATTTGTGAATTTAGCCATTTGTATTTGCTAATAAACAATTTAACTATTTTTCGATATTTTTTTAAAGCATTTTCTTTTTTATGCTAATAAAGAATTTAGCCACTTTTAGCCTCTTCTCTTGTAGGTTTCTTTTGCAAAGGGATCATGAGTTTAAATAATGCCTGAGGGTACTTTCTCTTTAATAAGTTTTCTTAAAGTACGCCGGCCAGTAGATGAAATACAGTTAAAAAAAATTAATAACCAGAATTCCTATTCAAATATGGGTATAATTTATAAAAATAATATTTGAATTAATAAAAATATGTAATCTTCATCTGATCAGCCTCCTAAAGCTTGCAAGTGAGCATCGTTTGAGCCAATTGTCAATGCTTCTTAATAGCTAGACTCTCAAGTAGCATCTTAGCTGGCCTTGACCTTGGTATTAAATACTGATACATGAGCAGAGTGTTGCCTTCAAAGTAGGGTGAAAACTTCCAGAGTTTTTCAAAATTATGATTCTCTTAATTAGTTTATGTTATGCTATTGCAAAATCTAACCCAAGTAGAAATGAGCCCTTTGCTGCCTTGACTGCAAATAAACAAATAAAATTCATAAATTCTTCAGAATAAGGTTGGCAACTTAGAAATAGATTTCCAGACAACATATGATTTCATTAATTGCTGTACCCAAAGTGACACAGAAAGTCAAACACTAAGAGGTTAAAGTCTCTGCTTTTTTCATTGCAAGAACACTCACTATTTTGCAGTATCTAAAAATGGCCCACCACTTAAGCATCCTGTGTATAATGATTAACTAAATCTGTTATCAAGATCTCTGATTGGGAGGTTTTGCAGAGTATGGAACCACCTCATAATTGCTGCTGTTCTCAAGTCCACCTTGACCTGGGATGGTAGCACCTGTTAGGGTTCCAGTTATGAGTAAATAATTAACCCCCCAAATTGGGGTCAAAGAACTATGAAAGTAAAAAAAAAATAGATTTTTATATTGAAAATGTAAGAAATACATTTTTGAAAAAAATATAAAAATTTACCAGCAAAAAATGTTAATACACATGACTTGACAAAAAAACTTAAGTACGTAAATGAAACCAGATCTACAAACCGATTTCCTACAAAGAATACACATTCTATTTATAGAAACTTATTCTAAAAATCTTGTCATTTAATCCATTGAGGTTGATATGTCAAAACAAAAACCAAACAAAATCAAACCCCCGACTCAAAATGTAAGTCTCAAAAGCATTCTGTGATTTTTTGTTTTTTAATCATTTCACCCCAAGCACGGCATTCCACTGCCACTATTGCACAGGGGGTTACATAGGGGAAAGTGATGAGAAAGAGTGGTTAGTTACAGGAAATGTCAGGAGAAGGGTGATAGACGGATGAGGATAATGAGGATGGGGGGGTTGGGTAGATGAGTAAAGTGTTTGAGAGAATGGATGCGAGTTAGTGTGTTAGGTGTCTATTGACCTTACATTTAAACTCCTGGAGATTGTAGCTGTCGGGGAAGCAAGTATGTGGAAGGGAATTCCACAGGCGGGAAGTGCGAGGAAAGAAACTGTTGGAGTAGAAGTTATGGCTGCATTTTATCGGTTTCACTGTAAAAGGGTGGGATCTAGTTGCTAATCTAGTATCTCTTGCAAATTCATACCTAGGGGGCACCAGTGAACTAAGTTCATTGGAGCAGAAGCCGTGAAAGTATTTCTAGAAGAAGCACAGGGAAGCCACATCATGTCGGTGATAGAGTGACTGCAGCCGGGCTGCCAATCCAGCATCGATCACATTATAGATTCTCTGTTGTATTTTGTCAAGGACCCCGAGGAGAATAGCAGGGGCACCCGACCAGATGTGGCAGCAGTATTCAATACACGAGCAGATGGTAGATTTATAGATGTGCAGGATGGACTCAGGCGGGAAAAACTTCTGGGCCCTGCACAGAGAACAGACTTTCATAGCAGTGAATTTAGCAACGGATTTGATATAGTCATTCCACTTGAGATCCGCTGAGAGTGTGAGGCCAAGGAGGCATAGTGTTTTACTCTCAGGGAGGCAGGCCTGTTCCACGCTAATGGGAGGTAGGAGTGATTGTCTATGATGGTTAATTGATAGCAGCTTCATTTTGAAAGCATGGTGAGAGGTTATCAAATGCCTATACTCCACTGTGAAATTGTTTAAAAAAGAAAAAAGAAAGTTGCTTTGTTTACTTTTGTTGTGTATATTTTGTTTGCTTACTATTATTTGTTTATTATTATTTATTGTAAACTTTGTCAATTCTGTTTGTTGGGCATTTCTGCCTATTACTCTACAGTAAGAATTCATTAATATTTCCAGTAGTCAGCAGGCCATATAGATAATTGTGGAGTTTTTGATTTCATGACGACCATATTGGAATTTAGTTATTTTCATATGCTTAACAAGTCTGGCCCTAGAAACAATATAATCTTTTTCCCAAGGTTTAACTCCTAATAAATGAGGATTGTTAACCAAAAATTATTAGTTTGTATTGAAGCTATGCTAGATTTTGAAAACTCATTGAAAGATATTTTTAAAAATCAAAACTGCATACATCCAACTTGAGTAGATCAAAAGGCAGTCAGTTAGCCAAAAAAGTATTTTTGCCTCTCATTTGTTTTTTTCGCCCTGTTTTAAGGTTGTTTATTCCAATCATAAGAGGGAAATGAGTGTAAAATGCTTCCTCCTCCCAAAATTATAAGTAGAACCACACAAATGTATGCTGGGATTTCTTCCTAGCCAATAAAATAGGCCACTTCTTGGTCTCATTTTCAATATCTGAAATAAAGTTTTCTTTTCTGAATATAAAGTGTGTGAAAAGTGTCCACATGTCCTTTAAGGAGTAATGTTCCTGATAAAACCACATTCACAAATAAGTATATTGGACATACTACTATATGACTATCAAGAAGATACACGTAATACCTCTCTGACAATAGTTCCATTAAGACACATTTAAACACACAGAAACCTACCAAACTCCATCTGCAGCATACATGTAGAAAATACAAATATAATAGCCTCATCCACATGTAAAAAATAGACTCAAAATAATGGAAGCACCAATAAACAAAAAGAAAAAGCCAACACTCAACATCAACTATGAACACAGCCACAAGGTGCTGACCTTGTTTGGAAAATAAAGATATTCCCATCACTATAGAAGCATGAAAAATCTACACATTTAGTTAAACAAAAAAACATCCTTGATAATGGATAAAGGAATAGCTGAAAGATATATAGAGAATATTTGAAATAGTTTTTACACACTATGTTCAGAAATAAATCACTTATATGAACACAAGAAAAATTAAATAAAAGCTTAATCACAGTACTTTGTTGGTTGTTTTTAATGAAACTTACAGTATTTACATTATTTGGATTATTGCCCTCATCTTTGTTGCCATTTGTACGATGTTTCGACTGTTGTACACTCCAGCCTTCTTTCGGTGCTAAGAATTTTGAACAGAACCCCCTTGCATAGAGCCTCTTCTAGTAGTCATGAGTTGTCTCCCTCTAACCCTGTAAGTTACTTGTTCACCACTGCTGTAGCCTGGTATTTAACTCACAACTCTTTGGGTCAAGTCACAGGAACAAACCAACGTCTATATGGCAACAAAGATGAGGACAATAGTCTGAATAATGTAAATACTACCTCATCTCAGAAATATAGACAAATATTAATGAAACTTGGATAAAAGTGGGACTGCTACACACACACACACATATATATAGCTCCAATCCTAATATTAAGCAGTTCATCAGAAGGAGAAAGAATAAATAAAAAGTTCTTAACAAAGCAGTTTCATTGCTATTTAATAAAACGGGAATCAGAGATATCTAACCATGAGCTACAGCAAATATTTTTGAACAATTTCTCTGCTGTGTGCAATGATAGTCAAAATTCTAGTGCTACCCATTTGTTACTAAAATTGAATCTCATACAAATGTTTTGTTAGCTGGTCTGTACTTTCCACCTGCTGGGAAATTTTGCAGAGTTGGTACTCATTATTTTACCAAGGAATCCTAGAAAGGTAAACAATATCTGTCAATTTGTACAAAGTGCAAAAAGAAATTAACTTGTCCCCAAACTATGCAAGGGGATAGATTTCTCTGCTTATAAAATCTGCAGGGATTTTATGACAAAAAAATTTGACTCACTCAAAGCAGTTTTTTTTTAAGGAAAAAAAAAAAAAAAAGAAAAAAAAAAAAAGAGGAATTCTAATTCTGAAACAATGTTGAATCTTTCAAAATTTGTTTTCAGAACATGAGATTGGGTAAAAGTGTGTGTGTGTGTGTATAAAATGCTATATTGCTATATTTTGTTGACTGATATAGTGGATCTGATTTTGTCTTGGCCAAAAATCAAGAGAATTAATCCTTTCGATGTCAAACAGATTGAGTTCATTGATGTTCTTAGACAAATCTCTTCCATTTGTTCAAGAGTAGAAAAGGATTTAAGTTGTAAGAGTTAAAGCAGCTTTTCCCATAGTCTTTCTTTTTTTTTTTTTCAAAGGATTATTTCATAAGACAAATTTAAGACTGATATTGCAAATATTTCAAGAAATCAGTTTTAACTGGAATAGTATTAAAAAAGGTTGTAGTGACCTTGCAAGTAAGAAAGAGTTGGTTTAGAGAGAAAAGTCTGCAATGGCCAAGGGCATACTGTTGATGTCTCAGGATGTAGACATTTGTTCTTTATGGATTCCTAATAGATGAAAGGTTCTTGCAGGCATCAGTGAGTGCAAGGAAATGTGCTTGTAGGCTATGTCTAATTGTGGAGAGAAGAAAAAGGTTAAGGAAAGGGAGAAGAAAAGAATAAAGGGAGATGGAAGGAGGAGGAAAAGAAGGTAGTAAAGGGAAAGAGAAGAAGAGAGCAGGAAAGAGAAAGGAAGAAAAGAATAAGGAGGAGAGATGGAGTAAGGGAAAGAGAAGAAAGTGTGAAAAAAAACAAAAAAAAAACATGGACATGTGAAAGTGTAGAATTCAAGTAAGTCAATTCCATGAGTTTTGATAAGGAAATATTGAGCTTAATAATAATAATGATGATGATGATGATGATGATGATGAAATTAATATAAAAAATGTGATCCGCTTCTTAAACAATGCATTTCACAGTTTAGCTTACCTCAAAACTGTGAAACCTAAAGATATTTTTTTTTAATTTTAACTTTTAGATTTCAATCTTAGTGGCTATTTCAAATTTGTTTCCATGGCACCATCTTTTAAATTATAGCAATGTATATTTGTGATATACTGTATTTTCTAGCTTACAAGACACTACAGTTTGGAAGACGCATCTTAATATAGCAAAGAAACTAAGAAAGAAAAAGCCATTCTCATACAACAATACATTTACCATGTGTCCCTTACATCCACGTATTGTTTACATTAATCACTCATCCGATTTTGTTTGTATGGAATAATGACATACCAGTTGGTGGTTAGTAAATATACTATACATCTTTCAATGTGCAAGGGTGGTTTTATTTTCATAAAAAGGAGTTAAAAATTTAAAAAATATGCATGTAAAAACAAAACTATAAAAGAAATTTTATTCATCCTCAAATCCCCCCAAAAACGTCACTGCCAGATTCATTTAAAAGCCCTAAATTATCATCTGCAGAGTCATTACTACTGTGAGTTATGTATGACAAACGATCCATGGTCATGGGGGTAACCATGATGGTAACTGATACATTTGTCTTGGAAGATGCACACATATTTTTCAGGGTATTTTTTAGGAAAAAAATTGCATCTTGTAAGCTGGAAAATACAGTAATCTATGTGCTATGTCTTTTCAGGTCCAATCATGGCCCTCCATTGTTTCCTGTTTTTTGTTGCTTGATTCTTTATGGCTTCACTTAGTCTTTGTAGCATTTGATTGTTCATCATTTGCTGAAACTTGTCAAGCCTGTACTTGCTCCTTTTCTGTTTTGCTTGCTTTCAATGTGCACAGTGAGTGTTAAATTTTCCAAATCTTCCTAGCTGTTTTTTGTTTTTTTTAATGCTTTATCCCAACCTTGAATGTAGGTGACCATAGTACTCAAGGGATTTCTTTACTTTATTATCTGTGAATTATCATGAAAAAGACAGTGGGATGTTTCTCCATTGTCCACATTATGGTTTTGAATGCAAATGGTGAAGCAAGTATCACAAAGACAAAGTAGAACTGTGAAGGAACAAGTATTGCTGAGAACAACAAAACATAAAAAGCAATATAGAATCATGAGCATCCATATCCTGAAGAGACAAAAAAAATATGGTTATCTGCAATTCCTTTTCTCAGTTTGTGTCCCTAAAATTCCAGCTGTCTGTCTCTTTCTGGTTTTAAACAACAATTTCTTTGTAGTTTCTATTCTCTTTAGAACATCTTTGTCTGTCATATTCTCTGTGGTATTCACAATATCTGTCAGTAGAGCCATACCTCAAGTGCTTCAAGTCTTATCTTCATTTATGCTGAAATTATCCAGTATTCACTGTTATAAAAGAGAGTAATTCTTTGCTGCTCATATTGATGTAAAACCTGGAAACCAAAGATGACAATCGGCCTGACATCAACACTGAACTATGTACATATCTAAAATAATTTATAAATGGAACTGTGTGTGTGTGTGTCCGTTACCTATAGACTCCGAAATGGCTGAACCGATTTTCTTGAAAATTTACACAGTTGTACTATAACCATCTGTGAGTGTTCTTAGTTAGGTTTTGTATCAAGGTACCCCTGATAAATATCGAAAATAAAAAAAAATCGGGTTACAGAAGGAGTGGTCCGATTTTAATCAAATTTGATCCACTCATAGGCAAAGGCATAAGAAACGATATTCAGAAGTTTCAAAGTTGCAGTTCTTACAATAGTGCAGAAAATTTGATATTGATACCAGGAAATCAAAATTTGACTTACATTCATTCATTTTTCTTTCAGTCTATGGTTTCACTTTAACTGGAAATAACTATTGCTTTTTAGTCTTTCGTGCCAACGTCCAAAGAGTCTGAGCTCCAGGACCATGGATTAGTTTTAGAGCTTTCATTACACCTGAGCAATGCCTGGCTATTCTGCTAGTAAAAATATAATCTTTTGTTTTATTCTCTTTGGTGACGAGGAGTTGACCGGCTGGAGTTGTCTTCCTTGTGTTCACTCTGAGTCCTCTGGCTGTTCTGCCTTTGACCAGGAAAAAAAACTGATCTTATATAAGCTGAAATATCTTGAATTTTACTTCCTTGCGTTGTCTATGGCCAGGAAGATCTGTTTATCATTTTTGTATTATTATTGCCTTTGGACCAGCTGTCTTTGACATTATCACATTCCTCTGCCATTGTTTTATATTTTCTGACCTTGACAATGGCTGCCCTGACACAACATAATGTTTGTCATTATTTCTGATGCCAAATCATATTTGTCAGCTCACCAACATATAATTACATTCCTTTAATGTAAACACACTGTCACTGCCTGCATTGCTGTTTTTGACCAAAAGAATATTTCTGTGGGTCACAGAATATATTAAAATATTACTTTTGAATCTTAATATTTCACTCACTTTTTCTTGAGTGAAATATATTTGGAAAGATTTTAAATTATTTTTTTTTTATCATTTCAGTCCAAGCAAGGCAATAAAGCTACTAAGATGCAAGTGGTTACTGAGCATTAGAAAATATGAGAGAAAAAAAAAGGCTCTATTAAGGAGAGAGAGAACAGAAATTACGAAAACAGAAGATAATGAATGACATTGAATTTAAAGTTTTGAAGTAAAAAGCTGAAAGACAGTTCCAGAAGTGAGAAGTGCGAGAAGAAACTTAATATAGAACTTACAGTTACATCTAGCCATTTTAATGCTAAAATGGTGAGACCTTACCACCAATCTAGTACTGCGCTTAAATTCATAAATTTTCATTACCATAGATGAAAGTTCATCAGAACAATTATCATGAAAGTATTTATAAAAAAAAAAAAAAAAAGTACAAGGAAAGAATAAAGGAATTATATTAAAAATAAAAACTTTTGCAATGACATAACCCAATATTCTAATTTAAAACATTATTTGGTTATACTTCAGTAATTTCAAGAACCCCTTTCTCAGAACCTGGCAACTTGTAAACTACAAATTAAATTTTCTTTACTTATAAATCTAAACTTACTCCGAAACAGCTGAACTGATTTTCTTGAAAATTTACACAGTTGTACTATAAGCATCTGCAAGTGCTCTTAGCTAGGTTTTGTGTTGAGGTACCCCCCGATAAATATCGAAAATCGATAATTGAAAAAAATCGGGTTATAGAAAGATTGGTCAGATTTTAATCAAATTTGATACACTCATAGACAAAGACATAAGAAATGGTATTCAGAAGTTTCAAGGTTGCAGTTCTTACAATAGTGCAGAAAATCGATAATATATACCGGGTCTAATCAAAATCAGTTTTTCAGCCCTTTTATTTTAGCTTTTGCTTCAGGTTTGGCTCTAAGTAGGTATAATTGTAGTTCTTAGTCTCAGCCATGATACCGTTTACTCAGAGAACTTATTTAGCCTTCAAAATTCAGTTTACAATGAAAAAAACTTATTTGATATTGATACCAGGAAATCAAAATTTGACTTACATCCATTCATTTTTCTTTCAGTCTACAGTTTCGCTTTAACTGGAGACAACTATTGCTTTTTAGTCTTTTGTGCCAACGTTCAAAGAGTCTGAGCTCCAGGACCATAGATTAATTTTAAAGCTTTCATTACACCTGAGCAACACCAAGTTATACTTCTAGTAATGAATATTAAAGTGATTAGTATTGCTATCAAACTTAAACCATAGACAATACAGAATTAAAAAAATAATAAAAAAAGAATAACATAATAGCAAGTAGACTGAAATAAAAAAACAAACATGCAAGGCACCTAATGATTTAGTAACCAGTCATGTCTTGAATGTCATATCAATCTAATTAACATGTTTGAACAGGAATCCCAATTTGATTATTTGTCTGTAGAAGTCAATTGGTAACAGGTCAACATTAAATTGTTTTGTTTGCCTTTCACATATGTAAAAAACAACAACAACAAAAAAAAAAGAAAGAAAGAAAAAACATTGAGAAATAAATATTCATTCATTTATTTTGTGCATTTTGCACCACTGTAGTCGGCCACTTCCCTTCATCTCGCAATTATGGTTCATGGTGACATTCAAGGTGGAATCGTGCAAGGGTTTGTTGGTTTTTTTTGTGCTGGGGATGCTGAAGTTACCCCATCCCTCCTCTCAGCTGCAAAGACCTACAAGGGAGCAGGTGGTTTGAATTCAGTTTTTCCTTCTCCTAGATTGGCAATGGTACATAAAGGGTTCATGTTGCCCTGACTACATGGCTCCACTCTTGGCCATACCAACAAAATCCAAAGCAATACAGGGAATTAGATTTGGAGACAGCTTGGCTTCAGGAATGGCCAGAAAGTTGCCAATGTTGACAGCCAACCAATTTCAAGGCTCCACTTTGGATTTTCTGTTTGGATTTACTTCCATAACCTTTTTCATATTTTTAATATGATCACAAAGTAGCGGAAGTTTAAGCTCAGAGTTTTCTTTCCCCTAAATGGTCTGCCTTTCTGGGCTGTTGAACGAAGCAGCTGGTTATGAGACGCAAGTTTTCTGCCTTCACCCATTCTCTGGTTTGGAGTTGGATTTAGTACCCAGAAGGTATTGAGGTGCATGCCATGGAAGCATTTTCAAGACAGTAGGAGCTTGTCTCCACTATTGCTATGACAAATTTTAAAAATGCAGTTTATGCTGGTAATTTGTTCTGGGAGAGGCGAATTTAGTTGAAAAACAAATTAAAGTTGATTGTACTTGTCAATAGGTTAAACCACGAATAACCATCTCCAGTTCTGTATTTTATTTATAAACACATTTTTATGGTCAATAAAGAGTTTATTTCAAGCTTACAAATTTTAGTTTTTAATATAGTACAGAAAAAAAAAAGTAATCTAAATTTACGAATACATGGCTGTACAATTTGGCAATCATTACAGTACATCGTGTACTCTTTATTTGTGAATGTGGTCTGCCCTAGGACATAAAATAAAAGGATTTTGTAAGGTAAAATAAATACAGTTATTAAGATTATTTGGCAATAGAAGGAAATAAACTAATTTATGTTAAATTTACCAATATTTATATTCAATTTTACATATGTATTTTAATGTTTTTATATACTTTTATTCTTATTTACTGTAAAGTAACATGATTTTATGTGCTTTTAATGGTTTTCTAGTGATATCATGACTTCAATATTTGTGGGGGACAAAGTCAAATAAAATGACAATTTTGAAAAGTCTGGAGTGGGTGCAGAAAAAGTTCTCAGCCTGACCAATTTCCTGAAAATCTGACAACACTGAATATCAAATTTTGAGCTAAATTTGACAAATGCGCCTTTGCCCTGAAAAAAAAAAACAAAAAAAAAAACCCTGACGTGTCAAAAGGACCATTTTTATCTTGACATCACTAGTATTGCATATGCCCTTGGCAATTTTTTTCTTCAAATAAGCTATTTTTAGAATTTTAACAAAGCTCTAAACATAGGAAACCAATTTATGCATTTTCTTCCCCCCCCCCAAGTATTAACAACAAAAACAGCAAACTATTTCATTAGATTGTTTATTTAGAAGAATAATTTTATATTTAAAAGTTTTTAAAAATATGTCAAATAACTATAATGCAATATTTATCATTTAAATATTAGAATTAATATAAGTAAAAAGCTGTCACTTGGCTGACTGACGTTACCTTTAGCATAAAAATTATTCTTAAATTTATAAAAATGTCTGAACAAGAGAACAAGAAAATTTACCATATAAAAATGAGTAGCTGGAATTATAAATTTTGAAAAAAAATTTTTTTAGAGCATTCCCTTCATTTGCTTTCACTGCATAAATTCACTGAAAGGGTGAAAACTGAGAAAAATAATATTCAAATCCATTTTCATTGGTTTGTTTTCATTAAAATTCTACTCAAGCAGCAACTGAAGGATCAGTCAGTTAAGTGCCATATGTAATACATGCTTGGGCGATCATGTCTCAAAAGAGATGACTGACTGGGCAGAAGATTTTCCCATAGTAGGTTGCCAACCATGGCTATAGAACTCAATCTATCTTGCTATTTAACTCATAGCTAGAGGGAGGTAAGTGAATACAACAAATTCAACTGGAATCTGAACTTGGTTCTTTGATTTCTCATTCCGAGCTGATATCCACTGCACAACAATGTTACAAAACAATTCTGAGATTTGGTGCTACTTTACCTGCATCAGAACCAACAAGAAAATTCTGATGGGGGAGGGAACTTTTAAAATAGTAAAAGATAATGAAATTGTTGAGTATGTGTGGATTACCAAAAAGGTGTTTTTTGTCAGAAAGTCATTATTTTTTTTGTTTTGTAAACTTAAAAAAAAAAAAAAAAAAAAAAGCCAATGACATGATTACATTCTCAACACCCACTGTATTTTAGTATGAAATGTTAAATGACTCCATATTGCAAAAATACTTGTAACACTTGTAGCCTCATTAATGTCACCGAAAACAAATGTCACTTCAATTCATTGATTTTTTTAACCAATTAATTTTCATTTGATAGTTCCAAGCTGACTGCTTAAATTGAAATGGAGGTGTTGGAGCATGGTTGCGGGTGGGGGTCAGATTGAACTTAAACATAAATTACAATTAAACACTATTGATTAACTGTTTCATCTTTGAATGGATAATCCCTTGAGTTGGTGAAGCAAATGCATAATTCTGCCCCGCTTCACTCTCCAACCTTTTTATTGGTAGTAGAACAAGACAGAGATGTCTTAATGTGCACTCACCTCTTTCTGCACATTTCCTTTTATAAATACAAAAGTAGGGAGCTAAAAGTCGGGGGGTGAGGGGTGGATGAAGAAAGTGTTGAAATCAATATTTGGACTGATTTTCAATGCATTGGTAATTGATTTTAGCCTTTAAACAATGTCAGTTTCAAAGATCCGGTTTAGAATCATATCACATATACCAGTTTTCATATGATCATCAAAGTTAAGCAACATTGAAACTGGTCAGTACGTAACTAATTACACTCTTTTCCTCAAGTCCTGACTGTCTGACGAAGCAAGCGTTTGTGTCTTGCTTTTTATATTGGCATTTTGGATCAAACACAGCTAGTTTTGAATTTCATCTTTGTATTTGATTCAACCGGAACATCTGAGTGAATCCACTTGCACAGGGGGTGATTTTTATTCATTCACTTTCTGGTCAGCATCGAGCCAACATCCGGTTCACTTGCTTTTGCTCGGTCGGTATCACCATAGTATACATGGGCGGTATTACTGCTACACCATGTATTTTAAATTGAATTTAAGTAATATTTGTTTCGATTTAGATTAATTAAACTTTAAATCTAATTTTTCACGAGTAACATTTCAGAAATGTATATTTCTAAAAGATCTTTTTAATAAAAAGAATTATCTTGTATTGATAGATCTGTTAATATAGAAGAATTTATAGATTTTATCGATAAATAGAAAAAAAAGATTTGCGGCTTGTGCAATATCTAATAAATACTAATCTACAAAAATATTCCCTGAAATGGTTTCCCTGTTTTGTGATTGAAACAAGCTATTTAAGTAGTGTTGGACATTTTTCTGGGAAAGCAAGCCTACCCAGCAATGCAGCTGCATGATAAAGTCCATCCTTGTATTGCATATACAACACATTTTTATTTAAATTTATTTGTTTGAACATTATTTTTAATGGATACTTGCATTTGGATGGATAGTCTATTTTTCTATAATTAAACAGTACATTTTTACATATGCACTGGCCTGAATATTTGAAAAATCTTGTTAGAAAAATATTTATCTTCTGGCTTGATAATTTACAGCTTAATTAAACTTTGTCAAACCATGAAATCTTCTGTGGTTGAGTGGTAAGACATGTCAGATCTATTAGTGACATCTCCCAAGGATAAGGGAGTCACAGGTTCAAATCCTGCTGAAAAACAGATATTTTCCTAACAAGATTTCTTGAACATTCAAGTCGATGGCTATATTTAAACGTACTGTTTAATTATAGAAAAACAGACTATCAGCTCAAATAGTGAATAGTCTGTTAAAATAATGTTGAATAATTTGTTACAGTGTAACCCTGATATAAGAGAGTTGTCGGGACTGGATAAAAGTTCTCTTATATCCAGGTTTGGTCTATTTTATATACATTACCCCAGGCTCTAATTTGGGACCAGAGAAAATCTCTCATATATATGAGTTTCTCTTATATCAGGGTTATACTGTATCAGGGTTACAATGTATTTTATATTCATTACCACAGGCTCTAATTTGGGACCAGAGAAAATCTATCTTATATCCGGGTTATACTGTATATCCCAGGCTGTTAGGATGAACGAAAACA
The DNA here is from genome assembly GCA_037127315.1 of Ascarosepion bandense. Lineage (NCBI taxonomy): Eukaryota > Metazoa > Mollusca > Cephalopoda > Sepiida > Sepiidae > Ascarosepion > Ascarosepion bandense. The sequence goes on along the minus strand of JBBBDQ010001462.1, from coordinate 352,877 downwards.
AGTGGAGGTCTTTTGTTTAGGATTTGTATTTGTTGGTTGGCACCAAAATTAAGCGAGATGGCAGGCAAGGTCAGTTGTTGTAGAAATCTGCTTCAGAGCAGTATGTTTACTCCCATTCGCTGACCTGACATGTAATCTGTATCACAAAAAACCCCAGCAAAACCTGACTGAAGTAATTTTTTTAAAAGTATATTTAGCTTCTTCCCAGTAAGCCTTTGTTGTTTTTCTTTTTTAGCCATTGACCATAATCACTAAAATAATAATAAAAACCTTTTCTTTGTTCACAATAAAATTTGTCTTTCCTCTTCAGGATGTACAGTGATAGTAGCTCCTCACAACTTCCTATTCATTGTAGTTCTTAGTAACGCTTACTTTTTAAAAAAAAATTTTTTTTTATTACCACCCCTCTTCTGTTACCTGTTCTGCCATGCATCCAAAGAAAATCATCAGGTAGTTAGCCTGCTATCTATTCCTGTATTTTTTACCTTCAATATGCCCTGTGGGTGTCAAATTCTCCAAGCCCTCCATTATGCATCCCAGAAATATCATTTTAATTCAATATGATTGAGCTGAACTGTATTTAAAATCATTGCTGCCATTCATTTTTAAAGATCAGAAAACTGATTTAATTATCATCCTTTATCTAAAATCAGTAGCTTCTAAATCTTATGTGCATAAAAATTATTTTGATAAAAAAAAAAAAGAGTCTATTTAAAAATAAATGTTTAAAATTGCATAATACATCTTTAAAATATTTAATTTATGAAAGGCTCAGGTAAAAATATAGAATAGGGAAACTTTCAAACTTAATATTTGATTAACCTACTCCACTCTCATCTGATTTAGCACCCTATTTGCATTTTTGACATAATGAACAATTTGCAATATAATGTACCCAACTTGTACACTAAAAATACCATCAGTTGTATTTAAAAAAAAAAAAAATTAGTTCAACTTTTTTTTTCACATATCTGAATCCAAGAGAGAGAAGATTAACTTCAATCAAATTAGTGCCTGAACATCAAAACTATGTAATGTAAAAATTATTTTGAAAGGATCTTGATCTGAAAAGTACATGTTTCTGGTATATAAAAGCAGAACTCATTTAAATTTTAGTATTACAGTATTATAGATTTAACATCGGTTTAAGTATTGGTAGTCTGCTAGATACTTCAGATTTAAAACCTTGCGAATTGGAGTCATTTCATTTGGAAAGTAATATCTTCTCCCCACCCAACAATTGAATTTGGTTCCGATAAAATGAAAAAACAAAGAAGAAAATATAAGCATTGTATAACAAAAATTTTCTTAATTAAAAATAAAAAGCTATAAAATATGCTATTGCAGTTCTTGGCAGACATGTGCACTGGTTAAGTGTTGATCAAGATTTTCATTGTTATAAGGTCAATGTTTGGCTCAGAGACCATTGCTGGTAAGTGATTTTATTGAGTTTTGAACCAACAAGGGGAAAGCACTGTATAATTTTAAAAGCAACCATTTTATTTGCCATTCAATTCATAGCAGAACAAAATCCTTTTTTTTTTTTTCAGGAATCAAAGTATAATTTTAATTCAATTTAAGACAATTTTTTTGTTATCTAAGAGTTTAGAATACCAAACTGATAAAAAAAAAGATACTTTTCCCCCCCTAACACAAAGTCAATAACTATAGAATATTGCATAGAGATTTTCTTGAAGCTTTTAGTATTTTAGAATCTAAGAAAGATCCATGTCTATTCAAACATTAAATACATAATCAATAGAATTATTTTTATAAGATTTTTACAGGATGTGGGGAATTTTTCTCAAAAAAATCTTTCAGTGGCAATTATGAGGCTGAAACTCATAAACCAAAATTGCTCCTTGGGGTGAGAAAAAAAATGTACAAGTTCAAGAGTGTTTACATATTTGAAAACAATCAAATTTTGAAAAGTAAAGAGAAGACATTAAAAAGGAATATTTTACTACATATATTCTTGCCTCCAAATACAAAATATGTCATTCAGGATTCCTTCACCTATTGCAGAGAGGAGATGGGCATTACTAAATATTCACACAACTAAATCGGTTAATTTTTTTTGTCTGAATTTTTTTGGTATACGAAATTATGCTTCTGATACATGGATTTACTCAAACAAGAACTCATTTTTTTTAAAGTCACAACATTTTGACAATTGACACTCTTTTGGCAATTTTGACACTCTGGCCTACTGGAAATTTTAAGCTGAACACTTTATTAAGTTCACAAGGGTAAATTATTCTCATTTTTCTTCTGAGCATGACAAATTTTCTTCCCCTTCAATAGTTTTGTGACAATAGCTGCTGATAAATTATTTAATATTTTAGCTAGTATGCTCTCCAGCTTTCCTCAAGTGTGCACTGTGGCCAATAACCTTGCAATAGATTTTAATAGAATTCCTCATCTGTGTGTGTGTGTGTCAAGTTTTGTTCAAATTAAATGATTCACAAACCACAGAATGCAATATAATACTAATTTTTCAATACCATAAAAAAAAAAAGAAAAAAAAGAGAGATTCAATCTTTAATTTAGTAATTTTTTTTTTTTAATCATATCACCCCGAGCAAGGCGGTAATGCCACTGATGTGCAGGACACCTTACACTATTTTACATTTTCCTGTTTAACATGTTGGTCCCCAAGCCTTATTTACCTTGTTGTCCCAGGATACCACTCTATATTTTAAATCATGTTATAGCGAAATGATTAAAAACAAAGAAAGGTGATAAAATAGCATGTCCATTTTGTGCTGAATGTAAAGATAATCCTTCTCTTTGCCTTAAGTATTTCATTAAGAAAAATAAAATAAGAATCATTTCAATTTTTATTTATTAGGAATGTGATTTCTATTAGATTAGAATTATTGTGTTTATTTTACTGGTTGTAGGCATTATTTTGCTCTCCTAAGTAAATAAAGTATACTTTTGATTAATTTCATAATATATTGCCAATTAAATTTTCTGTTCGTTCAAGTTTTTAGTTTATCGGAAGTAAAAATAAAAAAAGTGACCCCAAAAAAACAATAGTTGAAATTCCAAAAGGAAAATGAAATAAATGATTTTGGTCAACCATGATCTTATAATCAATCAATATAGCATCCTGCTCCCAATAATCCTCATAGAAAAGAAATTGGAAAGTGACCCACTAGAGGGTCATGTTAGAGCCAATGTTTTAATATTGACTCTAAACAAGTTATTTTCCCCATTAATTATGATTTCTACATCAGAGGATGTATTTAAAAAAAAAAAAAAAAAGAAGAAGAAATCACTGCTTACTTACCAGGAAATAGTCTTGTGGACAACTTACACGGTCAGAAACAACGCAGACCGCTACAATTGGTTGGTCTGTGTTATCGTCAGTCATTGAAAGTCTCTTAACCTGAAATGGACAAAAAAGAAAAATGACTTAAAAACTACTTCTGCTATACAAAAACAGATTTATTTCTATACAAAACAGATTTTAATTAAGATTTAATAGATTTTGTTATTTTATTTTTGTAATTTATTTTTTTGTAAGATTTTAATGTTATTTTTAAATTCATTTTTATTGTTTTTTTCTGGTTTTATTTTTTTTTTTTTAGATTTAATACATTTTTGATTTCTATACAAAACAGATTTTATATCTTATTTTGGGAGGAGGACTAAGATAGAGAAACTTTAAAACATAATATTTAATTAACACCATCTGTTGGAAAACTGAAAACTTATACAAGGTCCTAATATTTAATTAACCCACAAGCTTCTCTTTGTAAATAAAATTTCATGGCTCAGTTGATGACATTATTATTATTATTTTTTTTACAGTAGTATTTTCACCCTGTACAAGGCCGGGAGCCACTCAAAGTAGAGAGTTACTGAGTAATGGGTACAGGTTTTGCAGATAGGTGAGGAAGATAATGGTTAACTCTTGACTAGAAAGTTTAAGATTGTAGTGACCAGGTAAACATCCTCTCAGTTGGTTTCACAAAGCAGTGAGGAGCTTGAGGCATTTTGTCTGTGAGTGAAGAGTTGCAGGGTAAGAAATAATTTGTTACACGTAAGGATATGGAGACACTTTTGGACTCTACCAAGACTGGAAAGTGAGGACTGAGCAGCTCCTGTCCAATTATGACAGTAGCACTCCATTTTAGGCTTGATTTGGCTCTTGTGAAAGGTAGAGAACAGTAGGAAGAGTCAGGTAGTGTGGAAGTAAACTTTAGAAGGAACTAGAAACCCAATCCTAAATAAGAAACAAGGGATAAACTTCCTACTCACTAAGGAGGAGTGTGAACTGGACAATAGACAAACCTCCTAATAAATATTGCTAAAAGCAAAGAACAGGAAATTGTGGAGAACCAGGATCAAAATTTTTATTTTTTCAATATTAGCAGTTGTAAAAAAAAAATCATTTCTGGAGAACAGTCTACAATCATGGCAGACATCAGTTGGTGCACTAATACATAGCTTATGATAAAATGAATGAAAATACTTCAAAGCAGAAATGATTGCAATGAATGAGAGCTGGCCAAACACAAGTGTTAAATTAAAATCATATCTTTATAACAACTGACATCTTTCTAAAATAACTCACCTTAAAAAAAAAAAACAAAAAAAAAAAACAGTTTAGTCCTTTGCAAAAAAAAAAAAAAAAAAAAAAAAAATTTTTTTTAAAAATTCATTACATTTCTTCTCAAAGTGCAAACTTTATTCAGTGAATTATTTGAGCTGATATCTTCTTATTTGTTGTTTTAATGATAAAGTTTTCATTGGCATCTCTACTTAAAATGTAAATCTTTACATGTCATAAACTAAACTTTTTATCTCCCTTTCTTATGCATAAACAACAATTCAGTTAATGCCCTACCATGAGTGGTTCTTGGACCTTGTATTGGGTGAACATTAGTACCCCCCCCCCAAAAAAAAAATTCAGTCAACAACAGCATTTTATGTCAATTTTAGACAACATTTGGAAAGTTGGAGAATGAAAAATATGAAATCTTGTGAGCAAAATATTTTTTGTTATAATAATATGCCATTGTAGGAGTTAAAATGAGGATTATTTTCCCACTAAAGAAATGTTCATGTTGAATAGTTTGTAAAACAATACAAAAAATATCTACCAAAATTTGAGGTTTTGGTAAATTGTCAACAGACATAATCAAAAAGAAAACATTACAAGACAATAAGGAATTCAAATATGGAAATAAGTGATTAAAAAGGAATAAAACTGAAAATACAAGATTAACATTAGATTACATCATAGATGAAAAATGAAAAAGCCATATTAAAATATTTGGTAATATTTTAAGGAAACTGGCTGAGTTTGTCTAAAATGTTTTCTAAGATTTTAATTTTGAGATTGAAATTATAAAAAGGAAAAAAAATTCTTCACAGAAACTAAGCTTTAATGCATTTTCTTTTCATTCAACAACCACCTACTTCATGCCATCAAATTTCCAATTCCTATTGATTTGAAAGGGGGAGAGGTGGTGGGAGAAGACATCACCCCCACCTCATTTTTCATCAGTTTAATCACTGACCAGGTTTCAATGATTGCTTTTATTTTATTTTTCTTTGTTTAAACTCATCTTCGATATTTCTAATTTTCTGTCTCTTCATCATTCTTTCAAAAAATCTTTTTTTGGCTCCACTTTGATTAAATTTGATTATTATTCATGATTAATTTCTCTCCCCACATTTTCTTGACTCTTTTGTTTGAATGCTTCTGTCAGAATATTGTTCGATTCTTTCCAGGTGACATGGGGTGAAGAACTGACAAAATTTTCTTCTCAAAGACACGATAGTACTTCAAAAAGGCTTTATCATTTCTATTAATGTGGACAAAAAACCTTAAATCATTCCTTCATTTTTTTCTTTATACAACATTTTATATTTTTTGCTTATAATTTAAACACAATATTTAATAGATATAACATCACAGAATGTCTTCACATTATTATAATAGAATTTACCTTGTGAGTATTTGAGATATATAAATGTGTGTGTATAAGTAACTTCTCTAAGTCTATCACACCCACTAAAATAGCATACATTGACTGATCAAAACCAACTTTTGGAGAGAAATGAAAACAGATAAGGGGGTACGAAGTACAGTTAATTTTACTAGGGTGCGTAGCTCAGTACAATAAATTTTCATTACATTTTTATGAAAAATTAAATGTTTTATTTTTAACATCCAAAATACTCTCACTATTTTAAAAACAACTTAATGATTAAAATAAATACTTATTTAATAAAAATGCAATATTGTTTTTTTTGCATATCTTCTTTTTTAGTTTTCATATACAAGAATCCAGTTTCTAGTTTGCCCTGCATTTGTGAGAGCTATAAACAAATCACAAAGCCTAACATTTAAAAAATTGGAATTTTACTCCAGAAATAAAATATTTACATATGTCTGTTTTTTGCTGCATGCTCAACAGTAAGAAATCCTAAAAATTTATTCTTTGATGTTAAAAAAAACAGAAATTTTCTTAAAAAATACATTCCCTATAGAGTCCTTTTAAATTAAAAAATTATTAAACCGTGAAGTAGTGTTTTTATCAATGTATTTTTCCATACAAATCAGCTTATTTTAAAATTCATCAACTGCTGTGAATAAATTATAGTTTGTAAATATTGAGCAAAAATATTAGTGATAACTCCAATAACATTGTGAGGGTTTCAACACATGACAGTTCTAGTATTAAAAAATATACAGGGGTAGTGGAAAAAAAAAATCTAATTATTTACACTATTTACATTGTTCAGACTGTTGTCTTCATCTTCACACATTCATGACATTTTGGCCGTTGTACGCTCTGACCGTCTTCAGGATCTGTCTATATTTCTGAGATGAGATCTTATAACTATTTGCACTATTTACATTGTTTGGAGTGTTGTCTTAAACTTTACTCTCACATTCAGAGTTGTGCACTCTGGCCTTCTTCAGGTGATATTTGTTGGAATTTTGATCTGAATCCTTTATTTAGTCCACAGGCTTGGATTGTTCTAATTCCACGAAACATGCCTTTGTGTATCTTTTTAACTAATTCACTTTGACAACTCTCAGATATTTTGTTCTCCCTACTGATGCCAGGGATTGAACTCACAACTTTTTGGGGCAAGTCACAGTTTTTGCATCAATCAATGAATGTTTTTATTGACGAGGCCATGTGCACCCAAGGACACATGACAGTAGATAAAAGTCTGCAGTGTACAACAGCCAAAACATTGTGAATGCGACAGTAAGATTAGGGCAACAGTCTAAACAGCTATTTTTATCATAGCCTAAGAATTGTGCTCACTGCATTCATTTTCTATGTGAAGAATATTAGTGAATTCCAACTATTCACAATAAAAAAACGTTTTTAAAGATGTTTTTTTATAATAGAAATAAAATCCATTTACCTGTTTTTATTGTGACCAAACTTTCTACGTTTGTCATTTTAAATTCCATTTTTGTATTTTCAATTTATGATAAACAGAAAATTATAAAGGAGTTTTCAATCATTCACTCACTAGAATCATTACAATTGAGCATTGAGTTTGACCCTCACTGGGTGCTCCATAATTTAGGCCTTGTGCCTTGTCTAAGCTGTGCTTAGAAAAATCATCATTTATTCATTCCTTCATGCTAGCCAAAAAATGAAAAAAAATTCTTTCAATCTAAAAATAACCCGTGAAAGGTTGATGATCAGCAGAAAAAAAAATCAAACAAAAAAAAACAAAACAAACAAAAACAAACAAACAAAAACAAACAAACAAAAACAAATCAAAACTAATGTTCTAGTGTCCTCATGATGATAGGATGACAACCCTTACCAAATTATATTGCATGCAATTTTCATATTGGCACTGCAAGAAAGCAAAAGTCAAACAGAGGAAGCAAATTCACTCAAAGACAATCAGTGAAAGCTGAGAATTCAAGTAAATGGGTATTTATAATCAGAGTTTAACCATGACCTGTTATATTGACCAATCAGAATAGCATTGATATTACTGACTAATTTACATATCAATAGGCAAACATCATTTTATTGGCCCAAGTAATACACCTATATATTCAATTTCTTCTACTGAAAGGTTAACAAGGATCAAACTAAATCCCTTTAATTTGGCCTTGTGCCAGACTAAGTAAAACCAACATCAAAGTGCTAGTCTTGATGAGTTAGTGATACAATTTCTATTGAGATCAATGGTCAGTGTTCTACCCATGCTCATTTTCAAGGCAATCAGGTTAACACAAAACAATCTTCCTATCTCAGCCTTGACATACTAATCTCAATTAATGGTAATATTTGCCGTTTCCTTATAAGGAAACATTCAGCATTCATTGACCAAACAGACAGTGCTACTTTTGGTTGAAATTAATAAAATCTTTCTCTTAAAACAATTTTCCAGTAAAATAGGTTCCTCAAGCCCACTGTTATCGTTCTTTCCAGTATTCATGGAAGTTTTTTTCTTAACCTTTTGTTTGAAGATGTGTGGAATGTCAACATCTTGATTATGCTGTTATTTTCTAAGAGTTAGATGTGCTATCAATTTTAGTTGCTGTTGTTGATTTCTCAAATGACATGGTTTCTTTTATAATTCTTTGTGATTCTCTAGTGTCAGACAATGGAGTTCAAAGAAGGATGTTCCTCAAAAAGACCTACATACTTCATTTACTCAAAGCCATTTTTAAATGTAAACCTAAGAAAGTGGTTGTATACAGTTTGACAGTGATATTTTTATGGTGTTTAAATGTAACAAATTTGACTGGCATTTCAACTCTGCATTTTGATTTCTCATCCCCAGCTGATATTCATTACACAATTCACACATCCTGATAACTGCAAGAATACAAATACCAGGGCAGGTTTATTTTTAGAAATATATCATTGCACTCAGTGTAAAAACTGGAGTTTGATATAATAAGTACTAACTCCAAAAATTAGATTCATAGCTTTTAGCAATTTTTGAGCATTTAAAGATATGAAAAATGTACAGAAATATTACATTTCCACAGATTTTGCTTACAAACTACAAAATTTTACTATTTTAAGAATAAATCCAAATAAACTTTATATCTTTTGTATTAGATACATTGAATAGAAAGTGAATTCAAACCAAAATTCTTATTATGAATCACTACAAACAAAATATGCAATTCTAAAAAAATTTTTTTTACTGTATTTGATAAGTAAAAAAAGATCGCAAAGAGGCTACTCAATCAATAAAAATTTGTTATATCACAATTAATAAAAACAAACAAAATAAATAGCTAATAGTGTATATAATGCCATAATATTCATTTAAGTGCCATACGTGATGCACGATCATGTCTCTAAAGAGTCATGATTGACTGGGCAGAAGATTTTCCCACAGTAGGTTGCCTTTTTCCTTCTGTAGTAGACTGGTTGCCAACCAAGGCTATAAAACTTAATATGTTCTGCTATTCAACCCATAGCTGAAGAGAGAAGAGATAGATTAATATCTTTCCTAAAGGTATTTGTGCAGAAGTGAATGAAACGAATTCAACTGAAATTTGAACACGGTTTTCTGATTTCTCATTCCAAGCTGATATACACTGCACCACAACACACATCCATAATACTGCTGGGCACAATTATAAAACAAAATGTTTTAAATTTAAATTGTTTAATGAAAACTGCACTGAAACTACTGCACTGTATAACATATCATAATATTGGTAAATTGTTCAGTATAACTCCCCTTTGATGCAAATGATCTTATTTGATGGCACAATAATTTAATAATAATGTACTTGTGCCATGCATCTTCTCCAAATAAAATTTGTAAGGATTTAGTAAATTATACATTTTATAAGGCTGTGCTATAGGGCACTTTCACTGATCATTGAAATGAAATTCCAACGATGTGATTTTGAACCTTAAATAAATTGGTTTTCTCAAAAAATGATAACAAACAATAACAAAAAAAAGTGTCATTATTTATCATCTGAAACCCCAACTTTCAAACTCAGAGCAACGCTACAGTTCTGAAATCGACCTGCCCTAATAGATATTAGTCCAGATTATCTGCAAAATATTAAAATAACTCATAATTCAGATATTTATCAGTTCAAGATGATGATGAACATAATCATGTGACACTTGCCAAAGACGAGAGCTAGAGAAATTCTTTGAATTTTTGGTTTGCTTTTTGTCTTAATAACAAATAAAATTTGTCTGATTTTGATTTTATGTCTAATGTAGTCTATAAATGCCTCAGCAGAAGTAAAGACAGTAAACCGACACACGGAGTCAAAGTGTGGAGCTAAAGAGTAATCTGATGAAGTGAATGTAACAAGAAGATGCTGATTGTTGCCTCGCTTATGAGCAAGGGAAAACTTGGTTATTTTTAGACAAGTGTGCACATGGATGCAATTCATTTATCAAAACATTTCTCTATTGATTTATTTACATATTTTATGTCTCTTGACTTTGGGGATGACAGAAAATGAATGCCTGGTAATGCATTTTCAATTGATAACATTATGCTTACGGAAAAAAAGGCAGGCTTGGCTTCAATTTGTTTCTTTTTTTCTCTTTCTCCTTAAGTCTTTTCTTTCTACTTTTTTTTTTCATTCATTCTTTACATTTCTTTCCACCTCTTTTTGTTTCTTTCATCGCTGCCTTCTATTCCTCTCTTTGGTTCCTTTACTGTTTTTGCTCTTTCTCCAATTCCTTATTTTCTCTTTCTATCTTTCTCCTTTCCTCTTTCTATTACTTTTCTTCCCTGAGTTTCCTTCTTTACTCTCTTCTACAGTTAACTACTATATTGTATGTTTAACTCCTTTTCTTTCTAAGTTTGTTTTTTTGAAAACCAAAAAGTTAATTGCAATCTCTTGTAGATGACATCATGAAGATGGTTACTAGCTTTTTTGTGTATTTTTAGAAAAAGTTTTCAATCTTTTCTTTCTGTTCGCAGATAATTTTTTTTCTTTGTTTTTTTGTTACTTTCTCCTAATGGTATCTTTAATTTCTCTATAGAGAACCAATGTGTTTTGTTCAAATAAAAAAGTCACTAAGGATATAAATGTTATTACTACTACTAGTAATAGTGACGTCACTATCAATTGGATGACTTCAATGTTTAGCTGTTAATTTGATTACTATGGTTATCATTCAAATCAAGATTTCTTTTAAAACTGAAAGGAAAAACTATGATCGTCATCATCAGAATGACTTGTTGCAACGTTGTTGAATGGATTCTTTGGTTTAGTTTTGTTGCTATAGGATATTGAATTGAATTTTGCTCAAACTTTCATTTCAATATCTCTGCAGAACATAGGTGATCACTGCTCTGTTGGCTGGGGTTTCAGAATATGCTAACTGCACCTCTACACTCCCATGAAGCATCCTGGTTTCGACAAACTGCATCTGGCAGCAAGGCCTCTAATTAGAAAATTTTGAGGAGCATGGAACAACCTCTTAAATACTATTATTCCCAAATTCACCCTGAGCTTGGGTGGTAGCACCTGTAATGATCCAAGCTATGGTCAAATAGTTAACCCCTAAACTGGGATCAAAAGACTATGAAAGTATAAAAAATATATTATAATGAAAATTCCATCAATTTTTTTTTTTTTGAGAAGAAAACATTACCAAGAAAAAAATATTACCAGCAATATATTTATGAAGAAAAAATACTATCAACAATACATTTTTGAAGAAAAAGAAAAAAATTAACAGCAATGTATTTTTGTAGAATATATATATATATATATATATATATATACACACACACACACACACAACAGTAATACATCTGATTCCTGACAAAACCCTTTTTACAAAAATATGTCAATGAAACCTGATCTACAAACTGATTTCTTACAAAGAATATATATTCTATTCATACAAATGTTCTTCGTAGCTCTTAATAAATGGTAATTTTATTATTTCTTCTAAACCTTGTTCTGCCATTCATTTACCCAAGCTCACTAAGTAGGTTATGCATTGTTTTCCTGTTGCCTTCAATCTGTTCTGTGAGTGTCAAATTTTCCAAGCCTTCTTTCCTTATATGTACCACAGAAATTTTAATTACCCCTTCCTGATGCTAAGTATAAATGTCCCTTTTGTTCTCATTTTCTCTAAAAACTTGTTGCTCACATATTTTTTCCATGATATCCTCAGCATCCTTCTGTACAACCACATTTCTGTTGCTTTAAATCTTTTCATCTTCTAGCAAAGTTTTTTATGTCTCTTAATACTCTGCTCAGCTTTTGGAATGCATCTGTAGCTATTCCAATGCACCTTTGGAGTTCAGTTCGCACATTTTTTGTCCTTTGTTATAACATTTCTCAAATATTTAAATTTTTGTACTTGTTTGACTTTCCCATAACTTATATTTTTTAAAAGATTCAGATTATTATCTTTATTGTTACAATATTTCATCCATTGTGCTTCCCACCTGACTTTCTTCAGGTCGGCAATGAACGAATATCTCTCAAGGAGGCACCATACCTTGAGAGAATATTAGGCCTCAAGATCACAGTCAACCTCAAATCGAACACATATGCAATCTATCGCTAAAGATGCAGGTATCATTCCAGTAAGTACCTGACTCCACAGGCTATCCTTTACCTTTATAAGAGCCAGATCAGGCTGAAAATGGGGTACCATTGCCATATTTAGAGGGAGCTGCCCAGTCTCCACTTTTCTGTCTTGATAGCATTTAAAAGCATCTCAGAGTCTTTGTTGGAGAAGAATAATTTTCCACCCTCTACCATCTCTCTTACAGGTGGGATGTGATGAGTCTCTCACTGTTCTATTGCTACTTCCATGAAAAGTGCTCAGATGATGGCTTGCTACATTCCTTATTTCAGCCAGGTGTAACCTTCATAACGAGCACTCACCACGACACTTATATAGTAGCAAACCTTCCATGTTCCTTTTGCATTCGCTTGGCAAGAACTAAGTTCCACTCAAATAGTTTCTTCTTTCAAACCACTGCTCTGTGGAAGAGACTTCCAAGAGGATGTTTTCTCAATCACTTCAAGAAGAGAACAAGTTGTAATATCTAGATTACACATCGGTCACACAAACTTCACTCACTTATATTTAAACAAGAACAACCACCAACATGCAAGACAACTTACACAGTCAAACACATACTGGTGGAATGTCAAGCTCTTGCCACCACCAGGAAGCATTACCTTAAAACTAATATGAGAGACATTTTTGAGAATACCCATACAGATGATGTCCTTGCTTTCTTGAAAGAGACAGGATTTTACACTAAAATATAATATCTTATCCCAACTCTGATTACTCCACCAAGGTACCATTTGAATGTAGTAACTCTGATATAGCAACTCTAATACAACAACTATGTCACAACAACTTCGACATAACTACCTCGATGAGCACAACAACTTGGCATGTAAAATAACTTTGATGCTTATAACAATCTTGATGTGTACAACAGCCTAAAGGTGCATAACAACTCAGGAGTACAATTTTAAAAAGCAAACCATAAAAAAAAAACTTTTTCAGCATTAAATGACCCAAGGTTAAACAAGCAATCCTATCCTCAATCACTACACTATTAACCTGTTCAAGTTTAGAGTTAAGTGATACTTTCCCCTCCTATCAATAAACATAATCCTCTGTCTCAAGTGGCCTCTGAGTCTTGTACACAGTGAACTTTATGGGGGATGGGGGAAGAAGAAGACAGTAACCTTCTGATAATTCTGTGCTGACCATTTAACTACAAGGGTAGATCATTCTTATTCGGCTATTGATGCCTTATGGATATCTTGTCTTGTTTTCATTTGGTACTGATCAATTACTGCTTGTCCCATTTTAACTGGGGCTACCTAGCCCAGGGATTGAACTCAGAATTACTATGTCACCAAAATCACAAACCAATGGATTAAAGTGTAGGTTTGTGAATTTGGTAACAGAATAATTCAGAGTTCAATCTCTGAGCCAGGAAGTACAAACCCACAACCTAGAGGAAGTTTTGATTAATGAGTTTGCCAAAATTCGAAAACCCAAACAAAACTAAGGAAATTTTATTCAAACAAGCCTTTCACATAGAAAGATTACTAAAGTGTCTGGTCTTGAGTATTTTAGAAGTATAGGTCACACACAGTGTTAATAGGAGTGTCTTTGTGTGCATTCTTAATCAGTCAAAAACTCTATCGAGATCATTAGCCTTACTCAGGTTACCCTTGGTAGCGACAGTACTACCATCCATTTACATTAAAATTCAGCAAGTCGTCAGGAAGACAATTGTTCTGCAATATTAAAAATTAGCTGAATGCTCTAATGCAGTGGACCCCACATTAGTGTGTCATAGACTGGTGTCATACAAGCCAATTTTTCTGCAAACCGAGGTGTCATTATCATTTAATTTTAAAATTTTACAATGTTTATAAAAATATTACCACCTTTATTTATATATATATATATATATATATATATATACACACACACACTGGTATGTGTATAGACTGTGTATAGACTATATATATATATATATATATATATATATATAAAAAACACACACACACACACACACCCTGGTATGTGTATAGATTGCTTATATACAACACATTAAAATTTCCCTTCTGATTCCATGCTCCTATGGCTTAGGGAGTAGCGACTCCGATTGACACATAATTGAGTTTCAATCCCGACCAGAAGCAAGTGGATGTGTCTAGCCACACTGATGAGCAGTGATACAGCAAAACAGGCTTGTATGTGGATGACTAATATACATACATCCATACATGCATACATTCACACACACACACACAAATCATTATGCCTGTACACACACTTTTTTTTATGTAAGCATACTAAATATGAACCATACTACTGATACTAATCTTCAGGAGAGTGGCTCATTGCACTTTCTTGGGCTAACATTCTTAGGCATGAAGTGGAAAGTATATTGAATCCATTGCCAGGTCAGCTGCTAAGAAAGTTTGTTCCCAGCATTGTGCTAGACATTTTTTCTCTCTATAATCTATCTGGCATATCTTTAAGTCTACCATTTGTCCATGCATAGAATATTGCTGCCACATATGGCCTGGTACTCCTGCTATATAATTAGAGATCCTTGATAAAATTCAAAGAAGATACATCAATATTATTAGTCCTAATCTGGCTTCTTAGTTTCAGTCAGTTTCTAACCGCCATAAAGTTGCCTACCTGAGCCTTTTCTATAAATACTTTCATGGCAACTGTTCAGATAAGATCTTCACCATGGTATCTAGACTTTTTTTATTTGTTCAAGGACACATAGCCCAGTTCCAGTGATTTGAACCAAAGATTTGCGAGTCCAATATCATGCTAAAGTAGTAGTGGCAGTGGCATTACACATAGAATGAGAATGACATACCCTGGTGATCAAAAGAAAGGGTTTTGTTCAAAATTCCTAGCACCTGAAGAAGGCTGGAGCATACAACGGCTGAAACGTCATAAGCACGGCAATAAAGATGAGGACAATAGTCCGAACAATATAAATCATGTAAACACTACCTCATCTCAGAAATATAGACTCATATTTTTTAATACAGTTTAATTTCTTTATTAAAATTACTTTTGAAATAGTCATTAATATATTCAGTGCTCTTTGTTCTTAAAATGATTCAGATAACATCACTTTTAATAAATCCACAATATGAAAAAGAACTTCATTCTGGCTGATTGAGGCAGCAAGCTCACATATCTGTGAATACTCTGCACCAAATACAGGCCAGAAAAAACAATTGATCAGTGAGCCACAGATCAATCTGATTAGCTCAATCTACTTGACAGCAATCAAAAAGATTTTTCTTCCACTCATAAAAACAAACTGTTTAATTTGAAAGAACATTGGTTTTAAAACATTACTCTGGCTAAATAATATAAAAAAAATTTAATTTAAAATGATGACTGAAAGTTAATAATAATGTTAAGAATGATTAAAAAAAAAAATCAACATAAACCTGCATGATTAAAAAGAGCCTTTTCTATATTTCACATGTATTCCAGTCGATCTAATAGCAATAATAACTCTCTACATCCCTGGGTTAAAAGATAAATCAAACCAAGAAAGAACATTTTTTGCCTTCCATAAATATGGCTGATGCTAACCATAAGAAGAGCAATTCATAGTGCCTTCTTGGTTTCACATTTTTTACTACCTTGAAATTCAATTATTATATTGATTCCATTGCTAGGTCTACTGCCTGGAAATATAGTGCCTTCTTGGTTTCACATTTTTTACTACCACGAAATTCAATTATTGATTCCATTGCTGGGTCTTCTGCTTGGAAATTTAGTTCACAGTGTTGTTCTAGACATTTTTTGGAGGCCAGAATCCATCTTACACATTCAAAAGTTTATTGTCTGTGTATTAAATATTGCTGTCAAATCTAGTCTTGTGCTTCTGCTATATATTTAGAAATTCTTGATAAAACACAAAGAAGAATCTGCAATGTTTTTGTCCTAACCTGGCATCTTAGCATCAGTCACTTACCCACCATCATAACATACCATCCCTGTTTCTTTTTTCACAGTAATTGTTATGATGAAATTTCCTCATTGGTACCTTGACTTCATGCATTTAAGCACAGTACTAGATTGGCAGTTTGGTTTCATCATTACACTGTTGAAATTGCTCATTGTAATTAAGTTCTATGCTAATAGTTTCTTCTCTTGCACTTCTTGCCTGGGAAACTCTTCCTGGTTTCCTGTCAATTACAGGTTTTTAAAAAAAAATGAAATGCTGTATCAATTGTCATCTGTCTCTTTTAGTGTCCTCTGTTTTTTTCCTTCTGAAGTCTTTGTATCCTAGTGGCTTTTATTGCCTTGTTTGGGGTGAAATGATAAAAAAAAAACCCAAACAAACAAACAAAAAAACTAAGCATAGAAAGGAAACGATATTCATGAAGACCATTGTGTGTGTGTGTGTGTATAAAATACTGTTTTTCTTCTTTTACCCTTACCCTTAATGGAAGAAGGCATTGGGGTGTCAATTTGTTGAGCTGTCTACCATTCTCCATCTGTTGCAGTTGTGTGCCAGAGCCTGGGTCTCTGTGATTGTTGTTTATTTTATTTTTTTGGTATGCTTATCATTGGGCGTTTTAACTTGACAGAGCCCATCCATTTTCAGGTTAAACCACAGCTGATATCCTCCAACTAGATGGCTCATCTTGGTTGCAAACATGTGGCCATTGTAATTCATCTAAGGAACTCTTCCATCCTGACTAGTGACTTGTGTTGAGGAGGTCCTTCAGCAACATGGAGCCATCATATGAGAGATTTAGATGTCTGTCCACCCAGAGTAAAATATTTCTAATAGATAAATTAGCAATAAAATTTCTTGATAAAATTTTGAATAACAGGTATGATTAAAACAAAAAGACGACAATAAGTTCTTAGATAAAAACCATCTTAGGCATGACGATAAACTGCATTTGGCAGCAAGGCCTCTGGTTGGGAAGTTTTGAGGAGCGTAGAGCCACCTCTTAATTGCTGCTGTTCCCAGGTCTATCCTGGTAGCATCTGTTAGGGCCCCAGCTATGGGCAGATAGTTAAGCCTAAACTGTGTCAAAAACACTATGAGAGTATAAAAAATATACTACTAGCAATACATTTTGGAAGAAAATTGAAGAGTAAAAAAAAAAAAAACATTACTAGCAATTTTCTTTTCTAAAAAAAAAAAAAAGAAAAAAAAAGAGCAATACAGTCAGATTTTGAATAACAGAAAACCCACGATAACTGAATTTAAAAAAAAAAAAAAAAATATATATATATATATATATATATATATATATAAAGGAGAATTTCAATTTCATTTTTAAAGCAAGGGGTCAAAGAATTTTAGCATCTATGGCAAAGTGTGGGACATACATGTCTTGGAACCAAGATAACAGGTCCAAATGTATTCACTAATGCTTGATATTTGCTCATCATTGTTTATGGAAGGTAAAAGGTTCTGGGGTTGTTTGTATTTTGGGTATAGGTCTGTGTTCAATATGTAAACAAAGAAGATAGAAGGAGCGTATGGTAACTGTAGTGAAACAAAGTTCCCAATGTCTCTTTGGTATGTCCGTTTTTTTTAAAATATATTCTGGTTGTAAAAGCTTTGCTAAGTTGGCAGAAATATGGCTTTGTGATTGTGACTATTCATCTTTTAGAGATGGTAAAATTTTAGCCTTATTTATTTCTATATCACTACATGCTTATTTTGACACACACAACTTTATGAGAAAAACAAACCTTATTTTTGTCTGGCTCTGCACACCAACTTTTGGGTTGAGTGAGTGAGTTTCGTTTAATGGCATATCAACGTCTGTGGGTTATTCAATGCCAACATGGTAGAGTTTTAAGGTATTTCTTTTAATGTACAGTTATAGTAAGAAGGTTGATTTAGTCAGATTTTGATGAATTTTTTATTATGAGAAACTGAAAATGTCTTCTAGTTTTGTATTCAAAAATGTATTGTTGGTAATAATCTTTTTTTTCCTTCAAAAAAATGTGTTATGGTAATATTTCTTTCTTTAAAAATGCATTGTTGGTAGTATTTTTCATTCAAACTTTCTAGATAAGTCTCTTTTTATACTTTCATAGTGTTTTGACCCCAATTTGGAGGTTAACTATTTATCCATAGCTGAAACCATAACAGGTGGATCCGAGAACAACAGCAATTAAGAGGTGGTTCCATGCTCCCCATAACCTTCCAATCAGGGGCCTTGCCGCTGGATGCAGTTTGCCGACATACCCAGAACCCTCCACTTTTGGAATACTGTACAAAAAATGCCAGAGTTATAAACCGTTTTTTCTGACAAATCAGAAAAGGCCTGCATGGTTTTCTGCAAGAGATGTTTCTGAAACACTGACTCACCATAAAGTCAGTGTTGATTTCACCCACAGAGGTAGATCTAACCAGTGTGGAAATTAATAGGCTGTAGGATGTGTGTATTTGTATTTTGTGTGTGTTCAATATGCAAACAAAGAAGAAGTGTACAAAAACTTCAGTTTCTACTACAGATGTTTATTCTTTTTATGGTGACTGTAGCGAAATGTGCGTTGTGGTGTAGTGGTTATTGGCTCGGAACAACAAATTGGTTTGCCGAGTTCGAATTCCAGCTGAATTCCTTGCATTCACTTATGCACAAATACCCTTGGGAAAGGTATTAATTCATTTCTTCCCTCAAGTTATGGGTTAAATAATAGGACAGACTGGGTTCTATAGCCTTGGCTGGCAACCAGTCTACTGCAGAAAGCAAAGGCAACCTACTGTGAGATAATCAGTCAGTCAGGTTTTCTTTCGAGACATGATTGCCCAAAGTGTGTATCACATATGACGCTTAACTGACTGACTGTAGCGAAACAAAGCTCTTGGTGTCTCTTGGGTATGTCCGTTCTCTTTCTGGTTCAGAAGTTAGGGTAGGTAAGTATAAGTATTGTATCCAAGGTTGTACTCAAGTCAGCCTTGCATATAGATGAAAAAAAAAAAAAAAAAATGAAGGATAAGTTTGACTTCATAGATTAAGGTTTTTGGAAGACACATGCAAGTGTCATGTGCTGTAAACTGGGAAGAGAGTGGTTTTTCTATTTTTCCCTTTTATGGTGTTCCTGCAGTCCAGCAAAGGTGAACAAAAAAGAACTGGGGAGTTGAGTTAAAAGGGAGATAGCTGATATTGAGATATCTGGAAGAGGTATGGCATGTGGAAGTAGAACAATCTAAACTGATGGATGAAAAAACATTTGGTTCAAAATTTCAAACACCTGAAGAAAGTGGGAGCCTACAAAGGTTAAAACATCATGAATATAGAAACAAAGATGAAGACAACCATCCGAACAATGTGAATAGTGCAAATAATGACAATAACTCATCTCAGAAATATATACACATTGGTTTGGACCCAATATGTCAAAAATATGGAGACAATAAGAAAAGTCCCACCAGAATCATTTAACATTCCTACACCGATGCATCCCTTCAGGCTTGGCAGTCACACTTATGGTCAATTCAGAGAGAGCCCATCTGGTTGCAGAAAAAGCAGGACACATTCTTGTCTGAGAAACCAGTACAATTGTTGGGTAAAACAAAAACTGCAATCCAATATCTCTCACAGGCTTGAAGCCTTCTTTGAATGAAACACCCTATCCTGTTCACAGTGCCAAGTAGGATTTAGTTGGACAAAAAAAAACAAAAACAAAAAAAAACCAGTACTCTACTGTATTGCAAGATGAGTCTTCTATGACCACCTCTTTGAATTAGTTGATGTGTGGTTTATGTAACAGGTTGGGGTGTTCCATTCTGCTACTTGGGCAAGCTTATTCTCTAGGTTCTGTTTGGCTGCTGACTTTGGTATAGATACTGCAATCAATAAATATCCATTATTATGAGGTGTATTCAGTTATGGCTGGATCTCCTCGTTTGCCAACTGGATGCTATTTGGTGACTTCCTTGCAAGGGTGAGTATCATATTTTTGATTCTACAAAAATTACTGACAAAGAAGACTGAAAGTGGACACTGCATCTTTCAGACACCAATTCGATACTGGTAGGGCCCACCAAGTATAGAAATTAAATAGATTGAAAGATCAGAAGGTGACACACAAGATCTATTCCTCCCCATTCCTCAGTGAAGGCAGCAATCAACATGTCGACATCATCTAAGTGCCTCTGAGAAGTCAGTATTGAACAAGGATCTCAATTTTGCAACAACTATCAAGCACACACCATACTTGGACATCATTGCCTGAATTGAGAAAATAGCCTGTAACATTACTCATGTCCGGATGGACGAGCTAAGAGGGAAAGTGAGACAGATATTGGAGAAAGCCGAATTGCCCAAATCATACCTCACAAAACTGGAGAGGCTGACAATCAAAACCAGAAGAATGACATCATCATACTATCAGCTGAAAAAGGCAATGCAACTGTGGTGATGAACAAAAACAGAATATATAGAAAAATTGGAAGCTAAAGTAAAAAAGAAAAAAAGATTTAATGATGAAAACAACCAAAACTTTTGCAAAACCTAATCAAGAACATCCACTTCCTACCTAAGACATAGTCAGCTGTGTCAACATTAGAGCAAGCTACCTCACATATATGATCTCTCCAAAATTCACAAAGATGGTATTCTGTATAGGATAATTGTTAGCTGTCAAGGCAGTGTGTGCCGCCCTCTGAGTCACTTCCTTGTGGATCCAATCTTTCACTCTTTTCTTTTTTTTCAATTGGAGTAGATAGACTAAACTATCGCCCGGTTCACACTCCACCCACGTCTATTGAACAGGTGAAGAGGCTCATCCCTTGTTCCTTGTTTAGGATGTGGTTTCCGGCTTTCTCTTTTCCAATCTTTTCACTCCTACGTAGCCCCCTGTGCTTCAGTGGTGTTACCGCCTTGCTCGGGGTGATATGATTAAAAAAAAAATAAATAAATAAAAAAATAACTGACCCATTAATAGGAAAGTCACCACTATATGTCCAAAATTTTCTCCTCTTTGGAAATGATCAAAGATGTTCACATTCAATCCAACCAGATGGTGAGCATGGAAATGGTGAGTTTGTTCACTAAGATACCCATGAATGAGGCAATATTAGTAGTCAGGGTGGGAATGGCTCACTCATCAATATGTGAACATACCAGCATACTAATAGATAAACTGACGAAGATACTGACCTTCTGTACACAAATGATATACTTGAAATGAGATCAGATATATATTGGCAGGATGAAAGTTTAGCAATGGGTTCATTATCACCGGCAATGGCTGACATACATTGAACACTTTGTGGAAATGACATTAGAATCCACATCAAACATCAAACTGTGGCTGAGATATGTAGATGACATCATCATACTCTGGCAGCATCAGGAAGAGGTCCAGCTACTACTGAACCATGTGAACTCAATAAAATCATCGATACAGGGTGGTAATAAAGTCACTATACAGTTATTTTATGGAGAATTATCAAAGATTCTGTTTGAGCTAAGAAACAGAGAAATATCAATGACCTCAAGCAGTTTATTCATGATGCATTTGCAGACTTAAGCAGTCAGCATGATTTATATCATGACATTTGTTGAAGCATTCTCTCACGTTGCAGGAAATGCGTTGAAGCAGGTGGCTTGCAGTTCAAACAATATCGGTAATTAATTTACTATTGTTTCTTGTATCATTTTATTGTTATTAACCAGAACCATTATCATAATAAATTTCTGGGCTGTTAATTAATTACTTTGTCTTGTTATTGTAAGTAACTGTATAGTTACTTTATTGCCACCCTATATTATATATATATATATATATATATATATAATTTTTAGATATAATATTTTAAAAGCCTCCATCTTCAAAAGTGATGTAAAGTGGAAGAGCAAAGGACCTATTGATCAAAACATGTTGATATCAAAAATAGAGTTGTGGATAAATAATTCAATGATTAACTGGAGGCAGTTGTAAAAAAAAAAAAAAAGTGAGAGAGTAAGAAAGCAGTTACATCTAAAGCCAAAATTTTTATCTCCAGTTTTGCTTCTGATCAGGAAAATGTTACTTTGTGTGTGTGTGTGATCTTCAAAGCAGAGGTGGTAGAATAGTTGCTATGTATATGAGGCTTGTTTGGCTGTGCCAAAATGTCAAGTGGCCAATATTATTTTTAACCTTGCTCATAAAGGGTGGAGTAACATCCATTACAATAGCTGCTGTATTTATAGTCTTTCATCTGACACTTCTTATTCCTCCTTTCCTCTCTTCGCTTTCCAGCTAAATACCCAATAAATAACAGTGGAAAAATCATTTTAACCAAGTGCCATCAATATGTGTAAGTTCCATATTGCAGGAGATGAGAACATTGTGAAAACTTGCCTGAAGCTCCAAGGTGGAGTACTATTAATATTCTAGGATCGAATAAGACCAGCATCCTCAATTTTGTTGTTTTAACTATTGTGAGTTCTCTGCCTTTTCTAACACTATGCTGAATTCATAATTTTTTTGTAACCTTTATATGATTGGATGGTTGGTTGCTTTATGGCATATCAACCTCTGCGGGTCATTTATTGCCAACTAAATTTTATTTATTGATTGCTGGTAATACCTTTTTTTTCCTTTCAACAATTTATTGTTGTTTTTATATAATTTTTGTGTCTAGTAATACTTTTTTTCTTTTCAAGTATCAAGATTCATTGGGATTTGTTTTTAAGTCCAAGTCCTACCCTGTTATTTAACCCATAACTATAGGGAAGGGATGGAATAATACCTTTCCCAAGGGTACCAGTGCTTAAGTGAATGCAGGGTATTCAACTGGAATTCGAACTCGGCTCGAGTCATCTTTCTGAAAGAATATCCACTGCACCACAACACACATCCGTCACTAAATGCTTACAGCACCTGGTATTCCCAAGCAGTTACCCATCTAAGTACTGACCAGGCTCAACGTTGCTTAACTTCAATGATTGAGCGAGAACCGATGTATTCAACGTGATATGGCCGTAAACCACCTTTATATGAATAAACAAAAATGATTGTACCAGTCAAGAATGATGAGGATTGTTTATCTATGAATCAGCCAGAACAGAGTACTTGTGCATTACTGCAGATCCGTGTAGTACCTGTTTGCTCACTCAAGTGTGCAAGCTAGTAGACAAATTAAACAGTGTTTAAAAGAATGGAGTGTCTACTCAATTATGGGTATCTACTATAAAAAAAACAAAAAAAAACATTTGAAATAATAAAAATATCAGATTGAGAAAATAAAATCCATTAATCCTTTAGAAATTGAAAGTTGTTTGCTTACATTTCAGATATGAAAACAGGCAAACATGGCTTTCAAATGAGTGGCTGTGCTTTAAAGCAAATAAAACCTTGCTTGATTATGAAGTTCTCTGTAGTTGAGCATCAAAGCTTAGATGGTGGTTTCTCTTGCAAAGGGGGAGGTAGGTTTGAATCCTGTCAGAGTGAAAATTTTCTTTACAATTAGTTTTTTTATTATTCTTTTCTTTTTTTTTTCAATACTCAAATTTCTTTCACCAGACTATTATGTGTGTGTGTTTGTGTGCATACAATAATAATTTTTAAGATTTAGGTTTATCTTAAATTTTTTTTTTTTTTAATCATTTCACCCTAAGCAAGGCATTCCATTGCCACTATTGCACAGGGGGTTACATAAGGGAAAGTGATTGGAAAGAGTGGTTAGATATAGGATAGCGAGAATGGGGGTTGGGTAGATGGGAAGGGTGTTTGAGAGAATGGATGCAAGTTAATGTGTTAGGAGGTGTCTATTGACCTTACATTTAAACTCCTGGAGATTGTAGCTGGTAGGGAAGCAAGTGTATGGAAGGGAATTCCACAGGCAGGAAGTGTGAGAAAAGAAGCTGTTGGAGTAGAAATTTTGGTT
This sequence comes from Ascarosepion bandense, assembly GCA_037127315.1. Taxonomy (NCBI): domain Eukaryota; kingdom Metazoa; phylum Mollusca; class Cephalopoda; order Sepiida; family Sepiidae; genus Ascarosepion; species Ascarosepion bandense. Next base: position 328,520 of record JBBBDQ010001462.1, on the reverse strand, counting down.
ACATCTTATCTGTTTCACAGTAAAAGGGTGGGACCTAGTAGCTAATCTAGTATCTCGAGCAAATTCATACCTAGGGGGCACCAGTGAACTAAGTTCATTGGAGCAGAAGCTGTGAAAGTATTTATAGTAGAGGCACAGGGAAACCACGTCATGCCAGTGAGCGAGTGACTGCAGGCAGTCTGCCAAGTCGGAAAATCAAGGATATAAAAATTATTGCATTCATATGAATAAACAACATTTTCAATTTATATTTCCGAGATAAGATATTGTAGTTATTTATGCTATTTACATTGTTTGAACTGTTGACCTCATCTTTGTTGATGTATTTCAGACATTGTACACTCCAGCCTTCATCTAAATAAAACTTCAAAATTCCAACATATATTACTTGAGGAAAGCCAGAGCAAACATTGAAAATCTAAACATATTTATAAATGGAACTGTCTGTGTGCATGTGTGTTCCCGTTACCTATAGACTCCGAAACGGCAGAGCCAATTTTCTTGAAAATTTACACAGTTGTACTATAACCGTCTGCGAGTGTTCTTAGCTAGGTTTTGTGTCGAGGTAGCCCTGATAAATCTTGAAAACCGATAATCGAACAAATCGGGTTATAGAAGAAGTGGTCTGATTTTAATCAAATTTGATACACTCATAGACAAAGACATAAGAAACGATATTCAGAAGTTTCAAGGTTGTAGTTCTTACAATAGTGCAGAAAATCGATTATATATATATATATATATATATATATATATATATAAATAAATAAAAAGGCAAGATGTTTGTGTTTGTTTATCTGTCTGTATGTCCTTTATACAAATCCACAATTTTTATCCGATTCTCCCCAAACTTCACACAAATATTCTTTAGGCTGAGTCTGTGCTCCAGGAAAATGAATTAGTTTTAAAGCTTTCATTACACCTGAGCATCACCAGCCGGGCTATACTGCTAGTATGGCAATAAAGATGGGGCCACAGTCTGAACAATGTAAATAGTGTAAATATTTTAAATTTACTAATTGATTTGTTTTTTGTTTTTTTTTACGGCTTACCAACCTTTACAGATTACTTAAAACAAGAAAATATTTTTGAATTTTACGTATTTTGTGGTGGGGGTATAATAAAGATTTACTGACACAAGTGGGTACTGACCAGGCTTGACATTGCTTACCTTGGTGATTGTACAGGAACTGGTGTTTCAATGTGACATGACTGTAAGCTTTTAATTTATTAAAATAGTGAACCAATCAATTTTTTTTTTTTAAGTTCCTTCAAATAAACATGTTCAGTATATAAAACTTAGGAGAGAATTGGATACGCAAATGATCCGTCATTTCTTTTGGTTATCTAAGTGGTTATCTTTTTTTGAAGAAAAGTTACATTTCAAGATCTTCCAAATTCTTAAAGTGCTATAAAAACAGTGCTTTTGCAATGTGGGTGAATAACGAAATAAATAAATAAAATTGTAGGTGAATGTGGAGTGATTTCAAAGTCCACACAATCACTGCACAAAAGAGGGAAAAATGATTTGGAATTTATGAGATGATTATAAAATTCTTCCCAGAGAGTGTTTTTTTTTTTTTTTTTAAAACAAAGAAAAAGAACACATGCTTTTGGCTGGCCTAATAGCAAGGAGTGTCCCACTTTACAGGGGTCAGGAGGATGTGAAGGAATGGAGGGATGGGATAAAAATAAATAATCCAGATTTTGAAGTGCAGTAGAATCAAAAGAAATCACCTGCTAAGTTGGATTTACTCAAAGAACTTGTAAATGTTGTAAATGAAGGAAAGAAGCCAAAAGAGAGTAAAAAATGAAGTCAAAGCAATAAAAGAAAAATATAATGAGACAGAGTGATTGTGTATTTTAGAGACAAAAAAAAAAACGAATATGAGATTGGAAGGGGTGAAAAAAAAAAAAGAAAGAAAAGGAAAAACCTACAAAAAGAAGAAAGAGAGAAGAAAAAGAGACAAAAAGAGATAGAGGGGGAAGGAGGACAAAAATAATGTCAACATGAATTTCAGTGACTAAAAACAGTTTGAAAGAAATTATCATTTGACACAAATATTGTGTTGTGGTGCATTGAATATTGGCTCGGAATGAGAAATCGAGGAGCCAAGTTCAAATTTCAGCTGAATTCATTGCATTCACTTATGCGCAAATACCCTTGGGAAAGGTATTAATCCGTCTATTCCTTCCAGTTATGGATTAAATAACAGGACAGATTGGGTTCTATAGGCTTGGCCAACAACCAGTCTACTGCAGAAAGCAATGGTAACCTACTATGGGATAATCTTCTGCCCACTTAGTCATGTCTCTTTTGAGACATGATCGCCCTAGTGTGTATCACGTATGGCACTTAACTGACTGATATTTGCTTCAATATATTTTTCAAATGACAGCTATTTTTATCCCACAATTAATTTTAACTAGAAGAACCATCTCTTGTTTTAACATTTCAGAGTGTTTTGGTGTCAATCTGAGGAAGAGGATCAGAAAGAGTTGGATGAGTTTAATAGTGATTATAAAAGTACAGCAGCTCAGAAAACTCATTCTGATAAGTAAAGAACTCTTGAATTTGTTACTGGAGCCTTCAGACACAACACAGAGGCCTACATCAAGTGCCTTAAGGAAGTAGTGCTGCCCTGGGACAAGAGGATGGCTGTTGGAAGACCCTATCTGTGGCATCATGCCACACAAGCAGGAAAACCCAATCATGGCTGGCAGACAATTTCTGTGATCACATCACTCTTTATATCTGCCCATCTAATTCCCCCCAACTGCAACCCCCTTGATTATTTATTATGTGAGGGGCACAATTGAGTGAGAAACCACCAAAACTCCTTGTAATACCAACGATGAACTGAAGGCAAGGATTATGGCAGCATTCACTAACAAGGAGACCACCCAGAAAAGATACAGAAGATTCTCAAGTCAACTAGAAGCCATGGTTGAAGCCGATAGCGATTTCATTGAATAAATTTACTTTTTAGTAATTGTGTAATTTCGGTAATTGTATTTGTCAAAATGAGGTGTTATTTTTAAGTTTTGCATAATTTAGACGACAATCTGTCCATCACAGCTTGTATAAGCAGTCAATTGATGATACCCCATGAGTAAATGGAGTGATTCTTGGAGGGTCTGTCTATGAAACTCTAAAGTCAGGATGCTAAAGATAATATCAACCAGCTAAGTGATAAACCTCTTACTTGTATCAATTCTATATGCATATGAAGAATTAATACAAATATAAAACTTATCACTTAGCTGATTTTCTTTCTTTCTTCCATTAAGAGCCAAGAATCCCCCTGTTGTTTAGATTAACATTCTAAGATCGGTTGCGTTTAGTTGATACCGCTAAGCAAGCACAAACAATTGTCATATTTGAAGCCCTTTCTAAAGAGTCAACCCAATCTTGATTCTAGTTGACTTTTTCAACAAATACCACAGACAACACTTTTTTTTAGGCAAGAATAGGGTTTAAACTTTTTCTAACACAGGTAATGACCAGACCTCCTGTCAGAATGACAGACAATATTTTAAACATTTTTGGATTCCAACTGGAAAATCTAAAGAATATTTTTCTTTGGAAATGAATTATTTTGCTAAATTCATGTCTATTCCTCAATGTCCTGCTGTAGAATATCTGCCATTCTCAGTTGTGTTGAAACACTGACACTCATACAATTACCGAAGTTAAGAAATGTCAAGCCCAGTCAATTCCTAGATGAGCGAATACTTCTAAATACCAGGTGCTGTAAATTGTGTGGGTGGTGTAATAAATAGCTCAGAATTGTTAATTCGAGAGCCAGGTTCCAATTCAAGTTGGGTTCATTATATTCACTTATAAGTTAATTACTAAGATTTATCTACTAAAGTCATTAACTCCCCCCACAAAAAAAAAAAAAAAAAAAAAATTGCGTACAAAAAATTTAGTTTTCAGTATTAAATATCTCAGCGGTTAATATGCTGCTAAATGAAAACCACCAATGTCCCACTTTTACGGTACTTTTAGTGAGATGGTCTGTGAAGTTATTTTAAGCCTCCTACACAGACATTTTTGCTGTGTGCCTGATTAACTAATAATGGCCCAAATTATTGTAAGTGGGTGGGAAAGTGGAATCGATTTCTTATTTAATCAATAACATATTCAAGTGAGCTGAAAGGTCTAAATAGATAACCAAAATGTCATTTCATGATCGCCTAGCAATAAGTTAGTTTGGGAAATAAACAGTCTGTAATGGCCCCCTAGACCTGTTAGGCAGCAGACAGGGTGATCAATCGGAAATGGTTTACAAAGATAGATTGCAGCCAAAATGAGTGTGGGTTTCATTTTCTCCCTGTCAATCAAGATGAATCTGTACAAGCAGTGGTGCCATATTTCTTCGCACTTTCTTGACTGATACAAGATGTTCCCAGGTGTTAGTATATCTCTCTCTCTCTCCATATATAAGTAAATTGTGGCAAATCTTGATTGCCTATGTCCTGAGGGGACACAGTACAGGAAGTTATGAAATTGAGGCAATTTTTTTTTTTACAAGCACAAATTGTACCGATTCATACCAAACCAAATATTCAAGGTAAAGCATTGGCACAAATATGCAAGTTAGTTTTATTTGGAATCCCAAGATGACTGCTTGATTATAAGCTTTGAGAGTGGATTAAGCAGTGCCTTATCTCTGATCAAGTGAATAAGTTCATACTTTTAAAATCTGAGGCAGACAAATTATGTGTGTGTAAGATAGGATACAGTTTTGAAGAAATTTGACAAATAGAAAACTGTTTTATTGAAATTAGATTTGATTACATATTTTTCCCTTCTAGGTTTAATCAGATCCAAAAATAAAAGAAAGAAACCTGTGTGTGTGTATGTATTTGTACGTATGCTTAAATAATAGATTATTAGTACTTCCTTTGCCAAGCTGCTGCTTCTCGTGAAGAAAAAGAAAATGAGTGACAATGCTGTGCTAGGAGTTGTTTTGATCAACATTGCTAATTGCTACAAAACCAAAATAACCACCTTGAAAACTTGAGTCATGTTCAATCTGACAAGCCTAATTAAGGCTTGTCAGATTGAGACTTTCACATGGATTTCATGCCCAACTCTAAACTCATTCAGAAATCCTTGAATTGTTTACAACTGCTTTCTCAGATCAATGGTCAAAAATGGCCTTGAGCAAGTACAGCCTGAGTCTTAGCAAAGATTGTCCTTCTTTGAAACTTGTTGACTGCTGCTATAGAATCACAAAGAAGTATCTAATCTAAATCGAAACTTATTTATAAATGGAACTTTATGTGTGTGTGTGTGTGTGTGTCCCCGTTACCTATAGACTCCGAAACGGCTGAACCGATTTTCTTGAAAATTTACACAGTTGTATCATAAGCGTCTGCGAGTGTTCTTTGCTAGGTTTTGCGTCGAGGTACCACCGATAAATATTGAAATCAATAATTGAAAAAAATTGGGTTATAGAAGGAGTGGTCCGATTTTAATCAAATTTGATACACTCATAGACAAAGACATAAACGATATTCAGAAGTTTCAAGGTTGCAGTTCTTATAATAGTGCAGAAAATCGATAATATATATGTATATAAAAGGCAAGATATTTGTGTGTGTGTTTGTTTATCTGCCTGTATGTCTGTAATTTTTTCAGCCCTTTTATTTTAGTTTTTGCTTCGGGTTTAGCTCTAAGTAGGTATAATTGTAGTTCTTAGTCTCAGCCATGATACCATTTACTCAGAGGACTTATTTAGCCTTCAAAATTCAGTTTACAACGAAAAAAACTTATTTGATATTGATACCAGGAAATCAAAATTTGATTTACATCCATTCATTTTTCTTTCAGTCTACGGTTTCGCTTTAACTAGAAACAACTATTGCTTTTTTAGCCTTTCGTGCCAACGTCCAAAGAGTCTGAGCTCCAGGACCATGGATTAGTTTTAAAGCTTTCATTACACCTGAGCATCGCTGGGCTATACTGGTAGTAGCAAATAACAGAAACCATATCACTTGATGATTACCACCAGCAGCAACAATTAAAATGTATAGCACATGTAGCTCAAAGAGAAAATAAAGACAAGATGTTGATGTTCCACACTAGTTTAAACAAAAAGTTCAGGAAATGCCAAACTACACTGGAAAGAGTGATAATAGTTACTGCCCATAAAGAATCTATTTTTACACAAAATTGTTTTAAGTAAAAATTATATAAATTTCAATTCATAATAACACTCTCCTTGTTAACCATAACCATTACTTTTCTATTTAGGATCAGATAAAGTGTTTGATCCCCAGTCCTAAGTGGGAAGCAGTTATGCTTTCTGATTAAGGATCTTGTGTTATTTTGTTTGTACATAAGCATATCCATTACGTATTTTTTTATTTTTAAGTCGGCATGACAAAATCTTTGTGCTTGATGTAATGAATATGTAATGAATGTGCATACATCTTGGTTCCTCCTCACAGTAATGTGATTGGCTGGTGTCAGTCATAAATACAGACGAAGGCGAGGATGCAGAGAGGTCTACAGGTCTATATTGACTACGCCTACATCTCAGGATACTGCATACAATGAGTACCATCCATTACATCTACTTGCTTAATTGTCCTACCCGGTTACATTTGCCAAACCGCTTAGCTACCTCAAATCAGATATATCCCTTTCTGGGACATATCAGTTGGCGACGAAGAATTTGAAATGAGTTCACAAGAAAAAAATAATCAACAGCACTAAGGAAGAACATTAGAAAGACTAGTTGACACTTACAGAAAGTAGGTTTATGCTCATTCTTTGTTTGAACACTTACTAACAAGGAACGTTAGAAAAAGAAAAACTTGTACAAGGCTTAGAGAAAGTAAGAATGTGCCCCTCCTTTTGTTGGACTTAGAAGATTTATTGTATACATAAATTGGATACATTAGCAGAGTGGAACAAACTGCTGAATTAAGGTGCTACAAGGCACTTTACAACAACTTATTCAGCAACAATTTCAACAATAACAACAACAATTTATACAGCAACAAGAAACATTTAAAAATTTATTCAAACAACAGGCAAGAGAGAAATTACTTTTGGAAGATGTATTCTCAAGGACAACAAAAGAACCAGGTTCTAAATTTTTTTCTGTGAAAGGAATTTCAAATTCACTATCTGAATTTAAATGCGACCCCGACAGTGGTTCAATGTTTCTGGCTAATTTTCATAGATTCAAAACAATATTTATGAAAAGATGTCAACAATGGTCAGATGAGGGAAAAAAAAAAAAATCAAGCTATTGTTGCAGAAGTTGGGTACTGAAGAAAATATGAAATACATGAATCTAATCCTCCCAAATAAGCCAGAAAAAATTACATTTATTGAAGCAGTAGAAATTTTGTTTAATATTTTCGATAAAAGACAGTATTTCATACATGATACAAGTGTCTAAATATTGTAAAAGAAGAGGATGATGATTTTGTCACATATGCAGGTATGGTTAATGCACAGTGTGAGGCATTTAAATTAAAGGAATTGTCAAGTGACATTTTCAAGTATCTAATTTTTGAGCAGAGTCTAACGACACCAAAGGACAAACAAATTAGATCAAGAATCCCATCATGGAACAGGATCTGAAGATTACGTTACAAAAAGTAATGGAAGAATGTCAGTGACATTTAGATATAAACAAAGATAATACTCGGATTGAAGAGAAGAGCATTTTGCGAGTACAAAATTATATGCAGTTCATGTGGAGGACAGCATATAAAGAAGGATTGTTTCTTTAGGGATAAAAAATGTTTTAATTGTGGGCAAGTAGACCATAGAAGTTTTCATTGTTGGGCAAAACAGAGAAAAGGAAAAGCAAAAGTCGCAAACAAAGATGAATGTAGTTTGATCAAAAAATGAAATTGAGGAGGGTAAAAGAAGAAAATACCTCAATGTAAAAATAAATGGACAGACCGTAAAATTATTACTAGATTTGGGAAGTGATATCTTGGTAATAAATGAGCAAACATGGAAAAAAATTGGTTACCTACTGTTGACTAACAGACAAAATTGTTAGGGAGAGTGTCAAGAAAAAGAATTAAGTTTAAAGGTGAATTAAAATGTAACATTTTGTTCATGGGAAAAATTCACAAATCGAAAGTGTATGTGCTCCCTGTTTCAGAGAACCTCTTTGGTTTAGACTGGATCGTATTGTTTAACTTATTGGAATTACCAGTAAATGCTTTCTGTAACAAAGTACCTGACAATAAACACGCATAAAGAGATGTTTAAACTAAATCAACTTCCATTTGGATTGAAGGTAGCTCCAAGCCTTTTCCAACAAATAATGAACACAATGTTGGCTGGTATGGAGTATGCAATCACATGTTTAGATGATATTTTGATTAAAAGTGAAAACAAGGCCCAACACAAAATGCATATGAGAGCAGTATTTCAGAAAATTGAGGAATTCGGGTTCAAGCTGAGTGCTGAAAAATGTGAGTTCTTTTTAAAAAAGATAAAATATTTAAGGCAGGTCATTGACAGTAAAGGAAGAAAACTGGATCCAGAAAGGGCTGAGTCTATAAAAAATATGCCAGCACCTGATAATGTGGCTAAACTCCAGGCATTCTTGAGATTAGTAAGTTACTATAGCATTTATATCCTGAAAATGCATACTTTTTCACCAACTTATTTAAATGAGCTCTCATATACAAAGTGGATATGGTCGAAAGAATGCAAACATGCTTTTAAAAAATAAAAAGCAGTCTATTTGTGACAGAGAGAGAGAGAGAGAGAGTCAAACACATACACATGTTTAAAAGGTTCAAAATTCCTAGCATCTGAAGAGGGCCGAAAGGTTATGTTAATGTTCTTTTTTTAATTTATATTAAGAATTTTTTTAAAACAGATTTTCGACTTCCAAAAAATTTTCAACATTAAATGGAACAGTGAAATAAACTAGCATGTTATGTTTAATGGTGGTAAAATTTGATCTAGACATAAGATATGCCCGTTTAATTTGGAATCATCAAAAAACAATGGGAATGAATGAAATAATATTTTTGATAAAAAGGATTCTGGAGTAGATTGAACATTGAAATGTATCTTATTTACTAATGGTGAAATATGATCTAGCATAAGTTGAGTGCCATTTAATTTGGGTCATTGGAGAACGGTAGAAATGAACAAAAATAATTTTTTGCAAGCGAAATTGAAATAGTGCTTAGTATGCAAAAGGATCTTTGGAGGTCACATGATTTTTGGCTGTAGCAACAAACAATTGTGATTACTTGTGATAGGTGTGTGGATAGCCTGGTTTATAGCCCCAGGTTTCCTATATAAGCATGTTGTAATGCTGAAGAGAGTCAAACCACGACTGGAAGTGTACGGTCACATGTGAGAAATTATTGTAGCAGCAGATGCCAGTAATGAGAGACTAGGTGCTGTATTGCTTCATAAATTCAAGGACGGATCTACGAAGCCAATAGCACATGCCTCAAGAACGTTACTGCCTGCTGAACAAAGTTACAGTCAAATAGAAAAAGAGTTTAGCAATAATCTATGCTGTAAAAAAAATTTCACAGGTTTCTATACAGAAGAGAGTTTATTCTGCAAACAGATCACAAACTGATGTTATCAATATTTTGAAAAAAAAAAAAAAGAAAAAAAAAGTATACCAACTCAAACGGTAAATTGACTACAGCATTGGGGTGTAATTCTATTGAATTATAATTTCAAAATAGAATATATGCCTTCAAAGAAAATAGGTCATGCCGTTGGGTTATCAAGATTGATACCTGGATATACGGAACCATTGGAAGAAACAGTTATACTAGAAGATGTGAAAACACAGGGGAGAACAACAATTTCATTAAAAAAATGAAAAACAAGTCTGGTTAATTGAGAAATCTGAAAAAGGAAGTAGTGTGTCACCGTTTTCAATCTGCGATCATGTATTACTATACGCAGATAGAGTTGTAATGCCGGGTACTCTACAAAAGAAAATTCTAAAGAAGTTTCACACTGGCCATCCAGGCATTTTGAGAATGAAATTTCTAATGAGAAGCTATATTTATTGCCCAAGGATGGAACAAGACATAGAAAACTTGGTGAAACAATGCAGAGGCTGTCAACTGGCAGCAAGGGATCCACTAGTAAAGATTCAACCATGGCCAAAGACAGATGTCCCATGGACTTGATTGCATATCGACTATGCAGGGCACATAAATGGATCTTCTTATCTAATTATTGTGGACAGTTTTACCAAGTGACCAGAAATTGTTAAGTGTAGACATCCAACTGCAACAAATATAATAAACGCACTTAATGAAATTTTTAGTCGCTTTGGTTTCCTTAAAACTTTAGTCAGCACAAGGAATTCTGTTCATCATTGTCCATTGATCACGTGACAATACCAGTATATCATCCAAGATCGAATGGACAGGCAGAAAAATTTGTGGACACTTTTAAATGAGCGTTAAAGAAAAGTCAAGATGTGGACATGAATAAAAGAACTATTCAAAAATTTTTGGCAGTATATAGGATTATGCCAAGCCTGAATATGTCAGGATTATCGCCAGCAGAGTTAATGTTTGTGAGGAAAATACGCTCTGTCTTTGACAGGCTGTTGCCTAGTTAAGTGAAGAAAACTGCCAAAGAAGAAAACCAGATGACAAACGCATATAAGCCAGGTAACAAAGTTTTTTTTCAAGAACTTTAGGGCTGGAAAAATGTATTGGGAAAGAGGAATTATAGCCAAAAGAATTGGACAGGTCATATACACTCCCGATCAAAAATTTAAGACCACTTAAAAATCTTTAAAAAGAAATTTTTTTTTACAGGTAGATTTTAAACTCCTTCCACTTAAGGTTACCAATACTACAATCTAAAATGTTATGGAAACAAAAAGCTACATTCCAAACATTCTATTTAGAAATTTACATTTTTATAAAATGAGGCGATTTACATATGATCAAAATTATAAGACCAGAGACAAAAATTCTATGAAATTGTACAAAAAGTATATAAAAATATTCAACAACCAAATTTAATAATGAAGTCTACCCCACTGCTTTTGATGACTTCAAAAATTCTGTTGGGCATGCTAGAAATAAGCGTTTCCATTAAGGTGTGGGGATGTTGCTCCAGCTTCTGAAGATGGCTTCACAAAGTTAATTTTTTGTTGAATATTATTTGCCATTTCGATAAACATCTCTTGTCATCCATCCCCAAACAGTTTCAATTGAGTTCAAGTCCAATGAGCATGCAGGATGTCCCAAGAGATGGACCCATTTTCTTGTAGAAAGGTCAAGGTCCGTCTTGCAACATGGATTGCAGCATTATTCTATTGGAATAACCATCCATCCACACAACAAACGATGGCTCTCCATCATCAAAGATGCTTTTTGTAGCATGCTAACATAACCAGCCGCTCTCTGACGACCCTGCATCACCTGGAGCTCCATCATCCCTCTGTAAGAAAAGGCACCCCATACCATTAGGGACCTTCCACCACTATGACGTGCGGAGAAAATTTCAGGAGGCATGTTTTTCTTATACCAATATCGTTGGAAGCCATCAGGACCATCGAGATTGAATTTTTTCTCATCAGAAAACAGGACTTTCTTCCACTTCTCAACGTCCCATGTTTGGTATTCACAACCAAACTTTAAGTAACCCAACTTGTGACGTCGAAGCAGCCGAGGAATTTGTTTATGCTTTTTATTTACCATGCCTTTTTGTCTTAAGTGTCGTCTGATGGTTATGAGACTGCAATCAGCGTCTGTGACTGCCTTAATTTGACTAGAAGAAAGTCCCCCGTCTTTCATAACAACCCGTCTTATTTTCCTACTCAATGAAAGGAGAAATTTTTAGGAGCCTACCAGAGTATTTTGCTTTTCCATAATTCTCACTGTTCTTTAGAAAGTTGCAAATCACAGTTTTACTGCGATTTACCTTAGCTGCGATCGCCCGCTGTGATAAACCATGCTTATGGAATTCTAGAATTTGAGAATGCTCAACTTCGGTAAGTTTGCTTGCTTTAGGCATGGTAACACCTTTACGCAGTGATTGCTAATCTCTAACTGAACTAAAAACATTGGAATTACCATAGATCTAACAATTTATACCCCTGGTCTTATAATTTTGATCATGTGTAAATCGCCTCATTTTATAAAAATGTAAATTTCTAAATAAAATGTCTGGAATGTAGCTTTTTGTTTCCATAACTTTTTAAATTGTAGTATTGGTAACCTTAAGTGGGAGGAGTTTAAAATCTATCCATAAAAAAAAAAAAATTCTTTTTAAAGACTTTTAAGTGGTCTTAAATTTTTGATCAGGAGTGTATATGACATAAAAGGGGAAAAATTTTGGTGCAAAAGACATTGGAATCAATTGAGACCCAGATACACTCCAGACATCACAGAAAATACTGAAGAAATGTGTCCTGTATGACATTTGAAATACCTGTTCCAACAAGTCAACATTCACCAATGGAGGTATTTCTGACCTAAGGACAGAGGTACCAGTGTGTCAAATGCCACCACGACAGGGAGGAATGAGACAAAAAAGATTTAGGAAAAAAGTTGATTATGTCTAGACACTAAAAATAGGAAATATTGAAGTTAAATTTCATGGGAAAATTTAGCCCAGAGGGAAGTGATGTAATGAATATGCATACAACTTGGTTCCCCCTCACAGTAATGTGATTGGCTGATGTCAGCCATAAATACAGACGAAGGCGAGGATGCAGAGAGGTCTAGAGGTCTATACTGACTATGCCTACGTCTTAGAATACTGTATACAACGAGTACCATCCATTACATCTACTTGCTAGATTGTCCTACCTGGTTACATTTGCCAAACCACTTAACTACCTCAAATCAGATATATATCCCTTTCTGGGACATATCAGTGCTTATCAACGATTTCTCTTCACCTCAATATCGAGCACTTTATGATAAAAAGAAACCTTGACAAAATACAGTTTATCAATAAAACCACGAAGAAAAAAGAAAAAAAAACACACCTTGGTGCTAAATATTATTACAATTAAACACTATATATTTTTCATTTGTAAATGAGTTATCATGCAACCCAGGTTTCTACCATCTGGTGTCTTCAGGCAATTTACAATAATATAATTGTATTGAACACTTTAATACAACTGTGTATGGGTCTAATTTAATTTATGAACAAAAACTAAGTAATTATATATAATTAAAAAAAATTTTAATTTTTGTTGGATAGTCATTTCAGCGAGAAGATTCTTGCTTCAACAGCAACAGTCAAAAACAATCTTTATTAATTCAAATATGTTACAAAATTTCTACACCAGAAAGAACCCCAAAACATATCCATACACAGGAAGTTAAAAATGGGGTGGGATTAAAAAAAAAAAAACAAAAATTGAATTGTCCACACAACATAAGAAAGAGTAAAAGCAAACACAGAAATTCATAACTTGATACTAGAAAACTTTACAATACATCTGTAAAAATCAAAAGTTAAAAATTAAACAAGGATGGAAGTGGTAGGGGGGAAAGGAAAGGAAAGACAATATATATATATATATATATATATATATATATATATTTGGCTCTGTCAATAGATAATACTATTTACATCGAGCCCTCCACCTTGATCAATTTTAATAGGATTGGGATTTTACCTATTTGCTCATCTTTTTGGATTTAAAATAATTATATATATATATATATATATATAGAAAAAATCCGGGAATAAACCAAGAGAGCTCAACTACCAAAAGGTAGGAGCAAAATAAAAATATGCAATTCCCAGTTAAACTTCAAAAAGCTTAAATTTTGTGTTACCACTTATCTTTTTAGTTGAAAATGGCTTCACTAAAGAGAAGCTGGTGCACAGTATAATATGTTATCTTACTGCTTCAGTTTTAAGAACTAGGAACAGTAAAGTAATGCTACAAAGCAATATCACCAACACCACAAAGATATTAATGGCTGGCAAAATACTTCCTATCTGCCAACCATTACTCCTGCCGATATATATATATATATTTTTTTTTTTTACAAGAGCAGTTGTACTGATTCATACCAACCCGGATATTCAAACTAAAACATTGGCACTGATATGCAAGATAATTATATTTGGAATCACAAAATGGCTGCTTGATTATAAGCCTTGAGAGTGGATTACGTTATGCTTTATTTCTCATGGAGAGGGTGAATATTTTCATATTCTTTTAAAATCTGAGGCAGACAAGTTATTTTGTAGTACATAGACAATAACAATCAGTTGCTCAATTTATTCTGCCAGACAGAAGATGTAAAATTTCAGACATAAAGTATAGATATAGATTAGATCCTAATTTGCTGTTATAGATTATGTGGGAGGGAACACAACTGCTAAAACAATAAGAAATAAAAAAAAAAAAAAATTATCCCATGATGCCAAGAGTAAAGGAACCAGAGATACGATTACTCTACTTAATTCGTCAAACAGTGTTAGGCAGTGCTGGTTAAGTCCACAAAAAGACAAACATTTTCCTGCTTCACCGTAGATTTAACATGACACGGTGATGATGATCATACTAGGAATGTTGCTTTCACCAATTCACTGATGACTAAACTATCTTTTCACTTTCTATCGCATGGCATTTGCAAATGTTTTCCAAAACTGTGTGCAAAGCTGATTTGAGTTTGACTATTAATATGATGCTTACACTTACCCTAACTTCTGAACCAAGAAAAAGAAAACGGACATACCATTATGACCATGCTTATACCCTCCATTGATAAAATAAGCCCAACTTTTCTCTGGTTGTTCCAACTCTTTGCAAGGCTGACTTGAGCTTGACCAAATCTTATATTTACTTACCCTAACTCATGATCAGAAAGAAAACATACCAAACAGATATTGAAAACTTTATTTTACAAAAGTTTATATATAAAAGGATAAAAAAAAGAAAAGAGAATAGTCTGTAGTAGAAAACTCGAAGCCTAGTTGTTTACATATTCGACATGCAAACTTTTAAAACACTATTATTTACATTGCTTAGACTTCATCTTTGTCATATTCACAATGTTGTTGTATGCTCTAATCTTGTTCAGGTGACTGGAATTTTGAACTGAACACTTTATTTTGATCACTGGGGTAGATTGTTCTTGTTCCATGAGCCATGCCACTTCTGGATGTCTTAGTTATCTTCATTCAACTCAACTCTAAATTTTGTTCACCACTACTGTCACCAGGTATTGAACTCACAACTCTGGGTAAAGTCACTGGATCCATTGAAGCTTTTATCCACTAGGCCTGAAGAAGGCCAGAGTGTACAACAGCCAAAATGTCATGAATATGATGATAAAGATGAAGACAACAGTTCAAACAATGTAAATATCTCACCTCTTTCAGGAATATAGACAAATTTTGAATACCATGATGATCTATAAAGTTTTTCAATGATTGCAATTTGTTTAAATATTCAGAAACAAAAACAGACTTCATGGAAAAGAAAATGCAGAACCTCTTATAGAAGGTAGAAAAGAGAAAGCGAGAAGAAAGGATTGAGCATAAACTTCAAGAAAACTGAAAGAAAACCCCAAAATGCCAACTACAGCTCAGAGGAAGTAAAATAAAACTAGTAAAGAAATTTAAATACCTGGGAAGCGTTCTGACAGAGGATAGAGAGTGCAACATTGAGATCCAAAGACACATTGGCATAGCCAAGGATGCATTTCAAAAGATAACCAGATTACTGAGAGACAGGAAAATCTCATTAGAAACAAAGAAAAGAGTGCTGGATTGCTATGTGATATCTGCTCTTCTGCATGGCAGTGAATATTGGACAATCTTAAGGATGAAAGAGAGGTCCGAGACAGCAGAAATGTGATTCTACAGAAGGATGCTGAGGATACCATGGACCGAACACATGAGCAACAATGAGATGTTGGAGAGAGTGCAAAGGAGAAGAAAACTCATATTTAACATCAGGAAGAGACGGCTGAAGTTCCTGGGACACATATTGAGAAAGAAGGGCCTGGAGAATTTAATACTCAAAGGACAGAGAGGCAGGGGAAAGCAGTGTGAGATATATTTGATAGGCTGGAGTGGGATTTGTGAGAGATACCAAGAGGAAAGATATTGAGAGTGACAAGAGACAGGGCCAAGTAGAAGTCCATGATCGCCTACATTCTGTAGGGATATGGCACATGAAAAAGAAGATCTGCAAAATAGTTTAGTTGCAGATTACTAGACTGATGATGAAAAAGCTCCTAGTTAAATATCAGGTTTTGATGCGGACATCAAATAATATTTTTAATAAACCCTCCTTCTTGAATTATCCATGAAAAAGCAGTAGTCAGATCCAGTAATGATAATGTATTTCTGTTTCAATCCAAGTGATTTGTTACAAAAAAAAAAAAAAAAATGGTCACAACTCCTGCTAAAAAGTTGTAGTGCCTCACTTTTAGAGATGGTATCTCTTTGCCATGTGGTCTGGTCGATTGATTGATTTGTTTTTCACAAATGTAAAGTGAATCCAGAAAATGTTTCAAATAAATGATGTCAGAACACCAACACTGCTATTCAAAGCATGTTTTGACTTACTGCAGATTGACTTCTTTTTGCAAAGAGAATCACATGTTTTACATTCATTTCCTGTCTTTTGAACAGGAGTAGAGGTTTATCTCTCATTTAGGATTGTGTTTCCGGTTCCTTCCCCCAAAGTCTTTTCATCCTCTATCACTCTCAGTAAATCCTTGTCTGACATTAACACCTGGCTTGGAGTGAAATGATAAAAAACAAAAAAACACAAAACAAAAACCACAAAACAAAAACAAAAAACAAACACAAAAAGAAAACAAAAACAAAAAACAAAAACACAAAACTAAAACAAAAAACAAACACAAAACAAAAACAAAACACAAAACAAAACACAAAACAAACACAAAACAAAAAACAAAACAAAAACAAAACACAAACACAAAAACAAAACACAAAAACAAAACACAAACACAAAAACAAAACACAAACACAACACACAAAACAAAAACACAACACACAAAACAAAAACACAACACAAAACAAAACACACAAAACACAACACACAAAACACAACACACAAAACAAAACACACAAAACAAAACACACAAAACAAAACACACAAAACAAAACACACAAAACAAAACACACAAAACAAAACACAACACACAAAACAAAACACAACACACAAACAAAAAATAAGCAGTCTCTAACATTGTGGAATTTATTGATTTGTTTGCTTTCATTTTAGGTTATTTAAAGCCAAATGAGAACATGAAATAACTTCCTGTCTGAATTTCTGGGAGGAGCAGCTATCATGATGTACATTATTTACATGTGAACTAACATCCTCATTTTTGCTGTTATCACAATGTTTCAGCTGTGGTGCCCTCCAACTTCATCAGATGCTTGTCAACCAGAATAACCTTCAGGGAATTTTGCACTGAGATGTATTCAATCCACAGGGAATAGATTGTTCTTGTTTCATTGACCATGTCTAGAGGTATCTCATCTTGTTCATCACATTTGATTGGATTCTGAGAAGTGAGTCAGGCCATAGACTTTTCATCTGCTTTCTTAATAATTAAAATCTTCAAAGATTTTATGTGCAATGTTAATTGCCAGCTTTTGTTTTCTTGAACCCTGTTCCTTTTGGTCCTTTCTTAAATCTTACCCACTCTCAGTCTTCTCATTCTCTTTCACTCCCTGTAACCTTCTGCATTATCGTAAAATCATTGCCCTTGGGGTGAAAAAAACAAAACAAAACAAACAAACCTAAATTCCAAATTAAAATTTCAGTTTGAAATAAATAATTGATAAAAATGTATTTTATAATAGATTGATAACAGACTATCCTTCTCCAATGTATTTGTCCTTATGTACTTCGATCAGTCAGTCAGGTAATTGCCATATGCCATACATGCTTGGGCAATCATGTTTCTTGAGACATGACTGACAAAGCAAAAACTTTTCTCGTAGGTTGCCGTTACTTTCTGCAGTCTGGTTGCCAACCAAGGTTATAGAACCAAATCTGTCCTGTTTAACCCATAGCTGGTGGGAAAAGAGATGGATTAATACCTTACCAAGAGTATTTTTGTGCAAGTGAATTAACAAAATTAATTGGAATTTAATCTCGGTTCTCTGACTTATCATTTTTAGTTGATTTCCATTACACTACAACGAACATCCTTATGTACTTAGATAAAAAGATCAATTAAAAAGATTTCACGAGTTTATTTACATGAGCCTCTAAGTTTTATTCTAAAAAAAAAAAAATTTCCTTTCAAAGACAGTGAAAACAGGTAGTTCTTTTCTTTCTATTTCAAAACATCCGGAAATGACAAATTCTGGCTTATCAGGTATGTAGGTAATATAGCAATGTGTCTTGTGGCAGAGACAGTCGTATATTTTCCACCAACATCAATGGTTGGCATCAAAGACAAGATATATTTTAAAAGAAAAAAGTGAACAACAATGATTTTCTAAGTTCAATGATTGCCTAGATTCACTCTATGCTTGGTCTTTTACTAGACTTCAAGCTGAGCAAAAACTGATGTAGTTCACTATAAGTCAGTTGGTCAGTCAGTCAACTGCCATATATCATACATGCTTGAGTGTTTATGTCTCAAAAGAGACATGACTGACTGGGTAGAAGATTTTCCCATAGCTTACCATAAAAGGATGCTTAATACACTTAATCTTGCAGATAACTTATATGAGTAGTGACTTCAATACTCATCAAGTACTCCAATTTTGTGACAGTATATCTTCTATGTGCTGTGCCCCTTTCAGGATGTCAGCAATCATGGCTTTCCATAATTTCTTGTACTTTGTAGTTTGTAATAAATTTTGTCTTTTTGCTATCACTCTTAAACCATTCTGCCATTCATTTACTTAAGCTCGTTAGGTAGGTTGCATTGTCTTCCTCTGTCCTTTTTGACTTCAATCTGTCCTGTGAATATCAAATTTTCCAAGCTCATTTTCCTCATTAAGTGCTCTAGAAATTTCAATTGTTTCTTATGATGTTAAAAGTACTATATGTTTCTGTTTTCTTTAAAATTTTGTTGTTTCTCACATTTAGCTCATGGTATCCTCAACATCCTTCTGTAGAACTGCATTTGCTAAGTAAATATCTACAAGTTACAGAAAAAGAAAGATTCTTAAAGATGGAAAGAAAAGAAAAGGGAATCACTAAGTGCTGTGAGTGTTGTTTATTTTGGAAACCAAAACTCAGAATTCAACGGATCATACCTATAATATAATCATAAAGAGTGTTCTTTGGAAAGTACTGCTATATTAATTCCTTTTCACAAAAAATAGCAAAGTCACACTGATTGCTATAGTAGAAAAAAATAAACGTTATGTGTAAACAAGACAATCTATTACAGAATACAGTTATTGGTTGGACAAACAGGTTTTTGATATCAAAGGTATTGTAAATATTCTTGTCAAAAAAAAAATCAATCTTTACAGACAAGAGTAACTATTCATTCTTTTCTGCTAGAGAAAAGAAAAAAAGTGTAATACTAAAAGCACTTGCTTTGATTAGTATGGGAAAATTTTCAACCTGGTGTTTAGTGTTATTTTTCTTCACCCAACATTTTTTTTTTTTATTATTTACAGTTTTTTTTCCCATGAGTTTGACTAAAAGGAGAAAATATATCAGAAGAAAATGATTTGGTTGGTTGATTTTGTTTAGCAGCATATCAATCTCTATGGGTTGATTTAATGTTGAAATATTTTGCATGTAATTTTTACGCTTTCAACTACAGATATTTTGCACATAATTTTATACTTTCAGAGTGAAGGTATGTTTTTCTTTTTTAAGGTATATATTTTGTATATCATAAAATATATTGTTCGTAATTTTACTATAAAAATGTATAGTGTTGCATTGATTGTCATCTTGCTATAAAAATGTACTGTTGATTATTCTTTGGGGTTTTCCAATTTTCTGTAGCTGGGACCCTAACTTGTTACCCCAAATCAGAGTGGACATGGGAACAGCAGCAATTAAGAGGGCATTACATTCTCCTCAAAATCTTCAATCTCCTGAACAGATGCCTTGCTGCTGAATGTAGTTTATCATCAGAAGAGTTTTAAAAAGTATTTTCAAACTCTTCATGAGCCTTGACTTGGAAATGAATAAAAATGTTGTTTAATATTTAGATGTAGAATTTAATCTCCCCACATATGAAACTCGATGCAATATTGAAGTATGTGAACACTGGATTTAACCATCCTGCTAATATAATCAAACACATCCCTAAAGGAATAAAACATGTTATCTAAAATTTCCTCTCATAAAACAATTTTTTAATGAAAAAAAAAAAATTATGAAAAGGCTTTAAATGAAATGGTTACAAAATAGAACATAAACCTCAAATAAATAAACAAATAAAGAATAATGTGAGGAAACAAAATATTTGGATCAACCCACATTTTAATTTCAAAGTAAAAAGTCCAAACTAGGGAAACTATTTTTCAAACATATCCAAAAAAAACTCAGAATTATACAAGATATTCAATAGAAATACAGTTAAGTTACAGCTGTACCTATAATTAGAAAATTACATAATGAGACAAAATGCCAAGAATTTAAAACATGCAGCAAAATATTGTTCATGAAATATGTAACTACAGAGATAAAAGCATATGTCCATTTGATGGAGTTTGTAAAACCAAAGGAGTTATTTACAATGCAGAAGTTAAAGATACAAGTGGACAGAGAAAAATATATTTATGATGTACTGAAAGCAATTTAAAAAGAAGTTGATACAATCATAAGTCAACATTCAAACTAGAAAGCCTTAAAAATTGTATCAAACTAGCCAATCAGAAAGTAAAAGAAAAAAATGGCAGACCCTTATGTAACTTAGTGTATATTAAAAAAGGCCAGACCTTGCAACAGTGGTCTGCAGATTGTGCCAAGAAGAGAAATTGGTTATAGTATAATTTCTAGAATGAGAAAGGTTGCTAAATGAAAGGTTCGAAATAATGTCAGGATGTAGACACCTTAGAAAATACATTTTGGGCTAGTACAAACACAGATGAAAGTGTTTACAATATTATTTTCCTAATCTTTACTAACTCCTCCCTTGTTCTAAAATTCCTGTTATGCGTTCAAAAAAGCATTGGTTAATCAGTTAATATATAATGCCTAAAGATACTGAAAGGTTGAAACCAAGGTAGCATGATCGTCTGATATTCCAAATTAAAAATATATATACATATAAAATCTCAAACAAGTTTTATTAAATTTATCCAAGGAACAATGTTTAATTTTTCATTATATTTACATAGAATTAAATTTCTAGAGAAATCTGCCTAAATTTCATGTCTTGTTCAAATACTTTCAACTATGTCTAGTCATTATCAGATATGTTAATTAATGCTGTTAGTGCCAGAAAACTTTTTTTTATTAGTTCCTGACAGGCATTTTTAGAAATGCAACATTTAAGTTTTAAATGAATACCTATCATGGAAGTTTCATAGAGCTCGTAAAAAAAACAAAGTTGTTTATAAATTCGTATATTCACTTAGCAATAACATCTTCAAGATTAATAATCAAAAAACCTGAATGTTTTGATTTGATGGTTGAGTAATCAAGACAAAAATCAAATCAAAATACAATTTTGATATTATTTACCAACATGTCTAAGATGATTTTCTAAGTGTGACTTAGATGTGGCACACGGTGAGGATCGAACTCATTCAGTTGTAATTAATGTAACGAGACAAGATTATTAACCATTAGACCACACTAAGGTGCCCTTTATTAAAAGGTCAGGTTGAGAATTCTTCATTCGAAATTCTAGGGACTGAAAGTGCTTCAGTTTTAAGATTTTGAAATGCAGGCTATTTAATTTGTGTATATCTAAACTTATTTATAAATGGAACTGTGTGTGTGTGTGTGTGTGTGTGTGTGTGTGTATGTGTGTCCATTACCTATAGACTCTGAAACGGCTGAATTGATTTTCTTGAAAATTTACACAGTTGTACTATAAGTGTCTGCGAGTGTTCTTAGCTAGGTTTTGTGTCGAAGTATCCCTGATAAATATCGAAAATTGATAAGCGAAAAAATCGGGTTATAGAAAGAGTGGTCCGATTTTAATCAAATTTGATAGTCATAGACAAAGAAATAAGAAACGATATTTAGAAGTTTCAATGTTGCAGTTCTTACAATAGTGCAGAAAATTGATAATATATATATATATATATAAAAAAGTAAGATGTTTGTGTGTATGTTTATCTGCCTGTATGTCTGTATTTTTTCAGCCCTTTGTAGAAGTCAAATAGCTTACATGGCTGTCCTTTTGTCTCCCTGCAGGAAGGTGCCCATTCAAGAGTGTGGATATTGAGCTCAATATACACACTGAAATTATCAGCCAATCAATACTTATAGAATGGACTTGCCTGTAACAATGGAATCTCACAGGTTATTATTTAAACCACCTACCAATTTGCCCTGGTAGTTTTTTGGTCAGTTTGACTCAACTTCTACTCTAGTTGATTACTGGCTGGTTGTTCTAGAAGACTTTTACACCCTTTTATTTTAGTTTTTGCTTCGGATTTGGCTCTGAGTAGGTATAATTGTAGTTCTTAGTCTCAGCCATGATACCATTTACTCAGAGGACTTGTTTAGCCTTCAAAATTCAGTTTACGACGAAAAAAAACTTATTTGATATCGATACCAGGAAATCAAAATTTGACTTACATCCATTCATTTTTCTTTCAGTCTCTGGTTTCGCTTTAACTGGAAACAACTATTGCTTTTTAGTCTTTTGTGCCAATGTCCAAAGACTCTGAGCTCCAGGACCATGGATTAGTTTTAAAGCTTTCATTATACCCAAGCAACACCAGGCTATACTGCTAGTCATTTATAAAATGGATCAGCTTGGGAATGGAACCCAAGCATAAACATGATATCTCTTTACATTTCATTCTACAGCTTATATACATATACCATGAAAGTAATACTAAATAAATAATATTTGCCCTGAAAGTAGTTTTATATAAATTTTAATAAATTTTGTGCAGATACAGATAATGACACTAGTCATGTAATGCTTATATGGATTTTTAAGTGGTGAAATTAAGATTTTATGTAAAAATGTTTCGTACTTTCTGTATGTGTACCAAGAAACATGATCACTACTTACAAAAAATATATAAATGCAACACCAAACACTACTTGTATATCAAGTATGAGAAACATTGATGACATCATTGCATATGAAAAGGAAAATTTGGTAAGCTATCAGTCTATTAATAATGCCATATTTTGATTAAAATGCTACAATACAAATGAGTACTTACATGTCAGCACCTGAAAAAGTTGGTTTTTCTGATTTTTGGATAAAGGATACTCAATCTGTACTATACAGTATTTACTTACTATAAAGGAAGTATCACAACATTCAAAACTATTATTATATAAAAAAAATTAAACTGCATTAGATACATTTTCATGACTGTTGTAACCTTAAAAAGTTACTGTGAAAGTAATCCCCAAAACAGAGATTGAGAATAATAGTATATCAACAAGTACAAGACTTGCACACTGCATGAAGTAGATACATTGTTAGTGGACTCCTAGTCAGAATAATCACCTTACTTTTTCTTCCAATAGTCCACATATTTAAGAGGATAAGAATATACCATTACTGTATATAGATAGGTATAACAACACTCAATAAATCCTGGGCCTAACTAATAAAACAACTTTTAGGCAAAATTCTACTTTATTCATCAACATAGTCTTTTAACAATTTAATGCCGTTTTGTAGAATGATTAGCCTTTGGCCTCAAAATATGCCTCATTTCCAATATCATTTCAGTGGAGCCAAATCTCTTTCCCTGGAGCATTCTTTTGATGTCTGTAAACAGCCAGTAATCAGTGGGAGCCAGATCTGGAGAATAGGGTTGATGCAGAAGCAATTCAAAAAGCAATTTATGTAGTTTTGCCATTGTTACAATTGTGACAGTGCATTGTCTTGGTGAAAGATCACCTTTTTCTTCTTCATTTGTAGCTGTTTTTTTTTTTTGCAATTTCTTCCTTCAAATGCACCAATAATGCTATATAATATTCGCTATTGATGGTTCTTCAAGGTAATCAATGAACAAAATACTTTGTCCATCCCAAAATACGGAAACCAAAAACTTGCCTGCTGATGTTTGCATCTGGTCGCTTTGGACGGCTTTCACCTGCTGCTGTCCACTCAGCTAACTGCCAATTTGACTCTGGAGTGAAGTGGTGAATCCATGCATCATCCATTGTCACATATTTACACAAAAACTCCTTGTTACATTGAAACAGTTGCAAATAATGCTCTGAATTGGCGGTGTTGTTATTTTTGATCGACTATGAGTAAACGGGCACCCACTTTCAATACAGCTTTTTCATTGACAGATGTTCATGCAAAATGGTGAATACACTGCCTTCTGACATGTTCAACCTTTCTGCTATCTCACGCAACTTCAGTTTACGATCAGCCAAAGCGAGTTTGTGGATTTTTTTGTGTTTTCTGGGACAACTGCCGATTTTAGGTGACCTGAGCATTCAGCATCATTTATGTCTGTATGACCGCATTTAAAGTCTGCATACTGTCTCTTAATAATTGTTTCTGATGGAGCAGAGTCCAAATAACACTTATCAAGTCATTGCTTTGCTTGAACAGTCATTTTCCCCATCAGAAGGCAATGCTTTATCAACACATGAAAATTCAGATTTTTCCACTGTTTTCAAAGTTTGCAACAGCTGCTTCACTTGTAAACTAATAATCTAATTAGGCCTAAATTTGGTCATTTGAAGGTTAGTACTTAATAAAAATTATTAGTGGTGCCATCTACATGTCAGGCCTGTAACTTATTGAGTGAGGTGTTACAACAACCACATACACCCTTTTGCAAAGTATTTGAAACAAAAATAATGTTGTCCTAGGATTTTTCACACTTTCCCTAATCACGTATACATCATCTCTTGGTATTGTTCTCTTCCAACCACATTTTCCTTTACATTTTGGACTGATGGATCCAATTTGTTTTGCCTTGATGACACAACTGACAGTTGAAAGGCTGACACCAACAATATCAGCAATCTCTCTGTAAGGCTTGCCAGTTTGTTTGTGCAGCATTACAATTTTTGTATGCTTTCCTGAAGTAATGTCCATTACAGACAATGGCCATAGGATAACTAATTGACCGCTGAGACAATAGTGTCTGGGCGTGATAAAAATTTGATGCAATCACACATGATGCAATGTTTTCCAAAGCCAAACAAATTTTGTCATACACCTCGAAAAGAGATTTATGTTACTGCACACCATTTTAAATGATCTAATCTGAGGAAAAAATAGAAGTCATTTACACCCTGTCACTCCAGTGGGTCTAAAACTGACTGAATGGTGAAAGAAAGGAAACTAAAGCAGTTGTTTCAATTAATTTGTAAAATGGCACATCAAAATGAGAATGGCTTTTTGGTCAGGCTGGGAACTTTTCAGTGCTCCTTCGTATAATGAAATATCAAAAAATTATATTTTTTTTTTTTTAGAACAGTGTATCCAATGTATGCCATTATAAATGGAAGGTTAAGGCTTGAGAAGAGACGAGGAGTTGAGATGATCCGTGGCAAAGAAATATCCCTCTTAGGAAAAAAAAAAGTGTGTGTGTATATATATATATATATATATATATATCATAGACAGGCAAATGACATTTTTCATTCATCTCTCAATTTCACCTAAAATTAGCAACCATTATAGCGACTGACTCTTCACAAACATGTATCTATCACCAAGTCTTTGTCCAAATAGATATCACAATTCTTACAAAGTGGATGCAAATGTGGTAGGTTATGGTGTAGAGGAAATGTGACGGTGATGCAAGACTTCCTGATACACATACTTCCCTCAGGTTCTTTTGCCAATTATAACTCCAAGAGTGAAGGGAGAACTAGCTTGCTTTTTAAAGAATCAAATCTCTCCTGAGCCATGCTATCATTCTCAATTAAAATTGATACTGAAATGATTGTGCCAAATTTGGCCCGTGAACATTCCAGAACAACTGGCAGAGAGAGCAAGAGTGTGTGTGTGTATTTATACACACAACTGCCTTTTCTACTAATTGTTCTGGAGAAAGAGAGAAAAAAAAAGAGAAAAAGCTAAAGAGTGAGTGTGAAGTGAAGGGACTATTCACAACACTAAGCATATACGCATGATTGGGTGAATGCGTATATTCACATACATACATACATACTATAAAAAAAAAAACTACACCTATGATAATTACATATGACAATAGCCTGAGTGGAATACCATTTTCGTGAATTTTAGGGGGGAGGCATACATGTGAGGTAGCTTGCTGTATCATTGAGACAACCGCCTGTATCTCTTAGGTGGGAAGAGGTACTTGCTCTTGATTAGGATCTGTGACAGTTATCGTTCTGTTTTCAGGATTGGATCTTTCCTTACTTTACCCTAGCTATCATTTCCAATGAGGTCTTTCAGTTTTTTTTGTATATTCTGTTTTGTCCATTACTATAGATGCATTGCCTTTGTCAGCTTGTAGTATGATGATGATGTTATTGTGCTAGCCTCTCCAGTTTCCTGATGTTTGATTTGGGCAGGTTGGCTTTCTCCAGTGTCTGTCTCACTTTCCATCTTAGCTCAGTCAATTACCTGAAGAAGGTCAGAGTGAACAACAGCCAAAATATTGTGAATATGGCAACAAAGATGAGGACAACAGTCTGAACAATGTAAATAGTATAAATAATTACCATATCCCATCTCAGAAATATAAACATATATAAAAATAATGATTTAACAAGATATATGGGCAAAAATATGAGAGAATATTAAGTTGGGTAAGAGTTCATGAATCACTTTCAGATATTAGGTTTTCACCCGACATGTTGGTGCTTAAAAATGTCCACTGGAACATTGGATAATTTTTTACAACTTATCTCTACAGTTAGCAAGCTATTTATATAAACAGTCATATTACTTACAAAAATGGAGAGAGATGACCAGTAGAAATAATTGATATTTCTACTGGTCATCTCATAATTGATATAATATTATGATATCTAGCAAATGGTTGTGCCTATATTACCCTCCCACCCTGCTCTTTTACATGTGCAATGCTCATGTACATAAACATAGGACTAACACAAAATATTTCACAGCACACCTGAATTTTTGTCCCAAATCTCCCTATTTGGTGCAGTGCGAGAAGTGTTGAAATTCCTGGGATCAGGCATTCCTCAAAGTTTTCCTGTGAACTGTCTGAAACCAGAAACATGGCAGAAAGATGAAAAGCAGATATTGCACTTTGATCCCATCCCAGCCTAAAGCAATGTACCGCTAATATATAGATGATTTTCTAAGCACTGCTTAGATGTGGTACAAGGCTGAAAGTATAGGGTATCCAGTGAGAATCAAACTCACTACTCAGTTGTAATAGGTTCTAGGGAGACAAACTTGCTATTACAACATGTCGAGATGTTCAAAATATGCTGCTAACATATAGATCAACACACATTTTGTGCTGACCAATTTCTCAGGCAAGGAAGAAATTCTATCAGAAATTGTGTCCATAATACCTGTGCAAAATGATGGCATTATTTAAATATTGATCAACACTTGTACCTAAGATCAATGTAATATCTTTAAATCCTATTAAAGTGTTTTATGTATATATAAACAGAAGTTCATTTTTGAAGAAAAGTACAAGAAATATGCTCCACAAAACTGGCCAACTGTCTGTACCTATCCTGATGAGGACTTAAATTTGAAATCTTTGACCATATTTCTTATAATTCTCTTCCGAAATTAACTGCAGTTTTTAATATGATAAACAATATGGGGAAAAAAAAACTTACAACAATGATAACTACATAAAAAAGAACATTAGTAAATATAAGCAGCCAATTGCTGATAGCCATTGAAGAGCTGACTGACAAGTCCATCTACGAAACTCTGGAATAGGGATGCCAAAGATAACAGCAATCAGTTAAGTAACAAACTTTTGTTCTATAATATATATATATATATATATATATATATTGTCTAATTACTTAGTTTCTGGTCGTAAGATTAGACCAGTGCACAATTTTATTTTTTAATCATATCACCCAGAGCAAGGCAGTAATGCCACTGAAGTGCAGGGGGCTATGTAAGAGTGAAAAGATTGGAAAAGAGAAAGCCGGGAACCACATCCTAAACAGGGAACAAGGGATGAGCCTCTTAACCTGTTCAATAGACGTGGGTGGAGTGTGAACTGGGTGACTGATAGAGCTATCTACTCCAAAAGTGTTACTTTTGTAGTATAATGTAATGGGTAAGGTCCTATGAATAAAGTAGTTTCTCAAAATAGTCATTTTTATTTAAATATGTCTAGTGAGGTTTGAGGCAATTAATACATTTTCATGAATACACAATGATCCAATCACAATCAAGACATCTCCCTCCTTTGCTTTTTTTTTTTAAAACTCTTCCCCACACTTTCTTTACCTTTTTCAGTTTCTTTTTTTTATCTTTTTTATTTTATTTTATAATCTGTCTTACTCTCTCTGCCATCCCACTTTCATGATATTTTTTCTCATTTTCTTCCTTTTTATCTTCTACTCACTTTTAGTTTCTTTTTTATCTTTTCCCTCTTACAGATTTTTCAATTTTCCTCTTTTAGCCTTTTTTACCCTTTTCTCTTTTTATAATTTCTCTCTTTCAGTCTCTTTTCTTCCTACTTTATAGTTCTTTTTTTTTTTAATCTTTTTTTTCACCTGTTTTATAGTCTTATTTCCCTTTCCCCCTCTTTTATAGTCTTTATTTCCTCCTCCTACTTCCTTTCTTTATAGTTTTTATTTTCCCCTCCTCCTCATACTTTTGTCTTTTTTTTTTTTTTTTATCTCCCTTTCCTTTTCATTTTCTTCTTTTGCAGTCTTTTTCATTCCCTCTCCTTAAATCTTTTGCATTCTCCTCCACCCTCTTTTCTGGTTTTTATTTTTTATTACCTCCCAACATCTTACCTTCCTTTATCATTCTAAATAAATATGAAATTTGAGTGGAAATATTTAATTTTTCCATTTAGCTTTCATCTTTTTCAGTCAACAATCATTTGTTCAGCCAGAAGTCATCAGAAATATTGAAATTAAAAAATATTGACATAAAAAAATAAAAAAAATAAAGATAAGTTTAACTTTTTTAATTTTATTTATGCAACTGAGGTTGTCCAGCAAATTGTTCTGAGACTGCTGGCAATGACAAATCTTCAATAAAAGCAACAAAAGCATTTGAATTTGCCTTTTATTTATGGATTTAAATTCTTTCACGAGCAAAGTAAAATCAATGCAATGTAACAAAAAAATATTTTGGATGTTAGAAGAGATATTCACAAAACTTGGCTTCAACAGGTACAAGGCCAAAAGAGAAACTTTCATATGTATTTGTTAGCAACGGCCTTTGAGATCATTTCACAAGCCAGCAGAAAAATGTATAGACGTTTCTTATTGTCATAAACATAATTCGTTATTTAATCAGATTTTTTCTGCAACTTTTATTCACATTTTCCTTTACCTTTCCACTATCATACCCCTCCCCCCAACCTCAGATTAAGCTCCCATTCCTCTACATTTGTCATGTCCATTTTCTCATTCCGGTACATATCCACAACCACCTCTCTTCCATCCTTATCTCATTTTCTGCCTACCTTTGTCTTATTCTTCTCTCGTCCTACTCAATCATCATCTTTGGAGTTGAAATTCAATAGATTATAGTTTTAATTATTGCTTATTCAAAACGAATTTCTGCAGTATGAAAAAAGGCTCGATTGGCAGAAAGATGAAATTGTGGAGTTATATATGACAAAAAAATAAATAAAAAAAGCACACTGCAAGAAAATAAAGAATTTTATCCAAACTCCCTAAAGGTTATCAAATGCACCTGAAGGAAACTGAAGAATATACAAGCCAACAAAAAGAAGAATTAATGTAAATCCAGAAAAAAAAGGAAAAAAAAAAAGAAATCCTTAAATAATTCTTCAAAAGAGATGGTTTCATTGACATGTTTGTTTAAAACACATTCAAATTTGATTCAAACATCAACATATCTATGGGTCATGGTCATGTTAAAAGAATAAAAATGAAACTCCTTTCTTATAACGATCTGAGCTTGGGTACACTGATTAACTTTTTTGTTTTTTTACTCAAATGTTGTTGGGCACATGTTTTTGGCCTATTTTTTCACGCTAATTCTGAAAATCAAGTTCTTTTTGTCCCATCACATAAGATTTTCTCTCTACAGTTGATGCTTTCTCTTATTCAAAATAGGTCAAAATGTCTAATTTCACTGACAAGTTCCAGGACATAATGTAAGTGAAACACTTGAAACATTTTATTTTAGGTTCAAGTAACTTATTATACAAGGAAAAGCATCCTAATAATTTCATAAGTGTATTTTCAGATGTTTCAGTCTAGTTTCTGACTGAGAAATACTTCATTTTCTGTGGTTTTATTATTCTTGGAGTGTCCGAATTCAAAATTTTTACTGAACCCCATGTAACAAAAAAATTTCTTCAGATTGTGAGGACTTAAACTGTAGTTTAAGCCTAAATATGACATCACAAACTAATCTTATATTGAACTTATATTGAAAAAAAAAGGTTATAGCCCAAAAACATTTGCCTAACAACATTTGAGTATTAAAAAAAAAAAAAAAAAAAAAAAAAAAAAAAAAAAAAAAAGAAAGAAAGTTAACTAGTGTACCCGGGTGGTGGCTAACACCTCTGCCAAACATGTGACTCGTTTCAAGCTCAGAAGAGCATAGAAAGAATCATGATTTACATACAAATGCATCTGTAGCTGGTTTTTGAATGTTGCTTTGGATATGTTTATTAGTCTATGTTCAAACCAAGAAATGATTAATCTACAATCCTTGTGTACAGATAAAGTGAATTTTTGTAGAGTAAATTGCTTTTTGTTTTGTTGAGTGGCATATTAACCTTGATGTGTTATTTAATGCTAAAATCTAAATATTTTGTATTTTATTTTTGAGAGAGATAATAATGATTTAGTGATAAAGCTGAGGATTAATTGTGCTTAAGTGAATAGAATGAACCCAAATAAAATTGGAACTAAACACTCTGATAAACAATTCCAAGCAATTATCCATTACACCACAGGCAAATCCAAGTTTATAGTACCTGGTATTCCAAGTGGTCAGTCGTCTAACTATTATCAGGGTTTGATGTTGTTTAATTTCAGTGATTGTACGAGAGAACTGATGTTTAAATCTGATATGGCCATAAGGCACACCACCAGCATATCTAACCTTAGAAAGCCTGGTATTACCGGACAGGTAGGTACTGATGAAACTCAAAGTTGATTAACTTTGGTGACCATATAGCAACTGGTCAACATGATGTAACCATATGACATTGTAGAGTAAAGAACAGCAATTAGTCTTTATATGTTTTTATTACAAATGGAAAACATTCAAAGTTCTACAATATAACCGTATTGAACACTTTTTAATACAAATGTGCACTGGTCAAATTTTATTATGACCAGAAACTAAGTAAGTAATTAACATATATATATATATATATATATAAGTAAATAACTAACCTAGAGAGCCAATGAACCTAACAAGGTTTCACCAAATTGAATCTTCAGGGAAAGAGCCAACTTTCCATGAAGATCCAATTTGGTGAAACCTTGGTAGGTTCGTTGGCTCTCTAGGTTAGTTATTAACTTTGTTTGCCCTACTTGTGTATTGAGTGCTTTTTGTTTTAGGTTACTCGTCTCAGGATTTTTTCTTTGGGCTGTGTACTTTGATGTTCAAGTGCTTAGCTCGTTCTTTTTTATCATCACTTTTTCCTTCCGAGTATGTGCTCGGAGGTTTTTCGAAATGTGTATAACAATAAGTATATATATATATATATATATATATATATATATATATATTTTTTTTTTTTTATATAGTTATACAGTATATGTTTTTACGCAAAACAATTCCATTTTAGGAGTCCAAGAAAAGCTGGTAATTATTTAGGTAAGAGCCTATAAAATAACACTACTCCCAAATAATACATGTTATTATAATATTTTAAATAATGTTTTGATAAAAATAATGTTAACAATACATAAAAATTAATACATACAAATAAATGAATACCAAATTCCACCTTCAATGATTAGATTCCGACCGTAAAATTTACTACAATCAAGCAATGTTGACCCACAATAAAAAGTGACAACAGCATTTATACTTCCTCACAATATTTTCCTATATTTTCAATGTTTTAATTAGAAATGTCTAAAGACCATTCCTTCACATGCATACACTTATATTAACATTAACAACCACCTTCATACACTTTACCATCCAAAAGATTTCTTTAGCTGATATTTAAAAATTGTCCATTGTTTTAATACACTTAACACACAAATTAATATGCATACCTGCAACTAGACAAGCATTTCTATACAAAAATACATACATACATGCGCCTACAAAATATTCAATGCATATACATTTGGAAAAAATATCCATTGCTCTAATACACGACATATCTGACCAATAAGAATCAACCTCAGATCACAGCATACCAGAATACTGTTTCCTTGTAAAAATTTTTCATTTTTATCTCGATCTCTGAAGAAGCTTTAATGAAAGTGAAACACGTGAGATATGAGATATGTTTTCTACTTTGTTCATTACTTCATTCTATCATCTTGTCAGATCGATATATTTAACTCATAAGGCCTGTTAGACACGTTTACTTTAATTCCTGACCTCTGACAATCCCTTCTTGCATGATTTTCAATGCAAAATTGGTTGTTGAAATTTGTTAAATCTGTGGTCACTGACATGCATGAGATATATTTCATAAAAGGGTTCTGAAGGAATTCTTAGCTAAGAAAATATAAGAAATTTTGACTTTTGGTTGTTTGATTGGATTTTAGGAAAAGGATTTGGGGCCCAACATGCTTCAGTATTATGTGTGTATGTATATACACACACACACACACACACACACACAGATGTATATGAAGCAGATTTGGGATGACACAACCTCCCATCAATTCCCTGACACTCCTATACAGATAGATGGGAAGAACTTTAAGTATGTGAAGTTATTTACATATTTAGGAAGCAAGACAAATACAAATGTGTCCCTTGATGACGAAATAACAAATCAGATCTCTAAAGCTACGAGTGCAACATTGGTGAATGAAAGAATTTTCTGATGCAGTCACAACTTTGCTGGGCTGGTCATGTTGCAAGGATGAGTAATGACAAAATACCTAAGGTCCAGCTTGACAGTGGACAAAAGACTTGTATGGCTGTGGCTTCGGTATAAAGACAAGCAAAAGATTAAACCTCTCAGCAGTCAATGTGCTTCATACTGACTTCTAGAGAGTTACCCAGGATTGAAATAACTGGAGGCATTTATGTCAAGGTTGTATCAGAAAATTCGAAATCAGTTGAGAGACAAGATAATGATGAAAAGTGTCAGCAAATATTCCTGTGACTATGTTCTCAGACCCTCATTGTTGCACAACATGTGGAATGATATGCAGGTCACTAAAGTGACAGAAGGGTCACATAAACACAAACATAAAACTGAATGCGGTTGTCGGACCCTCATATGTTGAAATTGACAGGAAAGTCCATCATATATATATATATATATCTCGTAGAATATTTGATATTTAAGTCAGGTAAATTCCAGTAGAAACAAACTCATAAGAACTCAATGTTAAATTTATTTATTTAATTTAATAATCTAGAAATTTTTTTTGATATTCTACAATTTTATGGGTAATACATATTTCGCAGCCAAAAATTTGCTGTTCGTCAGACCCAAATGATACAAGTTAATATTCAAAATCATCCAGAAAAGAATCACATACAGACACTCATGTGCCCATATCAAGAATAGACATTTGTAACGGTAATCTAAAAAACATTTCCTTGCTCATAAAAAAAAGAGAAAAAAAAAAGAAAAATATAGAAAAATCATAAACGGAAAAAAGAGAAAGAAAAAGAAAAGGGAAGGAGAACGAACAGTATATGTTAAAGCTAATGTCTTAGATCGACACCAGCATCTATTGCAATTCATCTACTTTGTTAGAAAAACATGACATGGAAATTTGACATTAAATTTAGTTTTAAATATAATGGGATGTATCCACAGTATAAAATAAATAGTAAATCATACTTTTTAATATTAAAATAAAGACTGTTCAAATTGTTTTTTATATATAACAATTTGAACAGTCTTTATTTTTGTGCATTGTTGCTGTTTATTGGTTTACTGTTAGCTGTTTTGGATATTAAGCACAGACTATAATGGCATAGGTAGGTCTTTGTTCTTGCATTTCTTTTTTGTTTTTTTTTCTGTGGTTCCTTTGTTTATGGTCTCCTTGTTTAAGTTGATGAATACTCTCATAATCCTTGCCTTCAGTTCATCTTTGATATTACAGGAGGTTCTGTTGATCTCTTGCTCAATTGTCTCTCACAAAATAATCAAGGGGTTGCAGTCTGGGAGTTAGATAGCCAGATGTAAAGGGGGATGTGATCACAAATTGTCTGACAGCCATGACTGGGTTCTCCTGCTTCTGTGACATGGTGCAGAGTTCTGTTGCCAGAGATAGGGTCTTCCTGCAGCCACCCTCTTGACTCAGGGTAGCACTGCCACTTCGAATCACTTGATGTAGGCCTTTGTGTTGTGTCTCAGGCTCTATGAGAAGATGAATGGAGGCAGAATGCTACCATCACTAGTGAACACTCCAAACACCTTTGTAATCATTCAACTCACTCTGAATCCTCTGCACTGTTCTCAGATTGACACCCAAACACACTGAAATGTCTGTATTGGCACTTTCAGCAAGAATCTCGAGCAGTACTGCATGTCTTTTCTAAATTTCTGGCATAGTAAAGTATCATAGTGCTCTTTTTCTCACAGTGTCCAACTGACCCTACTATACTGTGCAGTCAACAAAATTAGAAACAAACGATGTGCATATGCAAACTTAATATAAAATGGTGACAACTTATCCAGCACACCCTGTGTAAACAAAATGCTATGATTCTTCAAGACACACAGCATAACGGCACCCCAGAGATATCTTTTCTTTATTATCCATGAATTGCATGCATATTTTGCAAGGAATAGTTGGATGATTTTCCTGTTACTTTCCCATTTTAGAATTTAGAGTTTTCCTTTATTTTAGGCTGGTTGACCACTCAAGGTTAGAAACCCCAGTCTACCCTGCTATTTAATGCATAAATGAGGTTACTATATCCCTTCGAAATGTAAGCAATCACGAGAGATAAATTCATTTCTTTCTGAAGGGTATCTGTGCAAAAATGAATGCAACAGACTAGCCCAGAATATTGTATATTAACATGTTAGCTCCCATACGACCCATCAGAGTGACAGTGTATCTGCAAGGCCCACATGACCCTCTGTGGAGTCACTTTCCAATTTCTTTTCTGTGATGATTATTAGGAGTGGGATGCTATGATTGATTGCTGAGGAGATCATGGTACACTAGAACCACATTTCTTTTCTAAAAGGATTTTACTTATTTTGTTTTTTTTATTTTTTTTATTTTATACTGTTGTTTTTTGGGTCATTTTTATTTTAACATACAGAGCTGTACCATGCACTTGCTTGAGACTCTGGGTTGTAAAATGTACTCAGGTACCTAACAACACACCAGTGGGTCATGGGTAATAAATACTACCAATAATATCTTTGCTTCATATCTGAAACAATATTAAAACAAAGTCATTTGTACCAAAATTAAGATGTTGGGAAAACAAGGGAAATGAGGCTTGGGAGCCAACGCGTTGAGCTTAGAAAAGACTGACAAAAGAACAGCTGAAACAACAGATTATTACAGAAGTTAAGATAATTTGTGTTCAATTGATATTAAATCAGAATTAGCACATTTACAAGAAAAAAGAAAAACAAAAAACAAGAAGCAAAAATAGTTTTGAAAGGCCACGACACTACGCATCCACCTTGAGCTCGCTTCACAAGTCTATGATTGCAGAAGTCATTAATATTAACTTGTCTAAAGTTTTAGTCTTTTCTGGTTTCTATTTTAAACTCAACAAAATTCAAAAGGATATTTAAAGAACAATCAAGAATTGAAATTAAAAACGTAAAAAGTTTCATGTATTGACTTACTGAACAAAACCCTTTAATTACCAAACTTTACTTAGTGTAAAAAAAAGTTCCAAATATCATTAGCATTTTTCTTACCCAACCATTTTTTTTTGACTCACTTAGAAATTCATTCTATAATTAATAGAAATCAATATTGCTACCATCTGAAGCATTTCAATTTTGTATTTTGGCAGTTAACAATTTTTTAGGCTTTTTATTGAAACTGTTTGATCAGAATTCATTATGTATTTATTTTTCAAAACTTATGAAGTGCCTCAGACAAATTTAAGTAGAAAAATATGGGAGAAACAGTTTTAATAAATTCATCAAAACTTAATTAGCATTTTACTGTCAAGAATTATTCATAAAGAGAATCTGAAATATCAGATACCATGAAAAAATATTGCAAATTCTCTTAAGGCTTTTTGTTTTTGGTCAAAACTGAACGCCATGGGAAAATTGATTTTTGGCACTGGTTCCATGTAAAGTAATTTGTTGATAACGCACTGAGGAAAAAACTGGTCTGAATACTGTAAGGCTTGCAGTTTATTTCCAAGTCTTAAGACAAAATGAAATCTAAATGGTG
The DNA here is from genome assembly GCA_037127315.1 of Ascarosepion bandense. NCBI lineage: Eukaryota > Metazoa > Mollusca > Cephalopoda > Sepiida > Sepiidae > Ascarosepion > Ascarosepion bandense. The sequence goes on along the minus strand of JBBBDQ010001462.1, from coordinate 291,771 downwards.
AATTGAAATAAACATTAGTTAACTTTTTTTTTAAATTATGGCTTACTTTGAACTTTAATGCAGGTATCAGGCATTTATATTTTTTATAATCATTTCACCCCAAGCAAAGCAGTATTGTCATTGGTGTGCAGTGTGTTACAGAAGAGGTGAGTGAGAAGAAAGAGGGACAAGATGCAGGGGGTGTTGGAAAAAGGATAAGAGAAAGATTGGAATCAAGGAGATAAAAGATAGCAATTGAGATTGCACTTAAACTATTGAAGATTGTAATTATCAAGGAAGCAAGCATATGGAAGGGAGCTTGACAGGCAGGAAGCGTGAGAAAAGAAACTGTTTGAGTAGAAGTGGCGGTTACATTTGACTGTTTTGACTGTAAAATGGTAGGACCTAGTTACCAATCTTGTAGCTTGAGTAAATCTGAGTAGCGGGGGCACCAGAGAGATAAGCTTGTCAGAGCAGAAACCGTGAAAATATTTGTAGAAAAAAAACAGAAGTAAGCTACATCCTGTTGGTGAGAAAGAGACTGAAGTCAAGATGCCAAGTTGGGATTGATTACATTGCAGATCCTCCTTTGGATTTTATAGAGAACCCCAAGATCAATAGCAGGAGCGCCCAACCAGATATGACAACAGTATTCAATGCAGAGAGGAATGGTAGATTTGTATATGTGCAAGATGGATTCTGACAAAAAAAAACTTCCTGGTTCGACACAGTGACCTGACCTTCCTAGCAGTAGATTTAGCTATTGATTCAATGTAGTAAGTCCACTGAAATGAGATTCATCATCAGTCCTTATTTTGTCATCAATGCTTACTGGATGACAGTCCATAAGGATTTCTTGGCGGACCTGAAGCAGACTACCACCACCTTTAAATCTGTTTTTCATTTTTGAATTGTGATTTAGTGGAGGTACCTATTTCAAAGTATTTTAGTGTCAATCTGAGAATGGTGCAGAGGATTTGGAAAGAGTTGGATGATATATCCAGTCAACACCATGGGGTTTGGGGTCATCACAACGTTCTGCCTCTATTCATATTCTGACAGGGCTTTAGACTCAACATGGAGGCTTACATCAAGTGCCTTGAGGGTATAGTGCTGTGCTGTGTAAAAAGGATGGCTGCTGGAAGGTTCTATGTCTGCCAACAGAACTTCACCATGCCACACACAAAGAACCCAGTCAGGGCTGGCAGACAATTTCTGTGACCATATCATCCCTCACACTGGCCATCAAACTCTCCGGGCTGCAACCCAGCCATTATTATGTGTGGGGCACAGTTGAGTGAGAGACCAACAAAACTTCTTGTAATACCAAAGATGAACTGAAGACAAGAATTATGGCAGTATTCACCAATTTAAACAAGAAGACCATCCAGAAGAGTGGCAGATGATTCTGAAGTTGTCAGGAGACATGTTTAAAGCCTACCACAATTATATTGAATAAATTGACTATTATTTGTTCTATGTTTTTAATATGACAAAATAAAACGGTTATAGAAAAATGACACTTGCTGAGTATTGGAAATAACTAAGGAATCTATTATTGTAGAAACATGGGTACAGCGAACAGTTGTAGATAAATAAAGATGTGGTTATGGAGAGCTTAGCAAGTCCTGTACTCCATGTTGTTGGGCTCCTGCCGGAAGTCCCTTCCTGTCCCACAGCATGCACCTATTAGTTGGGGATGGACTCCCTTGAATGGTCAAGGGGGAGATAACTTTTGACCCTTTTCTATGGTGGTCCTAATAATTTGAAGATTTTTTTTGTAATTTTGGTAAATATATCTGTTAAAATGATAGATAAAAATTCATCTATCGCACCCTGTAGATGATAATTGCAAACAAGACACTTTCTTCAGCTTTCTTTAATCATTTGTTGAAATAATTTCATGCCTTATTATTCTTCTAATGGTTGTTGGTCGGTTGGTTTTTATGGCATATCAACCTCGGCGGGTTATTTATTGCCAACTAAATTTTGTTATTTATTTATTGCTGGTAATACCTTTTTCTTTCAACAATTTATTGTTTTTATATAAGTTGTAATACTTTTAATAATACGAGTAATACTTTTTCCTTTCCGAGTATCAAGATTCATTGGGATTTGTTTTTAAGGGCAGGGTCCCCAAGTCCTACCCTGTTATTTAACCCATAACTGGAGGGAAGGGATGGATTAATACTTTTCCCAAGGGTACCAGTGCTTAAGTGAATGCAGGGTATTCAACAGGTAAATAGAACTCTGCTTACCGATTTCTTCCGAGCCAATATCCACTGCACCACAACGCACATCCGTCACTATACGCTTACAGCACCTGGTATTCCCAAGTGGTCATCCATGTAAGTACTAACCAAGCTCAACGTTACTTATCTTTGGTGATCGAGCGAGAACCAGTGTATTCAACGTGATATAGCAGTAAGCCTTCTTTTAATGGTATTTTCACAAAGAAGCAGTATGTCATGATAGAACGAAAAGATTAACATCTTATTTATAACCAAATGAAACTTATTGAACAGTTGATGTTGATCAACCACTTTTTACTATCTATACTTAAAATTATTACTACATCAGTTAAGTAAAGTGCATGATTTAAGAAAGGAAAAAAAACATACAGTGGTTGACAATATTAAACAATATTTTAAAATGTGTTTTCAGGTTATATTTAAAAATTTCATTTTCAAGTATAAAAATATACAAATCTACAAAAACAATTCATACAAATATGATGGTGATCTTGTTCATCTTGGAATTTCCCGTTAATTGATTGGTTACTAAAAGGAATTAATCAAACAGCTTAGTGTAAATCTTATGGAACTCTCCAGTCATTTTGTTAATTCCTCCAGAGCAGGAATTTAGTAATTTGAATATGTAATTATCCTCATACATTTTGAGGGTTGAAAGAATGTTAGATTCTGAATATTTTTACAGAGGGTGGCAACTGTCAGTTAAGTGCCATACGTGATACATGCTTTGGGCGATCATGTCTCGAAAGAGACATGACTGACTGGGCAGAATATTATCCCGCAGTAGGTTGCCATTGCTTTCTGCAGTAGACTGGTTGCCAACCAAGGCTATAGAACCCAATCTATCCTGTTTTTTAACCCATAACTGGAAGGAATAGATGGATTAATACCTTTTCCCAAGGGTATTTGCGTGTAAATGAATTCAGCTGGAATTCGAACTCGGCTCCCCGATTTCTTATTCCGAGCCGATATCCACTGTACCAATTCCTAATTAATATATGCTGCACAAAGAAATCTCTGAAATAAAAACCTCTACACCTACTCTATGTAGAATAGTAAGCTGAATTCTTTAACCTTGGTAGATAATCTTCCTAGAGATGGTGTCTTGATAAAAACAGTTTCCAGTCTCCTAAACTGATTGGTGTGAGCAAAAGCATACAACTGTAAAACTGGATCTGATATTTCATGAGGGTTCAATTACGAAGCTATCAAGAAAACCCTGTCCAACCTATGCTAGAATGGAAAAAAGATGTTAAATGATGATGATACCCAATGTATCGAACACAGCTTCATTTATATGAGTTGTACAACGGAAAAATTAAATAAAAGATTCAAAGGATACAGGGATGATGTTAGGCACAACAATGTGAGATCACAGAACATTTCATTACAAACTATTATAATTTTAACAAGCATCTTAAGGTGCATATTCTGAAAAAATATTCACAATCCCTATCAACCCTTAAAACGTGGATATGAAATGAGGATAGTTATATATTCAAATTACTAACATCTCACCCTGGGGGATAAACAAAATGACGGGAGAGTTCCATAAGATTTATACTAAACTGTTTGATTAATTCCTCTTAGTAACTAATCAACTAACTGGAAATTCCAAGATGAACAAGATCACCATCATATTAAATGTTTCAATTGCACACCTTCATGCTGGTGATGCTTCATTTGTTTTGATCAATACAGCGATATTTTCATTACAAGACAATTTTGTATATATTTTTCTCACAACAGACCTAAAGTGGAATGACTATATCGAATCCATAGCTAAATCTGCTGATAAGAAGGTCGGTTCTATGTGTAGGGCCAGGAAGTTTTTCCATTCTGAAACAATCCTACACATATACAAATCTACCATCCACCCATGCATTGAATACTGCTGCCATATCTGATCAGGTGCTCCTGCTATCCACCTAGGGGTCCTTGACAAAATCTAACGGAGAATCTGTAATGTGACAGATCCCGACCTGGCAGCACAGATACAGTCACTTTCTCACCAGTGCAATGTGGCTTCCCTGTGTCTCTTTTACAAATACTTTCACAGCTTCTGCTCTGATGAACTTAGCTCACTGGTACCTCCTATATATAAAATTTACTCGAGCCACATGGTTAGCAATTAGATCCTACCCTTTTTTTGGTGAAACTAATAAACTGTAAATGCAAATTCTACTCCAGCAGCTTCTTTTCTCAAAATTCCTGCCTATGAAATTCCCTTTTTTTTACTTGCTTTCCCAACAGCTACAATCTTCAAGAATTCAAAAGTCAATAGTCATCTATCTCACTAAACTTTGTCCACTTCACTCATCAGTATTCTCATCCTTCTCTTACCCTCTTCCTGACACCCCTGTAACCTGTCACTCTTTCTCATAACTTTCCTCCTATATAACCCCCTGCTCAACAGTGGCAGTAAAATGCCTTGTTTAGGGTAACATGATTAAAAAAAAAAAAGATATTCTGTCAGTGTTTTTTTTCCTTGCTGAAATCATGCTCTTCTTTTAACTGTTGAAAAATATGAGTTATGTCAATCATTTTGTTTATTATTACTATTATCATATAATAATTCTGCTTGTTGCTTCCTTAGTTACTTAGTTCACTCGTCTGTCCGTTCGTTACACCACTTACTCTCTGTATAAGCTTTTCCTTCGCCTCTATCTTTTTAAATGCTACTCTCCTCAGCCTTTCTCTCACCTTTGCCAAACGGAAGGGTAGTAAAGAGTGAGAGTAGGAGGAGAAAGTCTATAGCATTACCTTAGCAGCTGCTTAAGCTGTGTTTATGTGTACTGTACAATATAGTAAAAATAGGTAGGTTTGTATCCCGTGACCTAAGAACGACATTTCTGGCCTCTTTTACACCCTTAGCCATTACTCAGTTGGTCTTTTCTGTTTACAATGGATACAGGAGCCTTTAAAGTAACTTAATTATTTTTTCTTAATTTTTTAATCCCTTCTAACATTTTCAAAATTTTGTCAAAGTTTTGTTTTGATTTGAGTTAGCGGCTAAAGAAATGTTACAACTGTTTTATAGTGGAAACGTAATGATTGCATAACAGACTTTTTTTCGGAGATAAAGACATTAATTTGGAAATTCTCGAAAATCAAATAATTGTCGAATTTTAATAAAACTATCAGTACTCATTCACAAATGAATGAAATTATTTTTTAAATTATTATTTTGTAAAAATCTTGATAAAAATATTTTTTTAACCTCTGTTACCCACTCCACGTAAATCCATGAAATCTTAATAAATTTACATTCATGGCTAACTTTTGTTTTATTAGTTCAACACAGGACTCTTTGAGGAATATAAATCATATTTCTTTTTATTTTAGGCTTGCAATCATTATCCAAAAATCTTCCCTGAAGAGTAAAATAAAAAATGCAATAAAACTGATATAATTTAATAAGCTCTTAATTGCTGGAATAAATAATAGCTATTAAGGACATTATACTCTGAAGAAAAAAAAAAATTCGATTAATAATAAAACAAACTTTTCAATTTTAGATAGGCTATATAATCATCCTTAACTAAAATGTCTACTTGCAATCAATTCTTTGAAGATTTAAAAATATTTTTAAAACTTTATATATATTATTAAATTATTTAATAATAATAATAATAATAATAAAAATGAAAACAATTCTTTTAAAATTTTATTATTTTACTATTTTATTTATTAAGATGTTACTATCATTTGTAGTATGACAAAGTAAAATTTTTCCAGGAAATCATAATTATCCTTCCATGGAAATTCCATGGGTTCCGCTAGTTATTATTGAAATAACTTTGTATTATTATCTTCATCTTATTTTCCAGTGTTTGCACATTGTTGTTTATTATTATTATTATTATTATTATTTCCTTGGGTTTCTACACATTTCTTTCCTGGTCCTAACCACAGACCTATGGTCAGAAATGGCCCCATGACATATTCCATTGATCATTTATATTTTTAGACTTGAAAATTAAAAAAAAAAAAAAAGACAGACATTGTGTTGGAATATTGTTTAATATTTTCAAACAGTGTGTTTTTTTTCTTAAATCATTCTCTTCTCTTAACTGCTGAAAAATATTAGAAGAGTTACATCAATCATTTTGTTTATTATTACTGCTGCACAGAATCTTCGACAACAATTGACTCTTGCCCTTTTGATTCCTGCCTGTAATACCAGTATTTTAACAGCCAATGTTAACGATGCAATGATTATATTGTGTGATGCATATATTGATTACAAAGCAACACAGTATTTCTGACAGGCACACCTCATCAGGATCACAAAGAATTTTTCTTCTTTTGAGACCAGTTCCTCTTACAGCCATTCCCCTATTGGCAAGCACTTTCTACCTTGAATTTGAAGACTAATTACAGAGACTGTTTCTTCCAGCAATCAAAGATTTCCTTTGACCTTCTCTTTTTACTTCTTACATCATCTCTCTCTCTCTTTTCATGTTCTACCCTTTTTCCTTTTGTTTAAGAATAGGGTGTTATTGATCAAGAGCTACTCAAATCAGTAGTGAGTCCAGCA